>JAMZAV010001420.1:0-463597 GCA_024449915.1 Sweltsa coloradensis
AAAAATTAGAATTTTATTTTTTAACACTGATCTTCTCATCTGTAACTTGTCATTCCTCTTGGAAACGGAGTGGAACCTTGACTACTCGTCCACTTCTTGTGGTGTTTCGGTCAGCTCTGACATCCTGCGGGCTGCTAGCTGAGGATTCTTCTGTAAAGTTACTTCAGAACGGTTCAGTACAGGAATTGCAGTCTTGGGGTCGCTACTTTTTAAAAGTAGCATGCTATCGCTAACGCTACATGCCCCGAAAAAGTAGCTTCGCTACTTTTTTTCAGATGTAGCGACGCTACATTCGCGCTACTCACGAAATATAGCGCGCTACTTTTCCGCTACATGTTCCCGTTTAATCGGGGGTCGTCGAGATCCCACATTATCCCGTTTTTAAAGCCTTTTGACGTCGTGCCGCAATGATTTTTAGCTCCATTTACATCAACTCGATCGTGATCTATCATCAAAAGCACATAGTTTCGGTTTCCATTGTGATAGAAGGCGTTCTTTTAACGTTTAGGCTAGGCTAGGTCCTAGTCTAGGCCTAATGATCAACATTCATATTGCATTTCTTATTTTCAACAACGTGTTTTTCGCGGAATCACTGCAGAAGAATGCGACAAACAAGTTCGGAATAGGCCTACTGGTCACTGGTGCCGTACAATAGCTATATAGCCTGGAATGTCCCAAGGGAGGAGGGATAGGCTATAAATGACACTAATCACTTCATACGATTGGCGTAATTATTGAGCGGCTTATGCTCTAAATCAATAATACGACTTCTGATTATCGTGGATACATCTTTGTTTACGACCCTGAAATAGCACTCAAGATGCACCACGCAATCTAATCACTGCAATATTTTGGTAAAGTCAGCTCACACGATGTGACAGATCGGCGTGTTCGGACGACGCAGACAGAGAGAGAGAGAGAGAGCGAGACAGAGACAGAGACTCGCTGGGAGAGAGCTAGGGAGATGGTGTGCAAGTGAGACGAGATTATGGGCCAGTCTACACGGGGACGGCGACCACATGACGTGGCGCGGCGGGCGTTACAAGTTAGTTTGCAGTGCCGACTTTTGACTACGTGGTACTGGGACTGCTGGCCCCGGAACATAAAAAGTAGCGCAAATATCACACTAACGCTACAAAAATTGTAGCATGCTACCGCTACAATATGCCCCCTTAATAAAGTAGCGCGCTACTGGCTCCGCTACACGTAAAAGTAGCATGCTACAGTTAGCGCGCTACTTGTAGCGCGCTTCTCCCCAAGACTGAGGAATTGGTATGTGATTTTTTTTTTGGTGAGGTAAGTTCTGAAGGGTTCAATTTCTGGAGTTTCCATTCTTACAGGATTTGGTTGAAAAAGTAAAGGAGTAGGAGGAGTGGGCATACCGGTACTTCTGGAGTGTTTCTTGGACGGAGATGAATGCGGTTCCGACGTAGTGTGCTTCCTTCTGTTGTCTTTACTCGATACGAATTTGGTGTTTTATCCCTTTCGATTACTTGACCTGGTATCCATTTCCTTGTTGCTTTTTGAATTATTATATCTTGACCGTTCTTCAAAGGTTTAAGTTGTTTGGATTTTGCATCAGAGTTCTTCTTTTGCTTGTTCTGGTTTTCTTTTAGGATTTGAAGGGTTTTGTTAGTTTTGAATTTTGGCATCAATGTTTTGTAGTAGCTGTTACAGTTGTTCTGAGACGTCGACCCATTAGTAATTCTGATGGTGCTGGAAGATTTGCTTTCGGGTGTTGTTGTATTCAATATTGCCAGGTGTAGATCTTCATTTGATTTGTACGCTTTTACTAATAAGGCTTCAACTGTTTGAATTGCTCGTTCTACCATCCCGTTGGATTTGGGGTACAGAGGGCTTGACGTTACTTTCTGTATATCATAATCTTTCAGAAACTTGTCGTATTCTGTTGATTCAAAAGGGGGTCCATTATCCGAAATAATTCCCGGGGTATACCGTGAGTACGGAAGATGTTTTTAAGAGCATAAATTACGCTCGAGCAGTTTTGCTTCCAAGCAATCTTACTTCTATGAATTTCGAATGGTAATCTACGAGGACCAGATAGTCTTGACTGTTCACATGCAGAAAATCAATACCCAGCTTTTCCCAGGGCAGCTTAGGAATTGGATGGGGTGTTAAGGGCTGTGTCTGATTGGCTCGCGAGTATCCTGGACATACTGGACATTGACTAACAATGGTTTCGATGTCGTGCATCATGCCAGGCCAATATAGAGAATCTTTCACTTGTGTTTTGCTGATATTACACACTTGATGTGATGAGTGAATTTTCTGCAATGTCTCTTTTCGTTGACTTGATGAATGATGATTCGATTGTTGATGTACATCGACCATTTGATTCGTGTATTCCATCTTGATGTTGCCAATATGGTCGTACTTCTTCAGGTACTTGTGACCTGTGTTTTGGCCAGCCTTCCTTACATAACATCTTCAGAGCACTGAGAACGGGATCCTTTTCAGTTTGTTCTTCATTAGTTCTATTTTGTCATCGTTGCACTGATGAGCGAATGAACTGTCCCCGCTTCTCCTTCAAGGTAGTCGGTGTTCACGTAGTTCTTGTCGTCAGGTTTCGTGACAGCGCATCTGCGACATACATCTGTTTTCCTGGGAGTACTGCAGAGTAACGTTATATCTAAGAAGACGCATTACCAATCTTTGCAGACGTGGAGACAGACTTTCAATCGGTTTCTTCATGATGCCAAGTAGAGGCTTGTGATCTGTTTCGACAACAAACTCAATCCCATAGACATAGTAGTAAAATCTTTCACAGGCATTGACAATTGCTAATAACTCTTTTTCTATTTGGGACCATCTCTGTTGAGTGTCAGTGAGTACTGCAGAGGTGTACGCAACTGGTTTTCCTTCTTGCATGATTACTCCTCCCACACCATACTGGCTTGCATCAGCTGATACTACTGTTTCTTTGATTGGTCGAAGTAGGCAAGAACTGGGGCTTTGTTACCAAAGTTTTTAGATCTTCGAATGCCTTTTGTTCTGGTGCTTCCCACACCCATTCATTCTTCATGCTTAGAAGACGCCGTAAAGGACTAGTCTTTTCTGACATGTTGAGACTATACGGCCTCTCTCTGAGTGGACTTAAGTCTTTTGGCAATGGTCATTTGAAGATGGATTTCTATCTTGAAGTCGATGCCGTTGGTCAGTGAAAGGAGAGCTGTGTATTTTCATGAGCTGGTTCGAGGCTACTACTGAGGCAACTGGTTTAAATGTGTTAAACCATGAATAAACTAATTAATTACTGATAATACAGAACGGGTTTGATTTAAATCAGAAACTAGAGAAAATTTCGTTTTATTTCATAAAAAGAATCATGTGGTTCACTTAAGTTTAACAATTTTAATATAAAATCTATGTCAATCTGTTTTATTAAATTCTAGAAAATGCCAAGGTCATATTTCATCATTTTCACATGTAGCGTCACCCGGACATTTGTTTAGACCTAGTTCAGTTTAATGACGCTGTGTGCTGGTCTTTGATTGGTTTTCATAACGCTACGATCGTATTTGGATTGTTGAAAGCGGCGTCTGTCGGCAGTGTGTCGTGAGAGCTTTGAGACGTGAAGTTGGAAATCGGTCGTGTGCGTGGGCGATTTTAAACGTTGCGTAAAACTTAGAGAAAGTGAACTAGGAAAGAAACACTTGGATATAGGAAACGCGTGTTAAAAATCCGCGAAAGTGATAATCGAAAACGAACGGCGATCTGCCAAGAAGAAATACAAGAAATCAACGAGAACGATAACCAATCGAGGTACATTTTATAAGGCTAGCCCAGCCCAGGGATACGTGAGTAAACGAATTTTTGCATGCTTTAGGAGCATATTAATAAACCTACGGACTTGATAAAAGACCGCATCGATAACCAGAAAGGGTTAGAACCATTCGACATCTGGACCGAGAGTTAGTTGGGGTTTTAAAAGAACCGAGAAGATTATATTCGCGTAGCCTGGAGTTTAGGACCGCGATAACGCAAGCAAGGTTTGGTGGTCGTATTACAACGAAATACAGATTGAAATATTATAAAAAGGAAATCGGTGAGGATAATATTGTCTATGAATCCAAATATAGGAACATATAAGGAACAGTTAATTGACCATTCGATATCATGGCCGAGGCTTAGTTTTTATGTAAATTGGTTTTGAAATCCGTAAAAGAAGATTAATTGAAGAATAAAATGGAGAATTTTAATAGAAAAGAGCTTAAAGATAACAACAACAATAAAAACTCGGAATATTCGTGAGTGCCTGAGCCAGCAACGTCGAACGAAGTGCTTTGGTAATAAAGACGGGTAAGAACAGAACTGAGCCGATAAAAGTAGGCGTGTTTACATTATTGAACGTCTGACAGTTTACCGTGTGAGATACAGGAAAAACTTGGTTGTTGAACTTGGAATGCTGATATCGGGCAAGTGTGAAACATTAAAAACGTACGGTCGAAGTTGAGTTATTCGCACGATAAAATATCGTATTTTATCACCGCTCAAACATTATCAAGAGAAAGTTGAACTCAAGAGTAATCACAGCCGGGATACGAACTCAAGACAGGATCTTCAATACAAGACTACGATCGTCTACAAATACGCAGCAAGTTACGGAATTACACGTCGGACTTCTTCGACGTCATAAGGTTTCGATGGGAGTCATGATCATTTGTGATGAGTATTTAAATTAAGTTTTATTAACAATTATATTTCCATAAATTTTCGGGAAACTTTACTGTTGTCCATCAGACCAAGAGATATCTTAACTGGGATATCCATTTCGCTTTTAGACATCAGTACTGATAGGTAGGGTTTGAAATGTATTCCTTGTCAATGAAGGAAATTCATTTGTGTCATGCAATATAGCCCGTTCTGGTTTAACTTATGAACAGTTGATTGTCTGTTGTAATGTCATCCTAGATCTAGTATAAATTATAAGTTGTATTTCAGAGATGTTTGTCTTCGCTGTGTACGATTTCTCAATTTTGTGGGTCTTGGTGAGTTATAGGAGTGTGTTATGAACTGGTTAGGTAACTTTAGACTTGAGTACCAGGTTCACGCCTAGGTAGAGTAATCATTCAAGTTTGAGTGATTTTAGTCTTGATCAGTTGTTTTAAAATTAATTAATTTTTTACTTCCAAGAAATTTTTTAATTAGGCGACCCATCGCCGAGTATGTTTTTGTTTATTAAATGTTATTTTTCGAAGTTTAACTATTTAGTGAAGTATCCAACGAGAGCTTATCGATTACCTGAGGGGTCGTAGGTTCGTTGTGTTACAATGTTTGGAATAAACGGTTGTCAGGTAAGTTATCATACCGAGAAAACGTTGCAGTTCTTGTTTAGTTTTAGGTGTTGCAAAACAGGAAATAGCCTGGACTTTCTTATAGTCTACTGCATATTCCATGTTCATTTATTGTGTGACCAATGTAGTCTACTTCAGTCACTGCTATTTTTAACTTTTCTCTTGAGAATCTCAGGTTCTTTTCTTCAGCTCTTTTCAATACTTTCTCCAAACGAGCATCATGTTCTTCGATATCTTTTCCATACACAAGTAAATCGTCGATGTATATAAGAATTCCTTCTATACCTTCAAACGCCTCGTGCATTGCTTTTTGCCAGACTTCAGCGGCACTGTTGATACCATAGGGGAGCCTGGTTGAAGCGGGGTACCGTCCCTTAGGTGTGGCGAGGGTACACAATTTTGAGCTCTCTTCGTCCAGGGGCAGTTGCCAGAATGCTGTAGAAGCAATCTAGTACTGAGAATACTTTTGCTCCTTGTAGCTCTGCGAAGATTGTGTCTGATGTTGGTATTTGATAGTGTTCCCTTTGGATGTATTTATTAGTTCTCGAGGATCCATACATATTCGGACATTTCCGTTAGGCTTTTTACAATCGCAATAGGATTTACCCATTTTGTAGGTTCTTCTACTTTTTTAGGATACCTTGCTTTTCCATTTTCTTGATTTCTTTTATTACCTATCTTTAATAGATAAAGGTATTTTCTTGCTGCCACTATTTTAGGTTGTGCATCTTCACTCAGCTTTATTTTGTATTCTTTATTTAGTTTACCTAAACCATTGAAAACATTTTCATAGTTGTTTACTATCTTCATGGCATTTGTTCTACCCTGCATGTTGGAGACTTCTCCTGTTGCACTTGTAGTGTGTATTCTAGCCACAAGTCCTAACTTTTCTAATGCAGTAATACCAAGAATTGGTTGGGTTTTCCTTCTGAGATGTAGAATTCTATCTCTGCTTCCCCTTGTTTGGTTTTACACATGAACTTTGTCACTCCCTTCATGCTATTTTATGGCTTGTATAGGATGTTATGGTTCTAGTTGCACTGTGTAGTTTTGGTTGTTTTGACATACTTTTAGACAATCGTCCGGAATTATGTTGACTTCCGAACCGGTATCTAATTTAAAAGATATGTCTACACCTTGAATCTTAATTGTTTCTCTCCACTCAATATTATTCACTGAGGGTGGTAGGACCATGTTCTTTAATTTCCAAGACAAATTCTTCGTCTTCTTCTGAAGTTTGGTTTTGTTCCACGGATTGGACACGTTGCATTTACACATTTTTGAGAAATGGTTAGGCCTATCGCATTTTGAAACAAGTTTACCATAGGCAGGACACTCTTTAAATTTGTGTATTTTCCCACACCTATAGCATGTCTTCTTCATCTTTTATGTCAAGTTTTTCTGTATCTTTAGTGGTACTATGATTTTTGAATTTGGTTTGTATTTGAGGGTTGTAGGGCTACCTTCTTCTTTTGAATTGCATTTGTAGTTTCCCCCTGCAACTCTTTCATTTGTGCTTTACTTGTTTCATTTGCTCTACAAAAGTTAATGGCTTTTCTAGGCCTAGGTCAGGTTCTCTCAGTAACCTTTCCTGGACAGCTTGTCCAATATCCCTAGCACTATTCTATCTCTGATTAGGCTTTCAGTTTGGGATTCAAATTCACAGGTCGATGCCAGATGTTTTAATTCTGTCACAAATGCATCAACTGTTTCAGTGGGACCTTGAGCCCTAGAGAAAAATTTGTACCTGTCAAAAACAATATTTTTCTTGGCTTGCAAAAAGTCCTCAAATTTTTGAAGTACAATATCTATCTTTTCTTTGTCTGTAGGGTCTGCATAGGTGAATGTATTGTACACGCCTAGTGCTTCATCCCCTATTAGATTTAATAAAATCGAAACCTGAAGTTTGGGACGATTTATCTGTTTTTTCAGAGGCCTGCATATAAATTTCGTACTTCTGCTTCCACCTCTTCCAATTCTCTGCTATGTTTCCTATGAACGAGAGTTCCTGAGGGGGACGAAATTCCATGCTTGTTTTCTTATTTATTAAGCTAGGCCTTTACTGTTTTGACAGGACACGTTTTTACTTGAGGTTAGGTTGACATGTTTTTATTAAAATCCCGTGAGCACTGGTTTTATTCTTATCCCACCGCTTGCCACCATGTTACATATTTTAATCACATTGTTATGTAGGATATAGATAAGGATAATAAGAAGTGTGTACTCACGTAATAAGCTTCAATCATAAGTTTATTATCACTTTATATTCAAGTTAGACATTTATATTCCTAGGCTCTAGTCAAGTGGTGCCAACTGTCACGCCACAACTCTGAGAACATATTAACTTACTTTCGCAGGTTGACCAACACTTAGAGAGTGCACATATGTGACACACATGACATATGAATAGGTATACAAACACGTTCAACTGTCAAAACATTTTGCCCATTGGGTTTGTTTAAATATTCATGTCGACTCGTCTCAAGCAGCCACCTACAATCCACAATTTTCATGTAAGCTGTTGGAATCCTTTCTTCTCCTTTCCTCACTCATTCACTAAATAACATCTAGGTATGATAGGCCCTAAACATTGAATGTTTTAAATATAATATTTATAATGGACAGTTAGGGTTACCCAATTTGTTCAATAGGGCTACACTAAACCTTACAATGCATGAATGCAGACCCTTCCAAATAATAGCAAACTAAATTGCATAGCTAGCACATTGAATGGGCCAATATCGCTTGGGACATCCTCTGTATTGGTGCAGCATTTCAATTTGAGGGTGGAAAACTGTTAGTTTGAGTAATTATTAGGGATATCGTAGGGTAGCAAATTTTGGATCCGGTTCCAGACCTTCAGGGAATCTGGTTCTCAAATGCTGAAGGGCAAATTATGTTACATATATCATCCTGCTAATATAGGGCCTACAGATTGCATTGAAGGTTTGTCAGGGTGTCTACAAATTTTCATTACAAAATTCCCTGACTTTTCCAGGTTTTCCAGACGGAAAATTAAATTTTTCCAGGCTGCAAATTTGGCTTTCCCGCGCTTTATAACGGAGGAAAAATTGTTAATAAATTCAACGTCGATTTCGGGGGGAATTTTAAACACCGGACAAGGCAAAATAATTTAAGAATTGATTTTTTTAAATTGATAATTTCTATTTTCAGCATCAAACAAGTTATTAAAATTACTAAAGTATTGATTTTTTTACATTTCTTGTAAAATTCCAGAAAAAAAAATTCCCTGACTTTTCCAGATTTATTAAATCCAGGTTTTCCAGGTTTTCCAGTCTTGTAGACACCCTGTTTGTGTTATCTGCCCTTGCCAGCTGAGGGGGGGGGCGGGAAACAATGGGGGGGGGGAGTGGTGTGGGAGGCGACATACCATTGGATCGTTTACCTAGATGTATCCGTGGATCTCAGAATTTGCCTGCAGTAATAATGTCATTTTTCGGTTTAAAAAATCCTTTATATTTAAAATAGAAATGAAGGTTATGTAGTGGGCAATTCCACGGTAAGGGGAGTTACATTTCAGAGAGCTAACAACCCCATCTCAAGACAATATTTCAAATAAGGTACCGTAACCTTGTATTTAACTGTTCTATGAACTGACTTACATAGGACTTCAATTGACTAAATTTAGCACAAGTTTATTTTATTTTAAAATTATTTAAATGAGTTTTCAGGCAGGTTTTTTTGACTGGTAACGGAATTACGCTGAAAAAGCCATGTGTCCCTGGTTTATTTTAGAATTGTTAAAAACCTGTGAATGGTGCAATAAAAAATCTTTTTTGCAGCTTCACAAACATCAAGAAGCATAGTAACTAACATAAATAAAAATGCCTTCATTAAAAAATAATTAAATTTCTATATTTAAACTGTATTTATATTCGGTAACGGAATTACCCAGCAAATTACACATTTAAATAATGCTTGCAGTGGTTTAATTTAACTCTTAATGATGGTGTTATGCAAATTATTGAAAATCTTTAAGGATGTTTGGCTTTTTGGGTTTGGGATATTTAAAACTTTTTTTAAGGTATTTATTTTCGGTAACGGAATTACAAACCTTGGTAACGGAATTAGGCCTACCCCGGGAAATGATAAATTTTAAAAAATGCTTGCATATGGTTAGGTAAATCTAACTCTTAATGATAGTCTAATGAAAAAAAGGGTGATTACTAAATAAGGGAGTCTACTTTTTCAACTTTTAACACTGTTTTCGAACCCAATAGTGTTCTGTAATTCCGTTACCGTAATTCGTTACCAATGAAATATGGAGGTAAATATATATTTTTCAAACTATTTTTTGATTAAACTCTTCCTTATTTAGTGAAACATTAGAAGAAAACTACCTTTTTTGTCAATTAAGTATACAAATACTTCCATATTTTTAAAAATAATTGATTTTTGGTAACGGAATTACATTTAGGAAACAGTGTAGGCCTATTGGTAAAAAGAGTTAAATGGCTTAAAATTGTACAATTTTTTAACTATTTTTGTATTATCTTATCAATAGGCTACAACATGTAAGATTGAAAGGAGGTTTAAATGAAAAAGTTTTTGCCTAAAAATATTACCCAAAATTTAATAACTAAAATATGTTTTTATAATAAATAAAAAATAAATAAATTTTATTTAGAGTCTGCCCACTCAGTTATAAAAACTGATTTTCAGTGGGGGACTTTAAATCAAAGGACCAACCCAAAACCTGCAGGCCCCGACGCAATCGACTAGTGAGCGATCACCAACCAAAGACGATATTTGAATAGGAAATATAGCAATCAGTGGTATGGACAGTGCGAACACCCGCGAAATCAACGCCAGAATCAACAAGGCCGATCAGAACAACTCTGAAATTTATTATGTGCTTCGTTGCTAGGACGGCTCCAAAGTCACCGTTTACAAACTCCTAGACAAGAACTGATGGACTTAAGTCCAAATCAGATTTTAAAAAACTTCTGACTTAAGCGGAATCGAACCCTGGACCTTCTGCATTGGAAGCAGATAGGCTAGGCTAACAACAAGACCAACGAGCCACACACAAGACCAACGAGCCACACATGTTCTCCAACCGCAGTGGTAAAGTGAAAATTAAAATGCATGCAAAAGTGGAAAAAATATAATTTGATGGACTTTATAAATTATTTCCCAAAGAAACAACATATTAATTTACTTAAATTTTCATGAAATACATTTCTATAAAAGTATTTCATTTTTCTAGTCAGGGACATTAGCTGGGGGAAATTGCCCAGTTTGTTTGTTTTTTGCAGAAGCCTACCTAAACTATATAAAAGTATAGCTATTTTATCCATTTATTATCATCTGTATAAAGATATAACGGTTGAACTACCCCCAATATTAAAACAACCAAAAAATAAACTTTTAGTGGGCCCTAGGTGGGCCTATTTAATAACTAACATAGCCTAACGCTACACAAAAAAAAAAAGTGGATATAAGTCCTTTAGTTAAATCTGGCAAAAACCTATTATAAATAGGCTATTGTTACCAGTAATGATTTTAATCAAGGTTTAAATTATAAATAGGCCTATTAATGTAATCCGTAACTAAAACGCTACTGATTACAATATTTGAATAATTTTTCCTCCATGGTGTAGTTCTAACAAAACTACGCGAGACCTAGTAGAGTAGCCCTTTTTTCGTTTTTTTACGTTACTGTTTGAGAGATATTACTAAAAAAGGTTATTTCGTGCGGTTTTAATAGCTTTGTTTACATGGAGGACTGAGTCGGTTTGAGTAGGGTTTTTTGTACTCAGTACGTCATGTAAACACGTAAAAACCGTACCGTACCGGTTGGGTTCGGTCCGACGAAAAGTAGCTACCGTACTGGAAGACCCGTATGAGTACTGCTGAGTACTATCAGGGTAAACAGGTTTCTTAGACAAAACCGAACTGAAAATCATATTCCCAAACCCTAAACATAGGTAGGCCTAGTACTACGAAAGTACGAAACAAAGGTTGGTAATCGTTACAAATTATTTTCCCTGCACTTTCATGTGACATGTCAGTTCTTGTTACTAACGTGGCCTACGTATCCAGATGTTTTTATTTTTAACTTTCCTCTTGGGGTAACATCATGGCATGGCTAAACAAATGTTGGCAGTGTTGGCAGTGGTTTTTATTTTGTCAGCCGCCGAAAAGGTAGAGTTGATCCCTGAACTGAAAGTGAGTTCAGTTTTAGTTCGGTACGAGTCATGTAAACGCTTTGACCCCAGATAGAATTCAACGACATCTCGGTACCGTACCGTACTCAGTCCTCCATGTAAACAAGGTAATATTGGTGGTGATCCTTGCCCTTAAATGAATACCTAGGCTATTTGCATGAATTTTAGATGTAAGTTTACTGTTTAATACTTATTTATCTTTAGAGAATAAAATGTCTTTAATAGAAACAGCGCATTTATTTAGGCTAAAAAATTGTTTTGATATACGTACCCTAGATATTGTGGCTTGAAGTGTTTTATTTTGGAACTAAATAGAGTGGAAGTTATGATGCCTTCGGACTCACGGCGATTCAGATCACTCAGAATTACGCTCTTTTATTTCCGATGGGTCTGATACAGATGCTGATGCAATATATGCACAGTGACTGACTAGAATCAACATTCCCACAACGTTCAAAACTTCAAAGCGCCTTAGATAAAATCCCCTTTGGGTTTCCAGCCGATTACAGACTACACAACAACACTACATTGAATTTACCTCGAAGCGTTTCCCGTTCAACTCGCTTTTGGAATCGACTTGGAGGGAACCAACCCGCCTTGAGTTTAAACGTGATATACACTTCAAAGCGGCTTCGCGACCTCTTTGTGGCTTTGCGTGCGCATTTCGAAACGAAACAAAGTCACAAAGTCACGAAAAGAATCTTATTAGGTACCGTAGTCAAACCCTTTTTGCTTGTAAACCTAGAAATGTCTAGTATTAAGACTGTGTAGTGACTCCAAAAACTAGGCTTCTAATAATAAATATATGTAGTGATAATTTGAAAGACCATCAACCGGAAATCAATTCGAAGGCAGAATGTACTAGACTAAAAAACCACTCCCGTCTAGACCCTGCAACCGGCTTGGAAGAACCGCTTTGTTGTGGCGTAATATATGGCGGATCCCAAATCGAATTTGTTGAAGGCGTTTTTAAAAACAAGGAGCTTTTGCGTGCGTGATATACGTAGTCAGTGTAGGCCTGCCTACTACATAGGGCCTAGTAGAGCCTACTACTTTTCTAATTTTTCTATTCACGGTTATTAGGCGAGGGAGTAACGCGACACTCACTTCAGCTAGCTCCAACCTGCTCTGGTCCCGACGACCAAGACATGTAGGCCTAGGCCTAGTTGGTGTCCAGGGACACATAAACCTAGGCTATGGCCAAGTCCTAGTAGAGCTACCTACATGTAACATGATCAGGAATATGCTAACTAGGCTATTAATGAAATAAATTAGGCTACATGAAAGTTCAAGGCTGAGCTAGGTAGGCCCCTACCTTCCTCATCGGCTAAATAGGCAGCCTAGGCCCTGCTCTTTCCTCTTGAGCCTGAATGCCTAGGCCAAAACTTTGAATCTGGTTTGATGTTCTATATTGTCATGTATTAGGGTTGGGACCCAACACATGTGTCTACTCAACCGGGAAGATGTCACGATCAGCTTGACGTCATTTACGCCAGAGAACATCCCGACGTGATTTCATTAAGGGTCAAGACGTCTAGTTATTTTCCCGGTGAGGTTTCATTTAGACGCAATACAGGAAGGGAACCCGACCGACAAAACGCTGAATACTAAAGATTGCAAAAACAAAATAGTGCAAGTAAATCGGACTTTGATTAAGTGCACTGAACGCAAGAGTGCGGACGTTCGTGGAAAAACAGAGAGGGAGACGAGCGACAACCGTTGACGGAGGAGGTCAGGACAGTGTAACAACAACCGCAACGTGAACCACAAATGTCCTGGAAGAGTTCTAAGTGGGGATTGCCGAATGGAAAAAACCAGAACAAGGATTAGCATCGGAAGAGGTGAAGTGAGAAGACATCGCCCGGGTTCGACATCAGGGTGTCGGAGGGGGCCAGTCTAAACCACATACCAGGAACCACAAGCATTCGGTAAGCCATGCACCCCCATTAGTAAGTCATAGAGTCAGTGGGAGGTATGAACCCACGGTCTGCCGGGACGGAACTCGTAGGTTCGATCCTAGGCCAGAATAGGGGGGGTTATTATGTTCATCTTTAATACAGTGCTGGTCTCTTAAGTGGAATCACGTCTAATTACTGTGTCTACATCCCCCTCATAAAACCCACCAAACCCACGATCTCTGGTCCGTGTAGCTATTTAAGCCTAAGGAGTTACGCTACGCCCCACTTAAACACTCATTTGGCGATCACCACCCTCAGCCAAAGGGCCCCTAACTAGCTATGCGTGACATGGTGATGGCGCCGGATTTGTATAGTTGCATTTTGTGTACTGTGTACAAAAGGGGTTTTGGTGGGTTGTTTTGATGGGAGTAGATAGATACTCTGTGGGTTTTCCGGGCGTTAGCGCGCCTGCGTAAGTAGGTGGCGGCTGGCGTGCTTATTGTCTCGGCGACCAAGCTTTCCGTGTCCGGTGAGCTGCAAGCTCAGCATGAAGGTAGTACGTACACAGGTCTTTCCTGAGAAGTATCGAGAGGGGGGGGATGTGCGGAGATTTGGATAGAACTTATGAAGCAGCGGCGTCTATAAATGGCTGGTCAGATGATAAAAAGGTAGATCTTTTAGATTTCTTTTTGACAGGTAGTCAAAATGAATGGTATCTCTATAAGACGTCGGAACATATCGGAAACCGTTTGATGGGGTTGGGGAACGTCCAAAATTAGAGTGGTCGGTGCTCAAGGCTAGTTTATTAAATGGTGGGGTGTTTACCGGGAAAGACACTCACCCATCAGAGTATTGTCGACCAACAGGTTCCGTGTTCGAGCCCAGGGAGCACTCTTAGTCAAGAGGATGGTTTTCAGTCTTACCTCAATCACAGCAAGAGGGCTTTCACTCCTTATCCTAAATTTTCAACAGGGGGCTGTGGGGTCCGCTAAGCATTCCAACAGGGGGCTATGGGGGCAAAAAATGTATTCCAACGGGGGGCTATGGGGGCAACGAGCGCATTTCAGCAGGGGGCTATGGGGCCCCGCAGTGGAAATTTCAACAAGGTCCTCAAATGCAGCCGGTATCTTTTCCCGGTCTATTCCCTCTAATATGCAATGCAACAGGGGGTTGCTTCAGGACAGCAGCCTGTGGGTCAGATGGGCCAAGGTAGTACTCAGATGTTCAGGGTGGTAATAAGATATACCAAGGTGGTAATCAGATTACCGGGGTGATAGTCAGGTATACCAGGGCAGTAGTTTTATGCCACATAGACTTGGAGTAATTGGGTGTTACGAATGGTTGCAAGGGTCCAGAAGAAGGGGGAAAAGAAGCGTCAGCCTAGGGTTCTTGATAAGGGTCGGCAGTGTGTAGGGTGGATCCACGGATGACGGGTCAGGAAAGAGCTAGGTGGTGTTTTAAAGGTCTTTTGCCGGAGGTCCAAAAAAATGCTGGTAAAATTTTTGTGTACGGATTATGATGATTGTTGGACATAATACAGCGGCTGGAGGGATTAAACAAAGAGCGATTTGCGTTTTTTTATGTCTCGTTTGGGGGGGGACCCGGTAGTGGAGCTTTCAAACGAACCAGTCGTTCAGTTGGATCGGAGGACAGAGGATTTAGGGAAGAATTTAATGATCTAGGAGTGATAGTAATTGTCAAAATGCAAATTTGTCAGATAACGAGTCGAGGGTGATGTGCGGTGAGATACAGGGACCCAGGGGGCAGGAAGGTATGGTCCAACGATCTCCGCAGCGTGATTTTTGGGCAGAAGGGTGGTTTTTTTTACTGCGAGAACAGGGTCTTTTAAGAGAGACTGTGTCAAGCTAGCATTCGAGGCTCGTCGGGGAGCACCTGTTGTTGTCTCGGGGGGCAGATACCATCTTATGTGCCGTTAACACCGTTGGAGCGCCCTGTCGTGGGAAGTAGTAGAACTGGGGTGCCGACCGTTTTTCAATAATGAAAAAATTTCTAAGGTTTGTGTCCTGTGTTACGAGTAGTAGTGACTCTCCGGTGGGCGATTAACAGCAATAAGAGGTATTTTTTTAAGGTTTTGTGTCCTGTGGTTAAAAGTAGTGACGTTTCGGTGGCAAACTAATAGCAATGAAAAAAGGGGTTTTCTAAGGTTTTTGCTTCCTGTGGTTAAGGGTAGTGGGCATTTCGGTGACAAATAATAGCAATGACGAAGAATTTTAAGGTTTTTAGTTCTAAGATTGAGGATGGATGTTCTATGGTATCTACTACTCACGAGGAATAGGGGGTGTTTTGTGTCTAATAGTAATGAGGAGAGTAGTGGAACCACTCACGTGGATATAGGGGATGCTTTGGGGATGTCACTGCTAGGTGAAGAGAGTAATACTTCGCTGTCTACCGTTCACGAGGATGTAGGGGATGCCTTGGGGATGTCACTGCTAGGTGAAGAGGGTAGTTCTTCGCTGTCTACCGTCGATGAGTACGTAGGGGATGAAGTGGTGGTTTCGCTTCGTGGTGCCGAGGGCAGAAGTGCAACAGTGGCTACGTCTTGTGAGGATAGGAAGGAACCAGATGGTGTTGTTTGCCCTATTGTGGAGAGTAGTGGGACATCAATGTCCTACGCAGCATTGGTTAAGGGGAGCGCCAAAGGGGTGTCATACCCTAGTATGGGAAGTGGTGGCACTGACGTACCCTTATCTCTGCAGTTCAAAAGGAGTGGTAGCAGTGCTGTACAATTCGCTATTGGGTTCAAATGGGGTGGAAATGCCGTCTCCTTTGCACTTGGCTTCAAGGGTGGAGGAACCAGGGGTGGTTTCACAGTCCTATGTGTAAATGCATATTTATACCATGGACTTAATTCTTCGTAGTTATACTGTTTGGATTTCATTTGCGAGGGCTATATTAGCAGATGTGACTATGTTTTTCTCAGGTCAGTAGTAGGCCTATGTATTCCGCTGAGCTAGTAATTGTCGGTCAAAGCCTCTGAGTGAGGGACAGGCATGTGATGAACGTCGAGTCTTCTAATTGCTCTGCGATTAATTAATTGTTTGGTTTTGTCGATGCGGCAGAAGTTGCCCCATTCAAGATCTTATGTAAACAAAGTTGACGTGGGTTCTTACCAGACTCTGGTGACGGTGAGCATGGCTGTATTAACAAGTAACAAGTTATATTGTTTGGTAATTTATAAATTATTGTTTTATTTTATAAATTAGTAATGTTTTATATCAATTAATGATTTTTTTTGTTAAATCAATCAGAACTACCCGTAATTTAATCTGGTTATATGTTTCAAGAAGTTTTGCTAATTGTAAATTTATTGTTCTGGTCTGCAAATTGAGATTATAAAATATTTTTTCTGATTACGTTAAGCTCGCGAGCCGAGTTACGGCAGTAATGTAATGTATTGCGTCAGCTGTTTTTTTATTGTGAACGAAAAGAAAATGTCAAGTGATGGCACGTGGGGTTTGTTGTAGTACGCAAATGGCTGGGTTTGTTTTTTTTTTATGTTACAGTTTACGCGCCCCGCTCACTCGAATGGATATCGGGTGGAGGAAGGGAAAGCAGTACATGCCTGCGATTTCTGACAGACGACGGAGAAGTGTCCGGCTCGTTTAGTCACAATGTCGGGACCACACTGGCAAATTATTTTTGATTTTGAAAATCTAGGAATTTACCAGGAATTCCAAATGTTATTACTTAGGGAACTTGGACAGTAAATCTTAATGTGCTTCTTATTGTTTTCATTTTGAATTACGCACAAACAAATAATTAGCTAATTTATACTTGTGTTTTTGTTCTTGTTTGTGAACAGACTAACATATAGGGATTTACAGGTTAAAATTATTTGATTCCTAATTCACAGGAATTATAGATTTGATTAGGAAGGTTTGACTGTCGTAGAGTCACGTCTTTTATATTAGTACCTGGATGTACATGCCAAAGGCGAGGTTATGAGTTTCGTCCGGAAAACGTGGGAATTCTTTGTTTTTTTTTCTTTCTTAACTAGGATTTTCAGCTTAGGGGTCCTGGTATGTTGGTTTCACTGGTTCTTTGGAGAGGATGTGGCGCCAAATGAAAATGAATCTTTGCCAAGGACAGAAGAGATCTTTCGGCCAAAGACAAAGGAAGAGAAACAGGGGAAGAAGACATCATCGCCAGAGGAAATGTTAATAGTCAATGGAGGTCTTCAAGCTACAAGCGGCCCAGGTCACGGGGTCGTGCCCTATGGAAGGGGGGGGCATGTCATGTATTAGGGTTGGGACCCTAACACATGTGTCTACTCAACCGGGAAGATGTCACGATCATGCTTGACGTCATTTACGCCAGAGAACATACCGACGGGGAGTTCATTAAGGGTCAAGACGGGCTAGTTACTTTCCGGTGAGGCTCATTTAGACGCAATAAAGGAAGGGAATCGACCGACAAACGCTGAATACTAAAGATTTTCACAACTAAATAGTGCAAGTAAAAACGGACTTTTATTAAGTGCACTGAACGCAAGAGTGCGGACGTTCGGGAGAACAGAGAGGGAGACGAGCGACAACCGTTGACGGAGGAGGTCAGGGGCAGTGTAACAACAACCGCAAGTGAACCACAAATGTCCTGGAAGAGTTCTAAGTGAGGATTGCCGAATGAAGAACCAGAACAAGGATTAGCCATCGGAAGAGGTGAAATGAGAAGACATTTGCCCGGGTTCGACATCAGGGTGTCGGAGGGGGCCAGTCTAAACCACATACCAGGAACACAAGCATTCGGTAAGCCATGCACACCCATTAGGAAGTCATAGAGTCAGGAGAGGTATGAACCCACGGTCTGCCAGACGGAACTCGTAGGTTCGATCCTAGGCCAGAATAGGAGGGTTATTATGTTCATCTTTAATACAGTGCTGGTCTTTTTAAGTGGAATCACGTCTAATTACTGTGTCTACATCCCCCTCATGAACCCACCTACCCACGATCTCTGGTCCGTGTCTAGCTATTTAAGCCCAAGGAGTTACGATACGCCCCCACTTAAAAAAAAAAAATCATTTGGCGATCACCACCCCTCAGCCAAAAGGGGCCCAACTAGCTATGCGTGACAATATAGAGCTAGAATATACACACAAAATATCAAGTCGTAGTCTTATAATATCTAGGTTTTAGCTAGGCCTAGGCTAGCCCTAGGCCTAGGCAACTGTTAGGGCACGGGCCCAAGTGGCCTTGAGAGGGCAAGCCCCAGGCATAGGCCAAACGCCTTGGCTTATTTCATCAAACACAAACCATTCATACTTCTGAAAGTGGAAGCTTGAGTATTAAAAGAGAATATTCAACCACTAAAAGCCCATTTGCGCTTTAAAAAAGCTTCAATAGTAAACTTATCGAAATGCAGAAAGGGAGGACGCACAACTTACCTCAATCGCCTCCTCGGCATCGTTCGTGTCTTTCACTGGCATCGCGGCTGCATTAGTAGAAAGTTTATCTTCTGGTGACACGTCTCCACTGCGAGTTTTCACCATTTTCATATGGAAGTCAAAAAGAAGCAATTTAAGCAACCGAATAGATTAATGAGAAGATCTTTCATTGTAGGTAGACCTATGGTTGTAATAACGCTTTGCAATGGCCACTGAATCCTGTAACAAAAGATAAGCAACTTAACGATTTTTTCGTGGGTATTACATAAAACGATACGGAAAGTGTAAAACGAAGTGGAACATTGACCAAAATAACGAATAAAAGTATTTTCTATTAATATATTTACCAGAAAATAGTAACGAAACCACTAATCAGCCGTCCGTGACAAGAAAATTCTCATCAGCAATTGCGCCAGAAACAAAACAGACCCAACACAACCCTGACACAACAACAACGTCTGCCACGACAGGTGTGCCAACCGAAATAACGGGTTTTGAAAAAATCCATAACCCACTAATTTCAAAACGCCACAGGTGCCTCCATTTCGAAAGGTTATTGGTTTGATCCCAGTCCCACTAACTAAAACAGAACGTGACCGGCAATCCTGGCTGAAGGTTTTTTCCTAGGTTTTCCTCAGTCGTTAATGTGAATGCAAGGAATTGAGTCCTCTTAAGCCCTCAAACATCCCTTCACAATTTTCCTACTCACAACATACCTACCTAGTTAGACGCCTGATTAGAAAGGCATGAATTGCACCCTGGGCAGGCTTCCCACAAAAGTTATTGGTTGAGCGAAGCGAAGACTTCAATTTCACTGACTCCTCAAAAAAATTAGCCCCAATGTTTTTTTGTTTTTTTGTTTGTGTGTTGCGTAGATCCAATGACATAATTTGCTACGCAAAGCTTATGTACGTCATTGCGTAGATCGAACAACATGCCTGACAACGTCTTAAAACCAAAATCTGCGAAGTGCCAACATTTCTCTATGGTGCCAACATTTGTAGGCCTGCGGCACCTCCTATGGTTTAACTATAATTTGATATTGGCTTTTATACATTTTGTATTTGTTTTGATCTCTTATAATGCTAGGTTTTAAGTTTATAACAGATTTTATGTCGTACATTGAGAGTGTTATTGGTAAGCATAGAAACTACCTATCGTTAGTAGCATTGTCATCTTCACTTCTTTGTTTATTATGATTTAAAAGTTAGGTTATGGAGGACAATCTTTTAGCTTGTGGTCTTTAGTTTGTGTAGGCTTAGGGCCTAGGCTATTAAAAAGCTTTGGGTTTAGACTTTGGAATCTTGTGCCCGTGCACCCCCCTCTTCTTTGAAACATCTGATGAGCGATACTTTTTCACTTGGTATGGAGTATGGACCAGTTTTTAACACTGTTTTTTTTTTTTTTTTTAATAAAACACTGAAAAACAACTACCGGTAAGAGTTTTGTAGCGAAAAGGATTTCGGGTGCGCTCTTATAAAAAATATCCTAGAACTAGCGCGGCAGGTAACTAGTCCGGAAAGGTCGACTAACCTAACCTAAGTAGTTTTGTAAAACCGGTCCATACCAACCTAGAAAGTTCCTGATGGGCGCCTAGGCAAATAAGCTTTATACAGCAAAGCGCTAGGCCTAGGCCTAGAACCTCAGTCTTCTGTCATCCACATCGAGCGCTAGCGTGCCGGGTAAAAAGGCCGTATAGCGCCTCACCACTACCACCCACAACTCCTCACTAACCTACTTTTGGGTGAGGCGCTATACGGCATAATTATCGCGTGCCGATTAGAAGCAGTGCTTGAAGGGGGAAAATTAATTCACTGGCAAATTGATACCTTGCAGCAATTTGAAATAGGTAGCTAAGATGCAGTGGATTATTTGAGTGTGTTTACTCAAGTTTACTTGCATCGGTTAGGCCTAAATGAAATAAGATCTGATTTTGGTACTTGTTCATTATTGGGACCCCCCAAGAGTGAAAAGAAGGCTGGGGGGGGGGTGAAGCGCCGTAGGGGGAAGCATGAAGTACGTTGCCGTGGTTCCCCCCCATCGAAATTCTAGTTGTCGCTTCGCTTCTTTGTCTAATAACTACATGTGACATCATACCAATAAAGTGCAGTGTACATATTAATTTTTTTTGTTTGCTTGCAGTTGAATACATTGACATAGATTTTACATTATGGCTGACATGGTTATTGATGCCATTGATAGTAACTTTCCTATTACCACTGGTAATTGGTTTCTTTCTCTACATGACCTCCTTACTTCTTTACATTTACAAACTACACAGGTGAGTGGTGAGCGGTAATAATGCACTGAACGATTGTATTGTGTCATTTGTGTGTGTTCCATATGAAATTTGCAATAATTGGTGATACTTGCAGTGGCAAAGCGTCGTGGTAGGCATTGAGACAGTGTCTACCGGTCTACCCTACTCAAAAAATTATTAAGGAAAATAATATTCTAAACACTGTTTTACAAGTGAGAAATGGTTTTCAAACGTACGCGGGCAAACTGCAAAGCAACGAATGAACGCGTTACCTTTCTGCGCGGACGTGGTCTCTTTCCATGCCTTTTCATTTCATTTTATTGTCTTGTTTTGTATACCTAATACTAGCATATAGTAATGTTATAATGTTATGACAAGATAAACAAGTTAAACAATACATTATATTATAAGCTAGCTAGCTATTAAACACGTCTTTTCAAAAGACTAAGACTCGAATTAGGATGTATAGAAAATACTAAAACTAATTTACATTAATTACAAAATACACTTTTACAACAATACAATAATACACAATAAAAATAAATACTCTTACACTAATAGAAGATAGGCTACTAGATAATATAAGTCTAGGCATCTATAATATGCAAAATAAATTGTATTTTCAAGACATATTATTATTGTCCGCCAAGAAATCTTCAATATCGTAGTATTCTTTTTGAACAAGAAATGTCCTAAGATCCTTTTTAAATGTATCAGTTGGTTTGTTTTTAATAATGGCAGGTAGCTTATAAAAAAGGATTATTCCTGCACTACTTCTTGAGATAACTAGGATTCTGTCTCTGAGCCTTCCCCTGTTACACCTACAAGTCTATGGCCCAGCGCTTGTCGACTCCCCTCCACTTCCCCTCCTTCTTTGCAAGTAATATAGGCAGGGGCGGCTCGTGAGTTATCATCGTGGGGTTGCACATAATTTCGAAGTCTTATTCTGTGGGAAACAAAGGGGTCTGGGGCGCAGCCCCAGCCGCCGGAGGCAAAATTTTTTTCAGATACTAATGGTCTGAAGTAGGCCTACCTGGAAATCGACTTAAAGAGTATATTTTTTGAATTTATTGGTCGGGAAAAACTCCCCTATGTGTAATTGTTACTTATGGAAAACCGTCTTAAAACCAGGAGACAATATACCGATCTCATTTTTCTGTACAAAATTCTTCACAACTATTATGACTCTAATCTATTACTTGATATCAACTTCCGAGTACCAGGCAAGTTCACCCGTAGTCATGATGTTTTTATGGTTCCTCGAAGCCGAATAAATGTTCACAAATTTTCTTGTATTAACCGTTTACAGTATAGGGCCTACATATAACACTCACTACGTATATCACAGCACTCAATCCGAATTGACTCAAGTCGGTTCGAGTTCAATTCGGTTTGAGTCTCTTGATATACACACTCGATTCGCATTGAAGTCAATCCACTTTCCAAAGTGGACTGACATGAGTAAATTGCTTGATATACAGTTCAATACGCATTCAATACGGATTGAAAACTGCCTTAGAGATTTAGATTTCAGTGAATACCATTATTAGGCAGGCGGTGTTTATTACATGTTTACGCATGTTTACAATAAAATGGCGTCTTGGAGGCTTTAATGAAGACATTAGGCTTAATATTTACGTAGCTGTAGGTAGAGATACAAGTACATAGTATTTTCAAGTGTTATTCATAGAATCTTGTAGCATCAATTTAAACTGCCACAACAACAACTTCAATTCGAATCGAAATAGGATTGAGGAAGTCGTTTCGAATGTCCGTGATATACACTTCAAGTCAAACCGAATTGAACTCAAACCGAATTCAGTCAATTCGGATTGACTGCTGTGGGTATACGTAGTGACTGTTGTAGACCAGGGAGTTGATATCCACAATATGACTTTGATTGCTTTCAAAAGGTATGTATGTAACCTTTCAAATGACCCTCCTTCTGAAAGTTAAAGATAATCCATGTTTTTTTTTTCTTCTCATTGTTACATGTTCATTGTAACTTAATTATACTTTTAGCTTAATTTTTCTTAGTATATGTATAACTCTGTTCTCTATCTGCTGATGCATAGAATATTCTCTATTGTGTTATGATAGCATGTTAATATTTCTCTCTATATGTTTTTGTGACTTTATGTGAGTATCTTCAATATATTATATTGCACTTGTGGGATCTCGATCCTGTTGTGAATAAAGATCTAAAATAATAATAATAATAATAATAATAATAATAATAATATGGTTGATTAAAATATTACATACCCAAATAATGTCCCTTCATCTCCTCCGACACGCGCCTCAAACATCACATCGTATATTTATTTTAAAATGAAGTCCATTTCTAATTTTTCGTCCAATGGTCGTTTTAAAAAACTGTTTATTTTTAGATCTTTTATTACCGAAGTCATATTATAATTTCACTTCACGGCACGATAATACTGTTTGCTCACTTCACCAACCCTGTCGCAACAACTTTCACTAGATACTGAGCGGATTGTATTTGAGGGGGTGAATGAATGCTGCGCCTGCGAGCAAAATACCAAGGCATTGAATGAAATAACTGGTTTTGACCCAGTCGCTTGAGCGATCGGGCAAGCTATTTCAGACGTGATTTCAAAAGATGGCCCGGGGCTCGTTCTGCCATGCCGACCGTAGAAAACGATAATAAAAATGAACTCACATTCGGAGAGCGAGTCTCCCTCCGGTGGCAGCACTTACCTGCTGAAGAATGACTCCTGCCGAATATGCCTTGCTTTAGGCCGGCCAAAATATCCATGCAAACAATCCAACGATTTATTGGGAATATTACGAGATTTGCTTCGAACCTTAAATTTGGAATTTAGTTCGCGCAGATATTTGGGGGTGCGCGTGCACCTGTGCACCTATACACAAGCCGCCCCTGAATATAGGCTATTGAGACATGTCTCCTCGGCTTCAGCTCGTGTTTCGGCTGCATTTTCGATTGTTGCGCGCATGGATACTATTATACACTTGTTTGGTTGTGCTTTTTTTTTTTTTTTTTTCTTGTGCAAAGTTGGCCTCTTCAGCCATTCTTCTGTCTTGCTATCCAATATAAGACTGCCTCCTTTTCTATCCTGCTCAGGTCATCGGGCAGGGAGTCAATGTCATTCTTGAGGGCGGCGCATCTGAAGAGATGCGCTCTGTCTTGATCTTCTAAATTACAAAGTTTGCAGGTGGCCGGTTCGTTGGTAATGTTGAAGCGGTGCAGGTGGTGCTGCAAGACGTCGTGACCGGTTACAAGCCGGAAATGGGCGGTGGCCGTCTTCCTCGACCAGTCTTTGTCTGGCCCTTTTTTGATCTCGGTCCACCAGTTCTTTAGTCGTGAAGTCTCTTCTGTGGTGTTTCTGAAGATCCTTTTTGTGGTTGACTTGATCTTAGTTTTGACATTTTGGTAGGAGAGAGGCGCTGCTGGTGGTTGCGGTGCTTTTGTGGCACTTTTGGCCAAGAAGTCTGCCTTTTCATTCCCCATGATCTTGCAGTGGCTGGGGATCCATTGAGTCTCTAATAGTTTGTTTTGCTGTCGGATGCCGACAAGGGAGTTTTTGAAAAGCAGCAATTTAGGATGGAGGTTCGCTGCTTGAGAGACAAATTGGATGGCTGAGACGCTGTCGCTTAGGATCACAAATTTTGTCTTGTTGAGGGGGAAGGCGGGGGTCTCGGCGATTTTTTCGGCCGCCCTGGCAATGGCTGCGACCTCAGCGTCGAAGTATGTTTCGCCAGCTCCCATTGGAGTGGCTTCTTCAAAGAAGATGCAGTGGATGCCGTAACCTGTTCTGTTTGTAGCCGAGTCATAGGAGCCGTCTGTGAAGATGTGCACCCACTCTTGAAGAGGAAAGTGCTTCTTCAGGTGCTTCTCGGCAAGCTCTTTCAGTTCTTTATGGTCATGGTCATCTTTCTTCTCGATGCTGTCAATTTTGGTCCCCGGGGCAAGCTGATTGGACTTGTCCGGCAGAAGCTCTGGGAGTGGTACGTCAAGTGGTGCACGTGGTGCTTCTAGGAGGATAGGACAGTTTTTACTCTTCAGTTGGTGGACTGTTTCAGCAATTCAGCTTGAATAAGTGTTACAGCCTTACAGGTTGAGTTGGTTTGTTATATTTAATATTATTCTGATTCTGACATGGCTGCAAAATTTCAAAATTACTAGGAAGCTTCGCAAACGCTTTTTCAGACGCGTTGTTGGATGAGCATAATTTTTTAAATACTAAAAAAGCGTAAAATTGCGATTTTCACCAGAAATAATTTTTCGATTACGCTCAAATTTTACACGAATATATTAGTTCATAAAATTAAGGTTCTATGAAAAAATCATTACAATCGAATAAAGCATGTAGGTGTGATAAGTCGAAGAAATTTTAAAAATAAAAAAAATTGTAAAATTGCGATTATCATAAGAAATAATTTTTTGATCATGCTCAAATTTCACACGAATATATTAGTTCATAAAATTAAGGTTCTGCGAAAAAATCATCAGAATCGGATAAAGCCCTAGTTGTTATAAGTCGAAGAAATTTTTTTTAAATCGAAAAAAATTGTAAAATTGAGATTTTCATGAGAAATAATTTTTCGATTGCGCTCAAAAACGTGGCAGTTCTTAGTTCAGAGATTTCGAAGGCCTCCACGAAATTTTATCGCAATTGCATTATCGGTTTAGCCGAAATCGTGCTAACAGACACACAAAAATACAAAAAAAGAAAAGAAAAGAATGAAAGAAATAAAACATTCCGGATTTTTTTCTCCAGTGTAGTGAAATGGAATCTTCGCTTCGCTCGGTACGCTCATCCAAATAGGGAGCATCTACTAAAATGAAGTTTCCACTGTACAAAAACAACGTTATGTCGTTATTGCTTTCAGACTAAATACTTTTTTCTATAACGCACCAAACACATTCTAAAACCTTGATTTTCTAAATTTTTGCCTGTGGCGCTGTGGTGTTGAGGGGCTCTGCCCCCCACACCCCCATACTTTTGTAAACACACTTCCCTTCTAAACACAACCTCCGATATTGAGGTGATAATGTCGGGACAAGGGATTCGGGTCGTGCCACGGTGTAGGCTTTTCGGTAGGTCAGGATGAATTAATATCACACGAACGATGGTTTTGAATGATAGTGAAGTGTATTAAATAAATATAAATTAGATAGCTTACAGATTCCGGTTTCAAGATATTTTAGATCAATACATTGTTAAAAGTGGATACTACAGTAAAAAACACAGAGACGAGGATGTCGGTGTCTCCTCACCGAGCGTCGGAGGACGAGAGAGTGTGAGTCTTCACTATTGGGGTTTGGCAGTAGTCACAGCTTGCCGCCACGCGATGTTTTCTGAACACGCCCACACTGCCTTCACGATGCGGAAACGCTAACACTTGTAACCGTAATATGTGCAAATACTACTAAATTTTTTTCACAAAATGAACACGAATTGATCAAATATATCTAAACCAGAAAATGTCAAAAATAAATTACCACCAAACGACAAAATAAGTATAAATTACATAAGTCTAATAATACCCAAATTCACAAAAATCATGTTTTTAACAATGAAAAGCACAGAAATTGGAATTATTTTGAATTACTATGTAATTTTAAATATTGTATGCAGTAGACCTATACTTCAATCGACTCAAGATGTTAGAAAATGTATTAAATTTATAAAGTAGCCTACATTTAAGTTAGAAGTAGCCTAGAATGATACGTGAGTCGTGGACGAATAATTACTAGACATAAATACTAATACTAATAAAAGATAAAAGTAAAACCACTAAAATACTATAGCCTACAGCTTTTAACCATTAACACCAAAATCTCGAATTTGAAAAACGAAATTCACTACAAAATAAAACCACTTTCACAGACCTCTACTAATTAGTTATTAGTAATTACTCAACAAATTTTCTAGAGAACGGCTACGTCACGCTTACGAAGTAGATTTCTGGGATGGAGCAAGGAAATCAATTGCAGCTGTGTGGGATGCGCACGGCTGGATATGGCATGGTAGGTTCAAGGTTATTGATTTTTGATGGCTAAAATATTAGAAAACACCACTAATTATAGGCCTAGTATTAAATTTGTAGCACTAATAATTATAATAATATGTAATGATTTTGGATGGTGGAAGCCCCCTTACTGGTTTTGCTGACCAGTGTTGGCACTTAAGATATTGTGCATCATCTTCTAACACTCTAAAACATGTATTAGACCCCGTTTATATTTAGCCTACTAGAGTTTGACGCGAGTTAGGTCGAAAATAGCATGTAAAACTCGACCATCGCTGCATTCCTCGTCAGTTTAAAAACGCTGAATTTTACCCTCGTAACCCATCAACCAGCGTCTATTGCTAGTAATATAAACGGGGTCTTGCCATCATTCATTTAAATTGTCTTGCAAAGTCATTCCGCCCCGCTGAGTAATTCTGCAGAATTACCCAGTTAATGATCAACAAAGTCATGGATAGCTTATGTCTTTTTGAATTTGTATCATTCTGCCTCTTTGTACTTGTCTTTCAATGTAATCTACCATTAATTCATGGCGTAGGCCTACCTAAACTGTACAAATGAATGTTTTTCACGTTTCAGGCTATGAAGTGAGAGGAATGGAGAATGTACCGGTGGATAAACCCGCCCTTGTAGTTTATTATCATGGAGCAATTCCAGTAGATCTCTATTACTTTTTAGCTAAGGTAATATTATTGAAAAATAAAGTCATACATACAGTAGCTGACCGCTTTCTGTTTAAATTGCCGGGTAAGTGTAAAGTTATAGTTGTACTTATTGTTATTTATTCTACCTCTGTCATCATCATCATCACCATGTCATTCTATGTCAGTATTGTTGATGCGTGCCAAAAGGTTGGATGATGTGATTGACTCCTGAAAGAAGGTTTTCCAATCCAGTGTGTCTGAAGTGAACTTGATCTAGGCCCTATTCCAGCTGAATAGGTACCCTACTAAACTACTTAATTCAAAATAACTTGACCCATCTCCGCCCGGCATATAATGAAACCCTTTGATGCTCTGTCTCACGAGGGTCACTGCAGCTGTTGAATACTTGAAATATAATAAAACTTATTACGTATATTTTATGTTGTAAATCTACCAACATTAGATTATAAATTGAAATTGAAAGGGGGATAATTTAAGGTAGTGCTGTGCTAGTGCACCAGCACACATTGGCAAAGACATCTTTGCACCCACTAATTGCATGCCAATGGAAATTTATTTATTTTATTGTTTATCCGTGTCATTACATTCAACAACAAAAAGAAACGGCGTCGATGCTAGCAAGTATTTTGCTAAAACCCTTAAAATCTATGAAGAAATCTTGTGCCGCAAAGAGCCTTGCTGGAACACAAAACTAACATTGCACATGTCATAGGTTCTGCCGTAAGTGCTTGTTGCATAGGGAAGGGAGATTACTCACTGGGCCTCTATTCAGTAACTTTACAGGTTCAACTCGGGAGCAACAGTAATCGTTCCGGTTGTTGTTTGTCGAGGTCAAAAGGTATGATTTACAAGGCAGTGTATTGCCAAATGTGAACAAATGATTCGCAGTCAGTTGTCAAATCTCCAAAATTACATAGATGTGTGTATTACCCTATTTCCAATTGGGTGAAATTGGTTTTAAATGGTATAATTTCATGAATAAAGGGAACGTACAGGACTTTTAGGGGTAGGCCCTTACTAAAGGTAGGTTTTCTTTGAGCATACTATTGTTATTCATTTGAGAAAGTTAATAATCTGGTTGTGTTTACGTGTAGGCCAAGGATTTACTAATCAAACATAAACAAATTTTGGATAACGAAAAATATCGCAATCCTTTCGACTTCGACCAACAACAATCGGAACGATTACCGTTGAAAACGTACGGATCCAATTCGGTCGGAGTTATAGAATCGGGGTCCAGGGCAGTCTTTGAGGGCAAACAGCAGGTTGTCCTCAAATGAAATTAATGTCATTAATTAATCATTATTATTTTTATTCATTGATTATTGCTTATGATCTTTAAGAAATGGAATGTGCACCAAAAACAAAATTACCGAGCAAATTCAGGCGAACGCTAGCTCTGACAAATTGTCAGAAATAACTGCTCTGGTTGCTTTAGGAGAGGTTGAAAATAAAATACTTTGCTAGCTACTATTAAACACTGCTTATATTACAGGATGGAAGATAATATCTGAAGCAATGAACGTAATACCTGGCACGATACAGCAATGTGTCGGTATATTAAAGGAAAATAATCTGCTGGCTATTTCTCCGGGAGGGGTGTACGAAGCTCAGTTTAGCAATAGTTACAACCTTATGTGGAAGAATCGAGTCGGATTCGCCAAAGTTGCTTTGGATGCCAGAGTGGTGAGTCAACTTTGCCAGTTACTTCTTCTCTTATGCCCATATTGACATATTTATGGCTTGTGTCTCGATATACAAGGTACGGTATCGGCAAGGTTTTTTCTGTAGGCTCTGTTGGTGATTGAAATGCACTGTCATATGATGTTTGCACAGAAAAAGATTTTTAGACATTCCTGATGAACTGTCAAGAACACATCAGTTTACACTAATACCACTCACACTTCACACATAAATATACTCCATTCACACTCTCACTCATTTTTATATTACATTTAATCAATGCGTGTTATCATCTTAGAATATGTAATGTTTTGTGATTTATGTGTTTCTTATATTGAGATTAATGAGAACTATATTATTATTACGCATTTCATACTATATTGCGATTATTGTGTACACATTGTCCTGGCGGCTAGACACTTGGTGTTATAGGGATAAGCTCTAATTCTTACCACCAGCAATGTGATTGTGAAATGTCATGGTCATGTTGGAATAAATAATAAATACAATGCTTGCCAATATGTTGCAATTGAAGTTGTTTTTCATTTTTGGATGCCAAATATTGTTTGTTCTAGAGAACTGCCATGCCATGTGCTGCCATGTGTTGTGTGTAGCCTGTGGCCAAGTGCTAAGCTGTGTGTGTAAGACAGTGTTACAATTCCTTGGCTCGGCAACTAACTTACAGTATCAATATTGAATTGAACTAAATGTCACAACATTTTTTGGATCCGCGATGATTTAAATCTGTTATTTTTCACACAAGATTCTAATTGCAATGGTATACGTAGTGGTCTCGTGTAAGAAATATTGATATGATATAATTAATTAAAGACAAGTTTTATTTGGGCCTTTATTTCAGTAAATATTATCAATTATTATCAAAATATTTACTAAATATTGATTATTGTGTGCATCCCTATCTTTGCTACCTAGACAATAGACATGATTGTAATTTGTAAGTAAAATAACATGAGTCTGAGTCATAATTAGACGAGTGAGCGCAGCGAACGTAGTCTACAACGCTACTCGATCGGTCCTTGGTCGTGATTAATTCTGTTAAATGTCTGTCCGTCCGGGCTCATACGGCCGAACGGCCAAATAGATTGAGCTGAAATTTTAAACAGACATCCGTGACCAGGTAACTGAGAACTGCTAACAAAATGAGCACAATCTGTTGCGATTTAAACCTGCAAGAAATAAAATACTGAAAAATACGTTGAAATGTATAGAAATTATTTTAACGACAATGGTTTTCATTTTTAAATAATATTTTTTGTTTGTTATTTACCTGGCTGTGAAATGCCGTGTCCAAGGTTAATCGAATGTTGGACGTCAAGGTACCCCCAAATTCCGCTCGTAGATTGAGTAAACCTTGCAATATTTTCACGTATTTCGTACTGGCTATGTTTTCCATAGTATTGTCACAGATGATGGACTACACTACGTTATTTACATTTCAAAACATGTTAAATAATTTAAAAAATACAATCCAGAAATTACAAAATCTTTCCCGACTATTGAACCCACGTCTCCCACATTTCGGCTATAAGGGCGCTTTAGCCAACTCGACTAGGGAAACGCCAAAGTCGTTGTTAGACGAGTGGAGAGAGTCATGAGTTTATATGCCACAACTACTAGGGCCTAGGTATAGTTCTACTATACTGAAAGGTTTCAGTACCAGCTGCTAACTTCCAATAATCAACATTCAACATCAAATCAACGTGTTTGTTTTTTAAAATGTTTGAGATATCTGGAATTGATATTGATAAGCTATACATTTCTTGCTAAAAATACCAAACATGATATACTAATATACGTATAACATATACCTTAGCATAGCTGACGAAGCCTATATTACAATTGGGAATCCACGCATGCTTGTATGTTAATCAAATGTTGTGTTTTCTCAATTACCTACGTAATCAATTGACAAATAAAACAATACAATAACTATGTAATTTTATAACCAATGTTTGTTTGTACAATTAATATCAATCAATCAATACAAAATCAAAATATGTAATCATTAACCAAGTATCGAATCAATATTGACAATTTAAGACATCTCTTTCATAATTGAGCGAGCGAAGCGAGCGTCTCCACTTGACTCTTATGGCTCGAATGTCTGTTTTTTTTTTTTTTTTTCTGTTACTGCTTCGATACAGGTCGCACCGTTTCTCTGATCGACCTGAAATTTTGCACACATGTACATACCACCTAGGCGGGTTGCTGTATAGTTTTGTGGCAAAATCGTTCAAAAAGTTAAAAAGTTACATTAAAGTTAATTGAAAGTTTTTTTTCAAACTTTAACGGAGACAAAATCTGAGGTGGCCAAATCATTTAGAATGTCCGTCCGATCACGAATATGTTATTTTTATTTTGATCCGATAAGTAGTGTAGTCGGAAATTACATTATAACAAAGTCCCGTTACCATGGCAACGGCGCACGTGGTTTCAGTCACTATGCACTGCCACCTAGAAGTAATCAAAACACTATCGAGGAAGCAGTGTATTATTTGTAACCAAAGAGTTTAACAAGGAAATGATGTCAAGGTCTTCTAGATGGCGGTGGATTTTATCCATTCTCTCCTATTTTTCAAATTTTTCAGCTAAATCGGTCAAGACCTTAAAGACTTATTGGTATGTAACATTATGGGAATGTCTTACTCGGGTCGTGTTGCACGTACCGGTGCTCGCTCAACAACGCGTCCAACTGAGCGTTTTCCTAGTAATAAGTCTATAAGCTTGAAAAAAAATATTGTTTCTACTAGGCCTATATCTTAATTACAAATTTTAATTACAATTTTATTGTATTCTCTAAATGTGTAAAGTTGAAAAAATATGGTTACTAGTTTCTAGTTCTTTTTTATTATTATTATATATATATAATTTAATAATATTTACTATCACTGACTTCGTAAACTGAATAGTATAGTTAAGTATAGTATAGCATAGTTTCACGACTGTTATTTTTAATTACAATCATAAATCTACTTTCCACATACCTTTCAAACCAAGGGTCAAGATCATTACTTGTATGTCCTGTGTGTGTATACAATGTAAATCATGGAAATAAAGCTTTCAATCAATCAATCAATCAATCATGCACACAACCAACACACAACCAACTTACAGTACTGATTGTTTTTTTCCAGGGCATACTCCCCATGTTCACAGAAAACATCCGTGAGGCGTTTCGCTCCATTAGCTGGGGACGTCGAATGTACCTAAAGTTATATTCCATTACTCGATTTCCTATAGTTCCCATTTACGGAGGCTTCCCAGTCAAAATGACAACACACATAGGAAAGCTTATACCTTATGAGGAAGGGCTCACACCAGATGAACTGCAACTTAAGGTATTTTCATAATTTCTGGGCTCAACTCATATTTTTTGTTTTTTTTAACCAACCCTCTTCAACAATTGTTTTTTGGCTTTAAGGTTGCAACCGAAATCGAAAAAATGATAGCTGAACACCAAAGAATACCAGGAAGTATAACTTTATCTATACTTGATAGAATAATTAAATTACCAAAGAAAACCTGTAAGTAAAATTATGAAATAATTTAGAGATCTTTATTGCATGGAAACATGTCAAACATGTTAGGTAAGGTAATATGTATCATATGTATCAACATGTTAGTCCACAGACCTAGTTTTGGGGCCACTTATCAAGAAAACATAATCTTAATTCCGAAGGATGGTTTACAATCATCTGAAGGCTGATATTATACAGTCCATTATTTTCATTTTCATTTGGCCATAATGATTAATAGAACTTGAAAAAAAAAGAGCGATCTTTTTAGTACTGGTATACCACAAACTTTTATAGGCCACCCTCAAGTAATAGCCGCACCCCTATTTCACCTCAAATTTGTTAAGTATTTTATAAACTGCATTATCTGCAACTTCTAGTTTAGCAGCGAGACAAAATGATCTTCAATTATCAATATCTATGCACAAAACTACATCAGAGCTATGAGGTCAAGTACAAACATTGGCACTTAATGTAAGTCAATTGAACAATTACAAGTTTTAATAAATGTTTGTTTAATTGGTAACTGTTTTCAAATGATGGTGATGGAGGTGATACCCAATAGGAACTTTTTTTTTAAATTAAGAACTACATTTAGACCATTCTAATCTGAGAGAATATGGGTCACATGTCCACTGCATGGAATACTTTGTACTAACACTTTATAATACTTTGCATTGCCAATGAAATAAAATGCAATTTGATTGATTACATATCAAGGAAGGGGACTAGAAAATATGATGCTCGGGAGGCAAAAAGAGTGAACATAAAATGGCTCTCAACAAATCCTAGAAAGTCCCTTTTCTAGAAATACTTAGAAAATTTGCAGTGTACCATCAAAGACAAAAATTATTGGATTTTATTATTTTGAAAAATGTGGATAAATGATAAATTTTGAGATAGAAAATACAACAATTTTGTCACCACCAAACACCGAAATGGACAAATATTAATTCTGAAATACAATAGCTATGTTTACATAAATGATTCAATTCTGTATTGGTATTGGATTGGATTCTGAGGTGAGCGTTTACATGTCATGAATTGAACTAGGGATTCAATCCATTTTTAGTACCCAGCTAATGCGATCTAGCGGTAGCTTTGAAAACTGCCGTGCTGTGTGTGTACTTGTTTTCGATCCGATATTTCAATCCGATCCCAACTTTTGGGGGATTGGATCCAACCGACCCGATCCTAGTTCCAAGTGGTTACATGGATGTTTGAGAGGTAGGATCGTATTCAATACCATATTGAATCATTCCATATAAACAGCTATGAACTGTATTACTGAATCACTATGAGTATGACCCAACCCACAAATTTACATTGTGTTGTAAATTATGTAAAATGTTGTCAAATTTTATCATGTATTACTATGTATACCTACAGTCCAAAATTGGAGACACAATGCACATTAATTTTTAGAGCTTTGCTAAATGCAAATTGCACAAAATTTTAAGCATAATAATAGGTAATATTATATATATAGAAATTACAAAAACAAAATTTGGAAATGTCATTAAACCACCATTGCAGGACCATATGCATAAGTGTATACCTGAAACACACGTATATCGCTGGCTAGAGCAGACTAGGGTTCGTAAGCTTGTGTGACAGCTTCGTTCTCCTTGGCGCCGTCTGCTCGGCAGTCCGGGTTAGTGGAGGAACCTATATGACTGTCAAAAGTTACACCGTCCTTTCGGATGGGACGTAAAGCCGTTGGTCCCCTTGGTACTTTTCGGTAGGAGTAGGCTATGTGCCGGTACCGGGTTTCCCCTCCTCCCTTCTCTATTAAATTTGCACTAGTGGGCTACATTGCCTGTTGCAAATAGAGACATAAATAAATAAATAAGTAATTCATGTTTGTAACTCTCCTCCATCACTATCACCATAGATAGTCTTGAATAGCACAATATCAATATCAATGTTAGTTTGTCCAACTTATCATGATTGTAATGCATGGATATGTGAGTATACCTACCTTAATGACTGAGGTGCGGAATTTCTTTTAATCAAGCATTTTCAGTTTTAGTGCATTAATAAGTTAACATAATCATTAAAATGGGCTTTATCTTACGCTCCAATGTTTGAGTGTGTTGCGTAGATTGGAAGACATGTGATGTCTCGCAGTTAGTTTTAATCAATTCTATGTGTTCTATTTTATTACATATTTATCTGACATCACCTTAAAAATACTGGAACCAGACTTATGTAGTTGAGATCTCGTGTGATAAACAAACGTAACTACCTAGTACGTTTAAAAACAAAATAGTGTTGAAAATAACAATTTAAAGATTGTGTATATCTGTTTTAACAGTTTAACATTGAAAATTTATTGAGAATCAAAATTACAGTGTTGAAATTATAATTTGTTACAAGTTACAAGTTTTTTTAAAGTGGATTTAACCTTAGCATACAATACAAAGTTGTCTTGCTTAGCTGTTTGTAAAGCATACCTACTTACTTATACCTCTTTTACTTAGGGTTGCTGTTGATTATTAATATTAGTTTCTTGATCAATTGCTTTCATATTATACTGTACTAAAACATCTAAATCATTAAGTATTCTGTGTTTAAAGATTATAAGTTTCATAGTACGCATTCAGTGATATTGTTATAAATGAAATACTTTGCAATGTATTTGACACAAGCTAGAAAATCAAGGTGATACAGAATTTAGTGTATTTTTACATTTAGATAAATTTATTATCCATTGATTGTACTACATATATAGGTTATTAATTATAGTATCAAACGGCAACCCTACTAGCCCTATCTATGTGTATATATGTACGGTATATAAAAATAACAAGTTTGTTGTAAATAATGTGGGCAAGGTTAATCAAATGGGACTCGAGGAATATCATACAGGTGTATTGTTGAACTAACCTCGGTGTGATGGCAAATTAACTTATTTGTTATTTATTTAATAGTTTTAAGTTCAATGATTCAAGAATCAGATGTCTACAAAAATGTTTTATTTGTTTTCAGTTTTCACAGTTGTGTTATGTAGATTTAGGTATATTATTTACAATCTCTTTGCTTGTGGGACATGTATTTATAAAGAGTTATTATTTATTTATATGGTTTTGATTTTATTGAAATCCGATACCGAACGCAAACTAACCCCTGATTGAAAGTTTGGCTCACAAAAAAGTGTAGCATGTTAATAGTACCGGTACCCATAAGTTTACCACCAATTACATGCCAAGGTACCATTTTGAACTGTAAAAATGTGGCTGAAAAGGTAGGCTTGCAATCAGGTGAATAGAATACTGGTTTACATAGTACATTTGTGGATGTATAGTTTGAGATATTCCACTTTTTTCAATAAATCACTCAATCGGGTCTAATCGGTCAGGTATTCTGAGGTGCTAAATGCTAATCTAAGTGGTCATGCTGTAACCGTTTAGGTTTAAATGCTGGTAAAATAAATAATTGTATAGGCCTATATTTAGAGAGTACCCATGCACTGAGTGACAACTGATTTGGGGCTTTAACCCTTTTCAGTCAACTTGTGTATTTCTGTACTCTTTGCTATACACTCCCATAAAAACTTCTTTTTCCCCAAAAAATATGTTTCCCACTCATTCAACTATTTCAGTGTTCTTCCAATAGTAAACGTTACCACTGCCTTCTATATAATAAAGAAAAGAATACGACCCGAGAGGTAGTGGTTAATTTGAGGGCGGACGTGGGCGGCTTTTCAAAGTGTAAAATCATTATCAAAGTCAATTTTTTTTTCTTGTGCAAAGTTGGCCTCTTTAGCCATTCTTCTGTCTTGCTATCCAATATACGACTGCCTCCTTTTCTATCCTGCTCAGTTCATCGGGCAGGGAGTCAATGTCACTCTTGAAGGCGGCGCATCTAAAGAGATGCGCTCTGTCTTGGTCTTCTAAATTACAAAGTTTACAGGTGGCCGGTTCGTTGGTAATGTTAAAGCGGTGCAGGTGGTGTTGCAAGACGTCGTGACCGGTTGCAAGCCGGAAATGGTTGGTGGCCATCTTTCTCGACCAGTCTTTGTCTGGCCCTTTCTTGATCTTAGTTCACCAGTTCTTTAGTCATGAAGTCTCTTCTGTGGTGTTCCTGAAGATCTTTTTTGTGGTTGATTTGATCTTAGTTTTGACATTTTTGAAGAAGAGAGGCGCTGCTGGTAGTTGCGGTGCTTTTGTGGCACTTTTGGCCAAGAAGTCTGCCTTTTCATTGCCCATGATCTTGTAGTGGCTGGGGATCCATTGAACCTCTAATAGTTTGTTTTGCTGACGGAGGCTGGCAAGAGAGTTTTTGAAAAGCAGCGATTTCGGATGGAGGTTTGCTGCTTGGGAGACAAATTGGATGGCCGAGACACTGTCGCTTAGGATGACAAATTTTGTCTTGTTGAGGGGGAAGGCGGGGGTCTCGGCGATTTTTTTGGCTGCCCTGGCGATGGCTGCGACCTTAGCGTCGAAGTATTGTCAGTTTGTCACATAGTGTTGTAACACCCTGTAGGCCTACTATGTACAAAAATGCGATATATGAGTTGAAAAGTTCTTTCCGTATTGCATAAAACCCAATCTTCTTGTGAATGAAAAGAAAAGTTTACTTAAAAGTGACACGATTTTGTAATCTGACAATATGTAGATTTTCACAATTTTCAACAGTTATTGCTAAAACAACTAAAATACCACCATTGGGAATGTTTAAAATCCAAAAAATTCTGAGGCTGTGCGCTCCAGACCCCGATTGCACTAGGATACATACTTTTCCCAAATAATTGTTTTAAGAGAGTTCTAATAATTCATAATAGGCCCAGCGTCGAGCAACCGTTCACTTATTAGTTAAGAAATTAACCACTGCCGAGAGGGAATATTAAAATTTCTCTTAAACAACCATGTCGAGTTCAATGCCATCAATGAGCAAATATGTAAAATAATAACCAACCGGCAATATATAAATAGAGTTTCCTAGTTAGCTAGCCACAGGCTACAGATGACACTAGAATCAACAAGTTTTTTTAAAACAAATTTATAAAATTGATTGCATGAGCGTAGCGAGTGAAGCGAAGATTCCATTTCACTACACTGGAGAAAAAAATCCGGAATGTTTTTTTTTGTGTGTATTTTTGTGTGTCTGTTAACACGATTCCGGCTAAACCGATACTCCGATTGCGATGAAATTTTATGGAGGCCTTCAAAATCTCTGAACTTAGAACTGCCACGTTTTTTAGCGCAATCGGAAAATTATTTCTCATTAAAATCGCAATTTTACGATTTTTTTCGATTTTTTAAAAATTTCTTCAGCTTATAATACCTACATGCTTTACCCGATTTTAATGATTTTTTTACAGAACCTTAATTTTATGAATTTAAGTATTCCTGTGAAATTTGTGCGCAATCGAAAAATTATTTCTTATGAAAATTTCAATATTACAATTTTTTTCTTTTTAAAATTACGACGAATTAAAAAAATAAAAATTTAATTAATTTTTAATTTTATTTAATTTAATTAAAAAAAAATCTTCAACTTACTAATGATTTTTTCACAGAACAATAGAAAATCCGCATAAAACATGGCAGCTCAATGCACCAATTACGCTCATCCAACAACGCGGCGGGACTTAAGCGTTTTCCTAGTTATGTGCATTGTTGCTATAATGACTCCAAAGTATCTGTTTAGGCCTACACCCAATTATCATTGATGGACTAAAATCCGCTTCCAAACCTAAACAACCTCCCCCTTACTGGTTTAATCTCACATGGGTTGCTTTTAATTGTGATAATCATTACTACATTTACGCTAAAGTGTGCACTCCTTAAGGTTATGGATACGCTCTAACTGCACCACATTGATGTGTAATTGGTTAGTCAGCAGGTAGGAAATTCAATAGTGAAAGCTACTGAAAGTATTTGTAAAAGTGAATTGTTTTAAGTATGGAGTGTTTGATTTTACGTACGTTGAATCCAGGCGACTTACGGTTATATGATTAGATTGGAGTACCTATCTTTCTAAGTGCAGGATGTGATGTAAATTTCTGTATTGTAAGGTTGTATTGGAGTCTGATAGAAAATCGGTAATTTATGTTAGTTTGAGTTGCTGTCAAATCTAAAAAATCTGTCATAATAACATTCTAGTTTTAATAACAAAAACAGACAGTTTTTTTCCTGGGGCTTGTGATTGGATAGCATGTTAACATATTATCATGTTTCAATTTCACAAATTGGTTTGAAATATCTAGTAGGCCTAATAGTAAAAGTGACAAGTAAAAATTATATTTGGGGAATGATGAACTTATTATTATTATTATTATTATTATTATTATTATTATTATTATTATTATTATTATTATTATTATTCTTATTCTTATTATTTTATTGGATGTATTTCATACAAACTCGGTTAAAACCGGAGCTAACATGTTGTACGGACTTACGTCAAGTACTTCCATGTGTACCTATTACATACATTATTACTTTGTCTTAACTCTTAACTAAAATAAGTCATTTATTTGTTTTATTATTATTATTTTTATTATTATTATTATTATTATTATTATTGGATGAGCGAAGCGAAGACTTCAATTTCACCGACCCCCCAAAAAATTTAGCTCGGGTGTTTTTTTGTTTGTTTGTTTGTTTGTTTTTTTTGTTTGTTTTTCCGTCTGTTTGTTCGCTCTCTACCGGGCAAACGGCATATGCGATCTTGATGAAAATTTGACACGACCTTCGTTTTCTCTGAACTTAGGCTTGCCACGTTTTTGGGTACAATCGAAGAAATATTTCTCATGAATATCGTACTTTTACGATTTTTTTTTATTTTTAGTGCGATATTTTCGTGACATTTGGACCGATTCTGACCAAACGGGTGGGGCTACAACGTTCATATTTCACATGCACATTAAGGTAACGGTGATGTATTGACGTTTGAAAGAAAAAGTTGCAAAAGTTAGCCAGAATCTGTAGAAATAACGGTTTTGATTTGAGTTTTTTGAGGTGTTAAATATTACTAGGAAAACGCTCAGTTGGACGCGTTGTTGAGCGAGCACCGGTAAGTGCAACATGACCCGAGTACGACATTCCCATAAGGCCCACCACAAACTGTAGGCCTAACTGGATATTGACATTGTACACTTTATACTATTCCAACATCTTTGCATTGTACTAATTCACGTCATGCCTTCTAAAGTGTATCTTTGTATCTTCACTGCCTCCTTCATTTTTTAACATCATTTTTCGAATTATGATTACCAATAAGTCTTTAAGGTCTTAACCGATTTAGCTGAAAATTTGGAAAATAGGAGAGAATGTTGTACTTATTGACCCTGCAAAATTTCATAATGATCGGAACATTTTTATTTTTTTATTTTATTTTTTATTTTTTATAACCAACGATCGGATTTTGTTCAAAAACTATACAGCAACCCGCCTAGGTGGTATGTACATGTGTAAAAAATTTCAGGTCGATCAGAGAAACGGTGCGACCTGTATCGAAGCAGTAACAGAAAAAAAAAAAAAAAAACAGACATTCGAGCCATAAGAGTCAAGTGGAGACGCTCGCTACGCTCGCTCAAAAACCTTTATTTCTATAGATTCTGGCTTACTTTTTCAACTTTTTCTTTCAAAAGTCAATACATCACCCTTACCTTAATGTCCATGTGATATATGAACGTTGTAGCCCCACCCGTTTGGTCAGAATCCACCCAAATAACACAAAAATATAGATTTTAGATCTTTCTCACAGCCTTGTATGAAAATTTCACAGGAGATTTTATACCTTACTCACAGCCTTGTTACAAACAATCAAAGATCCAACATACCTAATGATTGCTTTGTATGGGCCGTGTTAATATGTTTATAATTGGTTTTTATTATTTTAAATTAATATTAACATTTTATAATTAAAAAGCTCATCCATCAACGCGACTAAAAAAAGCGTTTGCGAAGCTTCCTAGTTATTATTATTATTATTATTATTATTATTATTATTATTATTATTATTATTATTATTATTTTATGAAAGTATAATATAACGTAGGCCTCTATAAGACAATGGACCATAGTAGAAGGCAGTCTCTGATGTGTGACATAATAGCCAGCAACACTGTTGTCTATGTCAAGAGCAGTGGTCGAAATTAACTTGTTTTGCAACTAGCGGGCTAGTATCAACAATAGTCCTCTAGCCCGAGAGCCATAGGCATGCGCAGAGATTTTACAGGATTGCCATACCAATGGGGGAAGGATAGGGCCTGGGGCATAGCCCCAGCCACCTGAGGTGAAAAATTTTTGGGGAGGGCTTTAAACGTTTTGGATGAGCGAAGCAAAGACTTCAATTTCACTGACCCGGGGGGGGGGTCCCCCCCCCAAAAAAAAAATTAGCTTGTGTTTTTTGTTTTTTGTTTTTTTGTCTGTTTGTTCGCTCTCTACCGAGCAAACGGCATATGCGATCTTGATGAAAATTGGAGGGGACCTTTGAAATCTCTGAACTTATACCTGCCACGTTTTTGGGTACAATTGAAGAAATATTTCTCATGAATATCGTACTTTTACGATTTCTTCCGATTTTTAGTACGATATTTTCGTGACATTTGGGCCGTTTCTGACCAAATGGGTGGGGCTACAATGTTCATATTTTACATGGACATAATGGTTATGGTGATGTAGTACCTTTTGAAGAAAATGTTGGAAAAGTTAGCCAGAATCCATAGAAATAAATGTTTTAATATAAGTTTTTTGCGGTATATAATAACAATTAAGGCTATTGTACCACCTCTGGCTGATAATTTGAAAGTCGAAGAAACATGTCTGAAAAGTTTGCTGAATGAAAGAAGGCCTTTAAAATAACAGAAAAGAAAATTGTGAATTTTTGTACCGTTTGACAAAAAAATTTGTACACCAACTGTTATTTTCAGAAAACTATTTTAGCTATAGTCAAGTTATAGCTAAAGGTGTTTAGAAACTATGTCCAGAAAACCGATTCTCAAAATTGAATTTTGAACTAGTCTTGTATATTAGGTACACTTTTGTCCGAAAATCTAAATATAATTTCCAAAAGTGGGGTTATGTCCCGCCCCAAAAAATTCACAATTTTCTTTCTCTGTTATTTTAAAGGCCTTCTTTCATTCAGCAAACTTTTCAGAGATCTTTCTTCGACTTTCAAATTATCGGCCAGAGGTGGTACAATAGCCTTAACGAGTAACAATAGAAACCTGACAACAATCACCTACAATGCGTTCAAAAAGCACTTGCAAAAGTAAAGAGATCTCACGCAAACCAAAAACTTACAAAAAAGCTCATCCATCAACGCGACTAAAAAAGGCATTCGCGAAGCGGCCTAGTTTAAAAAAATTAATTAAGGGTTACATTAAAGCATGGCCAAATACATAATTAAACGTGGGAGCGGAGCGACTGAGTGTCTCCATTCAACTCAAACGGCTCTCATTCTGTGATTCTGTGTGTCTGTACGTCGAAAATCAGCCGAACCGCTGAACAGATTGCGCTGAAATTTTAAACAGACATCCGGCACGAGTTTACTGAGAACTGTTAACAAAATCAGCTAGATCCATTGCGATTTAATCCCCGATTTTTTTAAATATCGATACCATTTGTTTAGTAGCAGCTAGCGGGACGAACTCTACGTGTCTGCCATGGCATAGTGGTAAGCATAGAGCCTACCGCACGGAGGGTTGGGGTTCGATACCCGTTAGTTTTGAACTTTTTTATATTTTTACACCTACATATTATTTTTGAGGGATGTGAAATGGGAAATAAAAATTAGGTGATTTTGTTTTATCTTGGAAATTTGTTAATGTTTCACTCTAATACGTTTTGAACACGATTCGCATTTTGAATGTTCAATTTAAACTAGGAAAACGCCAAAGTCGATGTTAAACGAGTGTGTGAGCCAAGTGTTGAGTACCTGGGAACATCGCCTTTTCTCCCATATACCTAAGTCACGATCTAGCCCAGTATGGGGAATAATACCGGGTCCTATACACATGGCTCACTCACTCGTTTAACAACGACTTTGGCATTTCCCTAGTAAAGGGACATTTTTAAACGAGGGAGCGGAGCGACTGAGTGTCTCCTTTCAACTCAAACGGCCCTCATTCTGTGATTCTGTCTGTCTGTCTGTACGTCGAAAATCAGCCGAACCGTTGAACAGATTGCGCTGAAATTTTCAATAGACATCCGGTACGAGTTTACGGAGAACTGTTAACAAAATCAGCTAGATCCATAGCGATTTAAACCTACAATAAATAAAAATGTGATTTTCAAAAATATCGATAGCATTTGTTTAGTAGCAGCTAGCGGGACGAAATGTACCTGGCTGACATGGCCCAGTGGTAAGCATTTAGCCTACCATACGGAGGGGTGGGGTTCGATGCCCGTTAGTTAGAACTTTTTTATATTTTTACACCCACATATTATTTTTGAGGGGTGTTAAATGGGAAATAAAAATTAGGTGATTTTGTTTTATCTTGGAACTTTGTTAATGTTTCCCGCTAATACGTTTTGTCGTTTCGAACACGATTCGCATTTTGAATGTTCAATAAGTAACTAGGGAAACGCCAAAGTCGTTGTTAAACGCGTGAGTGAGCCAAGTGTTGAGTCCCCGGGAACATCCCATTTCTTCCCATATACCCAAGGCTGAATCTAGTTCAGTATGGGGAATGATACCGGGTACTCTACATATGGCTCACTCACTCGTTTAACAACGACTTTGGCGTTTCCCTAGTACAATACAATCAGATGGACAAGTACAAGGCTTCATGCCCTACTATCACTAATAATAATTAAAATTTCTAGGAAAACGCTTAAGTCCCGCCGCGTTGATGGATGAGCTTTTTTTGTAAGTTTTAATTTGCGTAAGACCACTTTTCCTTTGCAAGTGCTTTTTGAATGCTTTGTAGATGATTGTTTGTTGTCAAGTTTCTATTGTTACTTGTTAATTGTTATTATAAACCTCAAAAAACTCATATTAAAACCTTTATTCTATGGATTCTGGCTAACTTTTTCAGCTTTTTCTTTCAGAAAGCAATACACCACCATAACCTTAATGTCCATATGAAATATGAACGTTGTAGCCCCACCTGTTTGGTCAGAATCGGCCCAAATGTCACGAAAATATCGCGCAAAAAATAGAAAAAAATTGTAAAAGTACGATATGATGAGAAATATTTCTTCGATCGTACCCAAAAACGTAGCAAGTCTAAGTTCAGAGATTTCGAAGGTCCCCTCAAATTTTCATCAAGATCGCATACGCCGTTTGCCCGATAGAGAGCAAACAAACAAACAGAAAAAAAAAAAAAAAAACAAGCAAAAAAACACCCGAGCTAAATTTTTTGGGGGTCAGTGAAATTGAAGTCTTGCTTTGCTCATCCAATAAATTAAACTAAACAAAATTTAAGAGTCTTACAAAATAAATGAATGAAAATATGAAAACTAGACTAAACTTAAAATGGAAAAATGCAAACTAATCAAGCATGGATTATACATAGTGTTTAACTTCTGAATTGTATTAAATATTATCAATTCCACCTACGGGAGTGTTTCTCGATTAACCAAATTGAGAAATGGATTATACACTTCTACTTACAACTATTTGAAATGAGTAGCATATTAGTATAGTTTTTAGTATTTACATTTTTGAGAGTCAGAATGGTTATTTTGCATTTAGATAATACCTTATGGCATTTTTGTTATAAAACATTTAAAAGTGAGATGATGAGAGAAAAAGGTAGGTGAAGGATTTGGAAAACTTTGTACCCGTATGTAGATATTTTTCTTTATTTTTTATTTTTAATCAATTATTTTCATTGAATTTTCATCGTATTTATAAAATGTGAAACCATACTTGTTATTTTGATAACATTACAAACAGAGGCGTGGTTAGGTGATGCCCTTGAGAAGGCTTGCTCGTGTCGTACGGATTCGAACATTTGCCGCGGTGTCCAGTGTTTAAGCGTGCAGGGGCAAGTGCTAGTATAATTATTAGTTGTGGACATGGAAGACGAGATAGTCGATTCTACCAATATTTTGAATTTTATTAATCACACAGTAAACCTTCAAAAATCAAGCTTTTAATACTAGGCTCGGCTTTAAAATGTTCAAATTATAGCCTACCCAATCCAATTAAAAACATTCGTCTACAAAAAGAACGTTATGCCCCTGCGTACGCCTATGCCGAGAGCATTTTTACTCGCCCGCAATCAAATAGGTTATATTGATGTAAATGTGGTCACAATATTCGCCGGGTTTGACGTGTGGGTTTAGAGGTGACCAGAAACGATTTTTAACCATAATAATAAGACGATTACTAAATTAGCCTAATTATGATAACTATATTTTGTGGACATACTTGGAAAACATTGGCCCCCTCTTTAATGTAACCATCAGAAGTCAACAGTAACACCTTCAATTTCAGATACTGACTCATTGTTACGATTTTCCATACGAGGTGTTGTGCACAATTACTGAAAACTCGTTATGTTATTGGTGCAAAATATTATGAATTTTTTAATGGCATTTGGAAAGTCTGAAAAAAGTAGTCGCCCATCGGACTGGTGAAATGAGATTGTTACTAGCCCGAGCAAAGTTTCGCTAGACTCGGGCAAGTATTAATTTCGATTCTTGGTCTAGAGAGATTATTTTGTCATCATAAAATAGGTCTGATGTCATGTGGTGATGAGACAGGTGTTTTTTCCATCTTCCTTTTTTCTGCATACCAAGATTTCAATAAGCAGGCTTTTTTGGTATTTTATTTGGCCTTGCACTATTAATTGGCATAGTATGTATAGTAACTGTTACATTTAATTATGCTGGGTAATATTTGTTATTATGGTTATAGTAAAATTGTATTTGTATTTATGTGATGTGTTGGAAATGAGTTTCGATATTATTAATTATTATTACTATAAATATGATGTTAGTCTACATTGGAGCCATCCTTGCAGCAGAGCACATAATAGATGTCACAAATGTCCCCCACAAAAACTAGTAGGACCTGCAAATGTGTTTATTAGTATATTAAACTGAATTTTATGAAAGCTATATTTTATGTTGTCTAAGTTGGAATGGAATCCCAATACATATTTTGTTTTCATTGAATTGAAACATGTAGTTTGGCATAGTATTGACTTCAAAGAGATCTCTTATAATAAGGTTTAAATGTGCTAGGTACATACATTCTTAGTTATCACTGCCATGATTCATTCTAGATTTTCTGTAAACATAACGAGTAACAACTACTACTACTATGTTGACATATGAGTATTTTATAAAATTGTGTTTACTGTGTAGTACTAATTTCATCAAGGAATATAATATTTTTGTAAGATAGAAACTAAAAAGTGGCTTAACTTGAAAACAATCCTAGGTCTCCCACTTTCGAGGTAGTTATCTCCAATACTTGGCAAATGAGACAAAATTATAATAGCGTAATAACGTAATCACTAACTATAAAATCCATGTCCAACAAAATGTGTGTGGGAGCTTTCACTATTATCGTTCATTAGATTGTGTTATTAATAATTAGTAATTACTTAATTAGTCTTCACATATTGTACTCGTGTGATGGGGCAATGCATAATGTCTAGGGAAACGCCAATTAATGTCGTTCATGGAATAGTAATCAAACCAGTTATGTTTTTTAAATAAAATAAATAAATTTGTATTTAAAATCTACTAATTATCTAATAAGTTCCCCTTCTCCAATCTAAACTAAACTAGCCGGTTGGCCTTTTCCACAGTATTGTAATTAACTAATAAGTACCTAATAACCAGTGTTGGGGAAGGAAATTTTAAAAAGAACGCGTTCTCGTGAACGCGTTCTTTTTTTGTGAATTTTTCAGTGAACTTACTCTTTTTTTAAATGAATGAACTTGAACTTTTAAAAGTTCTTTCCGAGAACAAACTTTTCAGTTTTAGAAAGTTCATTTGAAAGTTCTTTCCGTGCGTCAAGCAGCCGTCGACTCGCCGCCGTCGACGCTTTAAAACAATAACAAATCGTTGTTTCATCGTAGGCCTAAGTATCTGCCATAATTTTATAAGCTGGTCGACGAGAATGTAGTACAAATCATCAACACGATCAAAGACAGCTCAACAACGTAGTGTACTCTATTATCTGTGGCTCAACACTTTCGTAAGACTCAAAACTCGCGAGTAGTTTGGTACTCGAACACCTCTAATGTTTTTCCTCGTGTTTTTCTTCATTTTACGCCGGCCTTTATAAAATAATGATTTTTTTACAAAAAAACTTTTAAAAGAACTTAGTTCATATTTTAGACGAACTTGAACTTTTCAAAATTTTAGGTTATAAAAGAACTTGAACTTTATAAAAGTTCATTATTTGAGCGGTGAACTGAACTTTTAAAAAGTTCATTTTAAAAAAGAACTGACCTAACACTGCTAATAACTGATTTTCAGTGATAGATTTTTTTCTTCCTTTGACCCGCATGAAGTGAACACTGCTGTTTAAAGTAGCCTCTGATAGTTACTGTGTAACATTCAAAACATATTCAATAAAGAATTGGTTATTTCCCATTTCAATCTGTATTGACTTATTTGACAACAAATTGTCATCAGCTAATTTATTCTGTAATTTTCAGTTTTTAATTGTTTGTAAGAACAAATGATGGTTTAAAATTTCAGCAAAATTGGTTAGTGGTTTGATCAGTGTACTACAAACAGGCACAAACACAGACCGAGTCTCTTCTGACTTCCGTTCCATCCAGTGTATTGTGAGGCATATGGAGTAAATTTTACCATTTATGGAAAAAGAAATGTTATAGTCGTGGTGTAGGGTGAAAAAAAAAAAAAAAAAAAAACACATTGGAGAAAGTTAATAGTTTTTATGAGTGTTTCTACATTCTAATTTGGGTAGACTAGAAAACAACTTATCCTGGTGCATAGTAATACCAATCAATAAAACAGGAGTAAATTTAATTGGAGATTAACTTAAATCATGTTGTATCTAAAAAACTGGTGAATGTACAATAATTGTATTGTTTTTTCTTCTTTCTTCCCTATTTGTGTATTGCATTGGGGTTTGGCCGACCAAAAAATTGAAAGAAGGGATTGTCATTGACACATTGCTTTCTTTGTAAACTAGTTCTTAATCAAGAGTCTATAAAGGTGACACGAAAAAACAGTGCCCATGATGAGGCATTTTTAGAAACAGACCATCAAAATTCAGAATATTAATTTAATCTTAGAGTTAAATAACAAATATGTATATAAGCCTCCAAACTCAAATTCAAGTTATTATAAAGCGAGCGTTTCCATTTGACTCTGCCGGAAAAAATAGTCACTGGTTTTGTTTTTTTTTTTTTTTGTTTGTTTGTTTTTGTTTGTATGTCTTGCCATAGCGTTCGAACGGAGGCTCGGATCGAGTTGAAATTTTGACCATCCGCAAGCTTTGTTCCCGATTGAATGCCATTAGTTTTGTGGCAAAATCGTTCAAAAAGTTACAAAGTTACATTAAAGTTAATCGAAAGTTTTTTTTTCAAACTAAACGGCGACAAAATCTGAGGTGGCCAAATCATTTAGAATGTCCGTCCGGTCACGAATACGTTAATTTCTTTTGATCCGATAAGTAGTGTAGATGGAAATTACATAATAACAAAAGTAACGTTACCATGGCAACGAAAACTCGCACGATGTTCGCACTATGCACTGCCACCTAGAAGTAATCAAAATACTATCGAGGAAGCAGTGTATTATTTGTTACGTTTTCCCAAAGAAATGATGTCAAGGTCCTCTAGATGGCGGTGGATTTTATCCACAAATTAAATGTTTACCCAAATAGGCCTACCTTGGCAATAATAAATAATATTGGAAACATGGCCCCGTGGACAGCGAACGTCGCAAATTTAACAATTTTAATAAATTGCAATGTGGGTCTAGCTATAGCACGTGCTCGCTTATCAACGCGTCCAACAGAGCGTTTCCTAGTAAATAATAATTACGTACTGTTTTTTATTTTAACTATTAGTTGTTTTTAAGTTGGGTATAACTTGACTTGCATAAAATTTTAAATACTCTTAGTTCTTAAATCATACAAGAACTTGAATTACACATTTCATTATTAACATAATTGTCTGATAATCATATCTTCGAAAGTTCAGTTCAGTTCAGTTTTGTTTTATTAGCATCCATGTAGGTTACATTGTAACATTGAAGTCTGGAATACATGTAGTATTACAATAATTATACTATTATTACAATATATTATGTGCTGCAAGTAAAGCATGTAGTACAAATCATGAAAGAAACTGATGTATTGTATATTTGTGTTATGCAAATATTAAATGTGTGTTGTACTACATGACTGAAGTCGGCACACATCTTGTAATATGTTTTATCTACATATCCTGGTTACAAGATTCAAATTGTTAGGGTCAAACTCACCCTTAACTGGGATGTGCAGACAGAGGCTGCAAGACGTGAGGTTAGCTGTAATAGTTGTGCGGATATCTATACCTACCAATAGTATTTTGAATTACTTATTTTATACATAAATTTAAAATTGCTTTGTTTGTAACTGATCATTTGACACATTTCCCAACAAATATGAGTAGTGTTTTGATAAGTGAAAATCCTCTACTATTCCAATGAACTAAATTGGTTCCTTACGTTATGTAAATTTTTTTGTGGGTAACATTACAAACTTTAAACCCCACTTGATATGTGTAACATTTATTTATTTGTAATAATTTTATATACAAAAGTATTCCCTAAACTGGGGCATTGTAGGCTGAACATTAACTGTTGTTTTATGTAATAATTAAACAATAGTTTAACAAATTAACTTATTATTATAATTATAGACTTTAAGATATCACGTTAAAATACTTTACAACCAATAATTATTACATCATGCTTTTAAATTAAAGGAATCTTAAGTCATAAAATGTAGGTGCGATATACTATTATATAAAATGCAACATAATTTTGTGGATACTGCTATAAATAAACACTTACAATAGGCCTACTGAGATAATATAACTACCATGATTGTGTTACAAGTATCATTCCACTTATTACTGCTTGAATGCATCTAGTTTTTGTACTGTAATATCTATTCAACGTATTTGTAAAAATATGTGTGTAACTGTTTGTACTAGATATTTAAAATATAATAAAAATAATAATTATAAGATTATGTTGTTCGTGTAACATTTCACAGGTTTAAGGCTAAAATGTCAAACTATAACTCGTGAATATGGCAACATTTTCTGAACAACATACATTATTGTAATATGTATTATTATTCCAAATCAGAATTGTAGTAATATAAAAAAATATATTTTATAGAATATCATGTAATTTTTTATGTGTAGCATCATTCCTTATCAATGTAGTACTAAGGTGATTGCTTATTCGTTTTGAGAATGAAACATCCCTGTTATTTTAAGCCGAATACAAGTGTACCTAAGTGATCTTTGGCCCAAAGCCCATGTAGTAATTTGCTTGATTATTAAACTGGGAATTTCACAAGTGAAGAAAATAGTTCTGCATACAATTTTGAGCACTTTGAGCTAGGTAATAACTAAGTACTAATACCTACTATAGTATAATTTGAAGTTAATTGGATGAGCGTAGCGAGCAAAGCGAAGATTCCATTTCACTACACTGGAGAAAAAAATCCGGAATGTTTTTTTTCTTTTTTTCTTTCTTTTTTTCTTTTTTTTGTATTTTTGTCTGTTTGTCCACACGATTCCGGCTAAACCGATACTCCAATTGTGATGAAATTTTCTGGAGGCCTTCGAAATCTCTTAACTTAGAACTGCCACGTTTTTTAGCGCAGTCGGAAAAGTATTTCTCATGAAAATCGCAATTTTACTATTTTTTTTTTATTTTTAAAAAAATTCTTCGACTTATAACACCTACATGCTTTATCCGATTTTAATGATTTTTTCACAGAACCTTTATTTTATGAATTTAGATATTCGTGTGAGATTTGAGCGCAATTGAAAAAATATTTCTCATAAAAATCAAAATTTTACGTTTTTTTTCTTTTTTCAAACAATTTTTTGACTTATAACACCTACATGCTTTATCCGATTGTTATGATTTTTTCACAGAACCTTAATTCAATGAGATTATATATTCGTGTTAAATTTGAGCGCAATCAAGAAATTATTTCTTATAAAAATCGCAATTTTACGTTTTTTTACTTTTTTTACAATTACGATTAATTCAAAAAAATTAAAAAATTAAAGTTGATTTTTTATTTAATTTAATTTAATTTAATTTAATTTTAAAAAATCTTCAACTTCGTAATGATTTTTTCAAAGAACAACAGAAAATCCGCATAACAAATGGCAGCTCAATGCACCAATTACGCTCATCCAACAACGCGGCGGGACTTGAGCGTTTTCCTAGTACCTATGAAAATAATGACAACTGGGACTAATATTATGTTTGTGTGTTGTCACCGGTAGTAGGTATGTAGGTCCTATTTACTATTTAGTTTGTAAGGTATTAATTATTTGTATTCATATTATTATGGCTCTAATGTAATTCATGGTAAAATGTTGGTTGTGGTATTCATACCATGAGATATGTAGTTTTATTTGTCACAAATTAAAGTGTTTTATACAGTTTATATTTCGTACTCATTTCCAAGTGGCAAAAAGTCAATGCTTTAAATAATTTATATGTACCCTACCTAAATTATAGGTGGTCGAGCTCGTTGTGTGTACGTTTTTTAATGCAACAAGTTACCGCCTTGTCGATCACTGGTTGGCTAATTGGTTTTATCAAAATCCAACGTAGCATTATAAATAGAAATAAATACATTACAAAAATCATTTTTATTTAGTCTATCCACTGACAACTGATTTTCAGTGGGGGTCATTAAATTTGAATGTACCAATTTTTTTATTTGGATTTCATACCTTTGGGCCAGGCCTATTTTTTCAATTTTTTTCTATTTATAATTTTAATTTTAAAGCTTTAAAATTAAAATTATAAATCTAATATAATAATATAGGGCCTATATAATATAATATATAATAATAAAAAAATTAATCTACATTATTTTTGAAAGTATGACAGTACAGCCCTTCATTTTCGCTTCCATACAACAGTGGAAAAGGTGGCATAATTCAATTGGCTACAAGGAAATTTTTAAAGAAATAGATTAATAACCCCAATAACAATTACTGTATTACAAAATATAACTATTTGAAGATGGTTAATTTAGCTTTTGAGCTTTTTGATGCTAAATTGGTGAAACAGTTTTGAAAACTCAACAAAATACCAATTTTACCAACAAATAAAAATAACCGTTTCCCATCCCGTACCTACCCATTAAGAATTAGTTAGACATTGAGTTGTGATTATCCGTAAGTGCCTAAATTGAATACTGAAATATTTTGTATTTTTTAGAAATCATTAGATTTCTCATTAGAAGTGCAAGAAACACCCCACATTCACATTTTTTGTGGAAAGAAAAATTTGTGCTAAGTTTGCTCAGAATTAAAATTCTATCTTTACATGCCTCTAATAATTTTCAGAAATGGCTGCACTATAGTTATTTGTAAGTAACTGAAATACGATCAAGGAATGACTTTTTATCATGCATCATCAAATTAAAGTATGGGACTATATTTCACTCTAGGTACTTCAATATTGATGTGAATTTCAGGGTACCATCAAAATATCTTAACTTAAAATGCCACAGTGTTTAGTAGGTACAATTATATTAATATTTTCCAAAATAACACATTTTCTACTTTGTTTTTGTTTATCACTTCATTCTATTTCTATCTATCCACTCACAAAGGTTAAATTTCAAGGGAACCTTGCAAATCTGTGATCTTAGATCGGCCATTCTTTTTAGCGGTCGCTGAAATAAATATTTGTCATGAAAATCTCACTTGTACACACATTTTAGAATAGTTCACATGCATCTGATGTAGATGCTTTTTATAACATCAAGTTTTTTACAGACAACTTTCATAAATTTTTTACAAAACTTTAAAAAGTTGTTGATAAACATAAACATTTTTTTTAAATGCAGACCGATAGTAGCTCATGCGTGACGCATGGGACTCACTTAATTTGTGTTGGTTTGATACCTGACCCCAAAAATTCTAACAAAGTCTTTTTTTTCCAGACTTAAATGTGTATTTTCCTCTTAAATTGCCTGTGAATATTACCGTGCAACTACCCTAAGCCCATTTTCCTGCAGAAATATACCTGAAATTACTGGACATGGATTATTGCCCCAGGGCAGGTTACCTAAGAAAATCTATAATTTGACCTACATAGGGACAACTGTTAATTTACACTTGTTATAAAACCAACGTGGTAAGGTGACCATACGTTCCGGATTAGCCGGGACAGTCCCGTTTTTTTACCCTCTGTCCCGGCGTCCCAAAGACTTTTTGAAAAGCACTGAAATGTCCCGGAATTCCGATAATAGCTGATTAAGTACTGGATTTTATCGACTTGCAATCAAAGTGTTGTAATATAATATACAACACATAATAGCAAGGTCCAGCAGAAGAAGAAGAAGAAGAACCAAGACTTGCAACTTGCAACAAAGGTAGCGACTCATTCATTAGTCGCAGTTGAACTTCGCTACTGAACACTACCGGTTTAGCGCTTGCTATGTAATCTAATCTTTGTGTCGCAAAATGCCACCAAAACAAAAGTGCAAATTTAATAGTGACCTACAAAATGACTTTCCGTGCATTGAACAATTGCGACCAAATGACGAAACGGACGTCCGTTGTACTCAATGTGAGTCATCATTTTCCATCGCGCACGGTGGCCGATCAGACATTAACGAGCATATGAAAAGTTAAAAACACCAAAAGTCACTCAACGCCGCCGCTGCAAGCACCAAAATGACGTCTTTCTTCAATACCAAAACTTCAGGCAAGGAAGAACTTATATTAGCGGCAAAAGAAGGCGTGCATGCGTACCACACTGTGGCTCACAACCATAGTTTTCGATCAACAGATTACACATCGCAATTAATTAAAAAACTATACGAGAAGAAATTCAGTTGTGCTCGAACCAAAACGGAAGCAATAGTGTGCAATGTTCTGGTCCCTGATGCTATGGATGAACTTAAATGTGATTTAAAAAACTCCCATTTTGTGTCCGTTTCAACTGACACGCCTAATCATAACAATAAAAAAACTTGTGCCTGTAATGGTGAAATTTTTAAGTACAAAATAATTTATTTCTAGAATTGCTAAGTCAGGAAATATTCCCGTGACATATTTAAAACACCAAAACCACGTCAAAAACACGTATTTTTTAAAAAATCGCCTGCGGCGCTTGTTTCGTTTATCCACTCCCTTTTCCCTTTTAGTAGTTTGTCCCGGATTTTATGATTTCAAATATGGTCACCTTACAACGTGGTATAGCTAGTTTGTAAATACTAAATAGGCAATTTCCAAGTTCTGTTTAAAGGGACTGTATCCTGGGAGTATATCACCTTTGGAATGAAGGAAACCTTAGCAAAAGGTTTTATTCAAATTTTCTTGTGGCAGGATCAAACCTTAACCAATCTATTAGACCCTGTTTATATTATTAAAGTTTGGCGCAAGTAGGAATGAGGGTTGAAATACGCATTGAAATTGAAGGCTTTAGCATTCACTGCAACTCGCATCCGTTTAAACGAAGAATTTTATTCACCTAACCCATCAATCCGCGTTGAACGCTAGTAATGTAAACTGGGGCAAAGGGGTCATTTTTAGTGCCCACAGACACTAGAAAATACCCTCAAGACGGGTCTGCAAATGGAACAAACGTGACAACAAAAAAGGTAATTGATACAAAAATATAAATATATCCTCCAACAGGAAGATTTTGCAATTTCAGTTGCGACTTACGAGATTGATCATCAATGAATATAGAATGGTGTTCAATAAATTGACCGTACCTCGACTCGCAATATTTTAAAATGTGTTTGAAAAAGATTGAAATTTTAAAGTAGAAAATTTTCCACCAATGTAAAAATTGTATCAATATCCAAGAGTACTAATGCGAAAAAATTAAATTAGGTTGTTAATAAATGCATGGTATTAATTGGGTAATACAATTTCTGTTGTGACACAAATTAAAAGGAAATATACTATACTAGAGGTTGTTTTGACTTCAAATTTGTGGTCGTAAAAAAATCGTCGTTGTTGTTGTTGTACGTGTTATGATTTTCGAAATAAGGCATTTAAAGTACGTATTTTGTATTATTGTTATCTATAGTAGCATTTTAAAATATTATATTTGAATTGTTACTATTTACACAAAATCCTATTTTATTATTAATATCGTAAATTGAAAAGATATTTCTCATTTAAAAAATGTATTCACTGCACACTCGATACATACGAAAGTATTTAGCCTGCCGTGCGCTTGTCTTGCCTTCCGCCATTATTTTCTGTGGAAAGGGTGCAGTAGCGGCCGGTGGCTTCTCATTTAGGAAATAGAGAAGTCATTAGGAAACATTAGTTGATTCTTTTGTCGTTATACGTTGAATTAAGTTGTTCTCTGTACTTTTACAGAATCGTTGAAGTCGTCGTTTAGTTCCGTTTAACTTAACAGATCAAAAGAGTGATGGGTGTTACTGTACAGACCTTGCAAGACGGCGATGGTGAGTAATGACCTCGTTGTCAAGCCTAGGCCCTAGGCTTAGACCTCATTTCGCTTAGGCCTAGGCCCTATCTATGTCTGATTTGTTTTATGGATTGTGATTGTTTAGTAGATTTATATTTGGTTAGCTAACGTAAGATCGAAGGAAAAAGTTGCCTGAAGCTTTGGGCCTAGGCCTAGCCTGAAGACTGGGTCCTTGGATAACCTACCTAGGCTAGGCCTAGGCCTAGGCCTAGCTAGCTCTCTTTAAAACTCAAAGGCAAGGAGGGCCTAGGCCACCTAGGGGCCTAGGCCCCACAAAGTCACAATGAATTGTCACTGCAAAATGTAGGTTCATAAGGAATCTTAAGACCCTTGATTGGTTCATGTGTGAGTAGGCTATTCACCAGTTATCCTAGGGCCTAGCTCTAGGCCTGAAGTTATGACATATGATTGGTCCGTAGTCCCATAAGGTTTATTTAAGCATCATTCACAATCAGTTCTAAGTCGTAAGGCGCAAGGCCTAAGGCGTAATAATTTGTATTGCCGAGTATGTATTTCAATCAGAACGTTCACAACACGTCCCAAGTCGTAAGGCGTATGGTTTATGTCGTAACGAATTGCCCAAAATCCAATTCTTACGACGGTTTCTTACGACGAGCCAATCACGAAAAAGGGATCTCCACAGCTGACTGTACGCGCATGCGCAATACACAGAAGCAATGAAAAATGGTATGGTTGTTGTAAACGCCTAGCATTTCTTACGACTTACGCCTTACGCCTTGGACCTTGCGCCTTACGACTTAGAACTAATTGTGAATGATGCTTAACTTACTGCAATTTATTCCAAGGCTCGGTTCCCAGAGGCTAAGGAACTTCTTCGGTTGGGGGGGGTCCAACTTTTCAACACTTGTTTTTTTCAACGAAAACATACGCACCCGAAATCCTTTCCGTTACAAAACTACTTACGTTAGGTTAGTCGACCTTTCCGCCTGGTTACCTGCCGCGCTAGTTCTAGAATATTTTTGATAAGAACGCACCGAAATCCTTTCCGTTACAGTGTATAAAAGTTGGACCCCCCTAGCCAAAGAAGTACAGAGGCTAAGGCCCTTAGCCGGTTAATATGCATTAAAGCCCATTCACAACTTCTTAGGCCGAGGCCTAGGCCTAGCGCACGTAAATTACCGGTAGGCTAGGCCTAGGCCTAGGCTACTTCTTCGGTTGGTGTTGGCCAACTTTTTAACACTTGCTTTTTTTTTCAATTAAAAACAACAAAAAACCGCTATGAATATGAAATAAATATAGAAATAGTAGCCTAATTAAGCGAGCGAAGCGAGCGTTTCCATTTGACTCTGCCGGAAAAAATAGTCACTGGTTTTGTTTTTTTTTTTTTTTTTTGTTTGTTTTTTTGTTTTTTTGTTTGTATGTCTCGCGATAACGTTCGAACGGAGGCTCGGATCGAGTTGAAATTTTCACCATCCGCAAGCTTTGTTCTCGATTGAATGCCATTAGTTTTGTGGCAAAATCGTTCAAAAAGTTAAAAAGTTACATTAAAGTTAATCGAAAGTTTTTTTTTCAAACTCAACGGCGACAAAATCTGAGATAGCCAAATCATTTAGAATGTCCGTCCGGTCACGAATATGTTAATTTTATTTTGATCCCATAAGTAGTGTAGATGGAAATTACATTATAACAAAAGTAACGTTGCCATGGCAACGAAAAGACGCGCGAAGTTTCTAATGCACTGCCACCTAGAAGTAATCAAAATACTTTCGAGGAAGCAGTCTATTATTTGTCAACAAAGAGATTAAATAGTTTCCCCAAGGAGTCAAGGTCCTCTAGATGGCGGTGGATTTTAAAGTAAAGATTTAAACACGGGTTTACCCAAATACCTTGGCAATAATAAATAATACTGGAAACGCGAACGTCGTAAATTTTAAATTTAAAAAAATGAGCAATGTGGGTCTAGCTATAGCACGTGCTCGCTTATCAACGCGTCCAACTGAGCGTTTCCTAGTTATGAACAATTTATTTATATTTACTGATCTGACTAGGCCTATATAGGCCTATAATGTAGTAGGCCTAGGTGGTATAAGTTAGTTGCGTGCATCCTGACGATGCAGAAGCCTCAAACAATAAACAAGATGGATTTGATTCGTTAATATGGTAATTCCCTAGCTTAATTAGTAATTTACACAGGTTATACATAAAGACACGCACATTAGGCTGACGGCCATTTTGGATATTTACATTTAGGCGATGCCTCCTTCATTCTACATAGGGGCCTACCAACCTTTTCGAGTTAAAATACTCCACCTACAAAACCTTTAACCGTAACCTTTTAACCTTTTTTTATATATATATATACATATATAAGTGGTTTTTCGTCGTTTTTAGTGAAAAAACAGTGTTAAAAAGTTGGCCAACACCAACCGAAGAAGTACCCAGAATTTAACAAGTTGATCCCATTAAATTCCTGTAGGCCTACAACTGTTCGTATCCAAGTTTGTGAAATTACCGATCTAGGCAAAAGTGACGAAAGAATGAGACAAAACCTCTTTAACGTTTCTATTTAAAATATAAAGGACTTTCTCCCAAAAAGACGTTTGTAGGGGGTTAGTGGGTTGTTTAGGCTACATTTGCGGCCTTATTGTCAAGGTCAATAATTTGCGTCAAAAATATAAACTGAGGTTTTGTAGTTTTTTTTGTTTTTCTTCCCACGTTTGCTATTCGCGGTTAAAACCTAACCAGGTAGCAGCACGGTCGTATGCCAACATGGCCGTCCGAAGGCAGATAAAAACACGGGCTGCATAGGGAGCAAGTGTGTTTTTCATGCTTTAAAGCATAATATTTCATTGTAAGCGTCAGTTCTAGAAGTATTTCCACTTTCCAGTAGTTGGGTACGATGGGGTAGGACAATCACTATATTTTGTAACCCTCAGCTGCAAAATAACAGCAAAATAAGGAATTTTATCTCGTAATTTGGAGACGTGTATTTTCAGTAATTTTAACTTTGATGGCAATACCGTGAATTTCTTATGATTATTGGCCTTTACTTAGACCTATATGATATGTAATATAATATTATATCACAAATTATTTATTCCCCCCCCCCCCCCCCCCCCCCCCGGCAGTAATTTTTTTGCGGGTTCCTCGCGAATAAATTATCAAACTCGATTTGTTATTAAATTGTGTTTCGTCACGCCATTGAAACCTCTAAAAACATTCTCACATTTAAAAAGCCCCCCCCCCCCCATGCAGTAAAAAAATTTAAAGTTATAAGTTATATGGATGGCACTGGCCTTACTAAATTTTATATATAGGCCTACTATTATTAATACGCATAGTTAACTAATTATATTACGTCTAGTTAAGTCCTGGAATTGTTTTGTTTGTTGTTTTGGTTGAGATTGTGAATAATATGAGCCCATAAATAATTAAGTGTAGGTACGCATAATTATTTGCTGTCACGACAGCAGTTGGTACAAATCTCTTGGCATATAAGAATAAAAAATCAAGGTAGGATAGTTTACATTCAATGCGCTGCACAAATTTAAAAACTATAATTATGGACATATAGGCCTATTATTAATAATAAATAATAATTACAAAAATTCCATATCATATCCATACCAATTATCAATTACCTATACCATTAATGAGACTTGCATATATTATGGCACCAATAAAAAATTAAACACAAAAACAATAAAAAGCGCATAGACCACGGTTCACTGTATCTTTGGTAGAATGTTGAACCCAAAGACAGTACATAGATCTTAGCCCGATTTGGCCCTATACCGCCTACAGCACATCATTGTAATAAATTAATTACCATTATGGTTTATCGTTTATCGGTTGGTGGTATCCATGAAACTAATGAAAGTTGTGAAAAATATGTCTCAAGTAATAGGAAAAGAACTCCCATCTAACCCACAGTATTGCACGGAATAATATACACATTCAGACTTTTTGTTTCATTACACATTACAAAAATGTGGAAAACTAATGTTATGACCTTTCTTGCTTGCGAAAGAATAAACATGATCGAGTAAATTCCTTCTGGAGTTGACCGTGATGCTACAATATTGCATTGGTTTAACATTGATTGCCGCCATGCAGCCGCCCGGTATCTGCCTTGGAGCAGTTCTCCACTGACCGCCAGATGTCAGCCACTTTGCTTTTAAACGCGAATAGCCCTAATGCAATTTTAACCGTAGACCTACGCCTTCTTTCTGAGGGTGAAAAATGTGGCAATGCAAAGCCCAATTAATCAACTTGTTCAAGTGCTGACAAAATACCTAGCACTGCTGAATGCTGGCTTTTGATTCTCTTCATAGCACGTTCCACACTTCAATTATCTCCAACATAGGATGGAATTGTATGTGCGGCCGGGACAATGCCAAATGTAATGACATTGACAGGGCTACGATATCTCAGCGAGCGCCAGCTAAACTGATACCACCAATAACTTAGGCGTTTTGTGAATCCTCCAAATATCAATCTATTGTTAGGCTACATTGTATATCACTCGCAAATATTTCTCCTCCAACCTATTGTGTACCCTACTGTAGGCTATAATTTTCATTTGTAAATAATTTCCCTCAATCGTAGTCGTAGTCCTAGTGGAACCTTGATGAATGACAGGATGAGATACAGCTCAGTTACAAAGATAGAGGCCGTACTCTTACTGAATGGGGTAGACCAAAATATCACTATGCGCTGCGGGGTTCCGGTATGTGATAAATTGTTTATTTTAGTTTCAAATTATTAAAGGACATCACAACCCTGGGATTTCGGAATTTCTTCGGTTCATGGGCCCCAAAAATAAACAACTTGTTTTTTACGATTAAACTACAAAACTTACGAATCCTTAATGTTTTTATTTTAAATACCGTATGAAGGATTTTCAACCGATCAGGAGTTTCTCTAAAAATAGCAACATTAAAGGTTTTGTAGTTAGGCCTAGTAGGCCTATAATAATAGTTTTACGCAATACTAAAAAGCATGGAAAAACATGAACTGTTGTTTTTTTGGGGCCCATGAGTAGAAGAAGTTCCGGGATTTCCCGGTAGGCCTAATGTAAACAACCTTTTTTTTAAAAAAAATGAATTATGGAGAAAACTAGAAGTTGCTAACTTGAAACAATCCTGGGCCCCTATTCAGTAACTTCACGGGTTCAACTCTGTCACGGGACCGACTCTGTTGTTGTTGGTCGAGGTCGAAAGGTATGATTTACATGGCAGTGGACGGTCAAATGTGAACAAATGATTCACAGTCAGTTGTCAAATATTCGACATAGATGTGTGTATTATTACCAATCGGGGAGAAATTGGATTTAAATGGTATAATTTCATGAGAAAAGGGAACGCACGGGACTTTTAGGGGTAGGCCCTTACTAGAGGTAGGTTTTCTTTGAGCATACTATTGTTATTCGTTTGAGAAAGTTAATAATCTGGTTGTGTTTACGTGTAGGCGTAGGCTTATCATCCACCATTTTATACAAATATAACCGAGTCGGACTCGGTTGTCACGGATTATATCGCAAAGATATCGACCTCAACTGGGTCGATCACTTACAACCGAGTCGATTACGGTAGAAAACGCCTGGGTCCAACTCCGTCAGAGTTATAGAATCGCAGTCCTGGGCAGCAGAATATGATGGTGAATTGAAGGTCATAAAGTTCGCATTGGAGAAGATAAGCGAACATCAAGATAAGAAAATAGTGATAATGTCGCCAGCCCCATTTAGGCATAAATTTTCCGTGCTGTGTCTCAGCCCAGTGTAACGCTTCTAGCTAGGCCACAAACATATTGTCAAATTACTAGTGCACGCTCGCTTTAGCATACAAGTTTAGGTATTAAATTATTTTAAACTCGACAATTAGTATTGATTGAGGCCCTTTATTTTATACTTTGCAATGTAGGCTAAACAAACCCTATGCCCTAGTCATTTGAAGGAAGGAAGGAATATATAAAAGGAAGGAAGGATGTATAATATACATTAACACTAATTCTTTACAGATAGTCATTATGTTTAATCTTTATTCAAACCACAAGACATCAACCTATAGTTCTGAATCATTTTCAATTATGTAACTGGACGTTTTCAACCGGAAGAAGTAGGTACGTTTCAAGATTGGGTCCATGCAACCAATGTTAACCAAGCATGTAGGCGGCGGCAGGGCGGCTATCCCCCTTTCGCCAGCCATCTTGCTAAACAGCTGATAGCTCACTAGCGCTCCAATGTAACTTTTTTCTCCGAATAGTGCTTGGACAAAAACCAAAGGTACCATCATGTTCTGTGGTCTTTCTTCTACAAACAATATCATGATGTCAAAGTAAACATTATTGTTGAAAACTAAACGTACTTCTGAATTTAAATGACCTGCAAGAAACGTATTATAGACTTATAGTGCATTTTTGATGACCTCCAAACCAAATAAGATTGAAAAAATGTGGAGATATTTTCACACTGGCATGTAGTCCTATGCGTAAGCCTTCTAGCTTATCTTCTTGACTCTCCATCCATATTTCATTTACTTCATTGTTGTTGTGGGAGTGGGGTCTTGTTTTCATATATTCCCACATCACATTTTATCTTACTACTAGGACTTATAAGGGCCTAGGCCCTAAAAATAGAACTCTAAGAACATAATATTATTTTCACACTTTGTTCTCTTCCCTTTGCAAGAAAGTCTTATGTTTTCATTGAATTTATTCCCATTAATACAGTGGGCACTGGGCAGGTATCCGATATCCATTGGACCATTGCAAAACAACTGTTTCATGCGTGCAGTTAAATCATGAGTAGGCCCTTAAATACATTTTAATGGTGATCTGCCTACAATTTATTCACTATTGCATTTACTAACGATTGAGCATTGAACTGAACTTGTCTCTAAAACTTCAGTGCAAAACTTGAACCGGTAAGTTACATAATATAGGTAGGCCTACCTATAGTTTGTAAACACTTGTTTGTTTAATTTGTTTTAGGCCTATATGTACCGTAGGCCTACATAATAGGCCTATATCTGCCCATTTATTAATAATAACTGTAAGCCTACTACATTTAGTTACCGGTAGGTATCTAGTTTTAAGTAGCTGACGATATCCATACTAATACTCTATGTATTATGTCTACGGAATGAAAACAAATGTAATACAATCAATAGCAAAATTGCAATTTTGTATGCCTGTTGCCTATTATTATTTATTCCCAACTGTAACATTTGAAATATAGGCTACAATTGTTCCTGAAGATTATCCAGTCACCCATTTATTCCCTCAGTCCAATATGTGCAGGTGTTTCTGCCTGTGTCCAATCCCCTGTTTATCCAACCCTTGATTTTACATGGACATTATTTGTGTGTTTTCAGGGTCAACCTTCCCTAAACCTGGTCAAACAGTGGTAGTGCACTACACGGGCACCCTAGAAAATGGGGTCAAATTCGACTCGTCCCGAGATCGAGGAGTCCCATTCAAGTTCCGTCTGGGTAAAGGAGAGGTCATTAAAGGCTGGGACCAGGGGGTTGCTCAGGTCAGTATTTTATTTTTGCTACCTCAGCCTAAACTAGGATGGGGTATCATATCATCATAGTTCAACAATATAGCCTAGGTACTCTATCCCTAGATAGCTTATCTTGTAGACCCTACATGTGGGCTATGCAAAATTAAATAATGTCTGCTAAATGACTTCATGTTTTGTTTCTAGATGTGCGTCGGGCAGCGAGCTAAACTCACGTGCTCTCCGGACTTCGCATACGGCTCTCGTGGACACCCCGGAATATATCCTTTACATAATTCAATATACTTAACTAACTGTTCTATGTTGCTATAATTATATTGTATGTATACAGGTCTGCGTCTTAAAGTAATATTATTGCCAAGCATCTGAGGAATATTGGAATAGGCATACTGCAGGGCTTGAAAATTTACTAAAATAACACCATGTAAAACTAATCACATTATTGTTTACGTGACCACTACAATCACAGCTAACGCCATGCACGGGGCAGTGGCGGCTCTGGGGTAGTTTTACTGGTGAGGCGAAATTAATATCCCGGAGGTATCATATGGGGACCACCGGGGGGTTTGGGGGGCGAAGCTCCCCAACAATAACGCCGCAGGCAAAATTTTTGAAAATGAGGTTTTTAGAGTGCATTTGGTGCGTTTTAGAAAAAAGTTATGGCTGAATGCAATACCAAAATAATGTAGTTTTCTATGCAGTAGGCCTAGATACTAGAAACAAAAACATTGTCTCAACTTTTATTACGGTTTTTTGATTATATGATTATCATGTGTATTGATTACACATTGAATTACAATATTGATATTCATTGCACTTGCATTTGCACACGTTCAAGCGCTTTCGCTTGGCTCGTCCATCACGGCGAAACGTCGCCTCAGTCCAGCTGTTTTAGCCGGCGCATCTCCGCTACACATCGGCTGAGATATTCGCCTCAGTCCAGCTGGTCTAGCCAGCAGCCTGAACGGCTGCAAGACATAGACAACATCGAGAACGCGTGCGCGACTAGGGTAGGGATGGTGTAAACGTGTACACGTTTTAATGCCATTACTCGTTTACTGTTTCTACGAAAATAATAAACGTGTGTGCGTGTCCCTATGCTGTGTGCGGCCAGCCGCCGGCCGGCCGGGCCTCACGAGAGAGGTGCGAGCCTGTCTTGATAGCTCTGTCTTCCCGACGGACGCGGCGTAGGCGCACTGCGCATAAGGCGTATAGTGAGACAAAGTGCTATCTCTACAGCTCTCCGTGTAGGTCGGACTGACGCGTCGCGTCTTGCATCATCACAAGGAACTCGGGACCTGCGCAGAGACGTACTTACCAGACTCGATCGCTACCAGCTGACGCGTGAATAGGCGCTACACCAATAAAATAGATTGCGTACTGTAAATCAATTTTTTTTCAGCAAGTGGCAAACATAACAATGTGTACGTGTACACGCGCTGACAGCCAAGAGTGTGCTCGTTTAGGAAAGTACACGCATTTGCCCATCCCTAGACTAGGGTGTATAGTGTATATGAGGAGCGACGACGCAAAACGCAATATGTCCATCCGAAAAAAAAAAATGAATTGCAGAACCTTCACAAAATCAAGATATTATAGTTACAAACTTTCTGCTGGTGCAAAACGCCATATCTACCATGCTATTTGATGAGAAACTTGACTATTTGCTGCAAAAAGCAATACCGTATTGTTCCGAATATAGCACGACCTCGAATATAACACGACCCCCAATTTTTCAGAATCATTTCAAGAAAAAAGAAAAAAATCAAAGAAAATTAAAATGTGCATGAAACACTTACAACAAAACATTTTGAACAATGTTAGGGCCCATAGAGAAATAGTTAGGGCCTAGGCCTATGGTTTTTAACAGGGTAGGGCCAAGCACAAGCTCACATGTCAACCACAGTTCACCAGTCTGATTCCTGGTCTTCAATGTTTACGTCGTAGGCCTAGGCCTAGCTCCTTCGCAATCCCTTGCTGATTTGTAAGGCAGAGGAACCTTTCTTTTCCACGCGATCAGCAGTCTTAATTTGTTCATTTTGAGCCATTTCATCTTCTTTTATCACTCATTTTTACGTTACGTAGACTCTTAGCAACGTAGATAGACAACCCCGACGAACAAAATCTATGTAGGTCAAGCTAGGTCGCGATGTGATCACGGCCAAGGATTCTGACGACTAGCAGACAGTTTCGCCCACGGTTCGGCCGAGTTCAGTGGCATCGAGTGGGTGGGCGGGGCGAAGCGCAGCAGACGCTGCGCGGGAGTTGTATAGAGGCGTGGCCTATGTTCAGGCGCTATTTCAAATGCAAGCGCGCGGAAATAACGCGAGTGCTGTTTTTGAGATTGTATTTTCGGAAAAAAACATCTAGCTATATTCGGGACAATACGGTATGTCCCAGGTAAATGCTGGGTTATTGTTGTAATTGTGTTTTTTTTTTATCTGGATGGACATATTGCGTTTTGCGTCATCGCTCCTCATATACCCTCTGGCACTGTACTGACCAACGCGGTCGCCTCGTTTGGGTCGGGCGGCATTTTACCGCTCATGCAGTGGAGTTTTCACTGTTCATGGGGGTTTCACAGCGCAGCGCTCATGCTCACCTCACGCTCAGGCTCACTAATACTCAACTCATAACCAAATCTATCACAGTATAAACATTTGCAAATGCATATTACGTTAGTTAAAAAGTGTAAAAACGGAAATCATACTTAATTCAATTATGGAGTTGAAAAGCCAGATTCTTTGGTGAGGCTTTGCCTCACTTGCCTCACCTTGTCAGCCGCCACTGGCACGGGGGAGGGTTTTATGACGCCGTGTATTGTCTGTACTGTGTCATAGCTCGCAGTCGGAAAAATCGTTTTGAGCAGTTAGGAATTCCATCAAATCCTTGGTTCGGGAGAAAATTTTTGTTGTTACATCGTCAATTAGTAATGTAAACGTGTCACGTTTTTGTGCCCAGGGTTTAAACGTTTAGTGAATTGCACGCTTTCTGACATCCCTAGTAACATATGTATATGGGTCAATCAATACGCTGTTAAAGTGTGGCGTCACTTCACGGCAACCGTTTGTTTAAAGCAAAGATGGCAGCGCCCTTGTGGACTTCCATCAGACTAGCTATTTCAAATCCGACATTTGTAATGTTTTTGGCGAAATATTGTGAATCGTCAATCAACACTCCCTAACAACTACATGGCAACAGTTTGCTTACAACCAAGATGGCAGCACCAATGCAACGTTGTAACCATTGACTTTAACAGCGTAGGCCTAGGCTATATGACAAATATATTTCTATGTATTACCAGTACTGATAGATAATAAATGTTCCATTTTCAACAAAAGAATCTTTTAAAAAATGATCAGCAATTGAGACTAATTAGTTGGCAATTGGCATGTACTACAGATATTTCCTTGACTTATCATTACTATTCCACCAAATGCTGTGCTGATCTTCGACGTCGAACTGATCAAGGTGGAGCCTTGAAGAACTGCAAGCATCAAAACTCCATCCTTAAGTTTTATTACCTTAAAAATAATGCTGTCTTTTTTATGAACCTTCAAATGAATGTTTAAACTTGTTTTGGTTAAGTGTGAAATCCTAAAAGTAATACATGATAAGATAATAGTAGCATACCTTACTCTTAAATGTAATACAATTCCGTTAGAATGCATTTTTGGTTTCTGCCGGTCACAGCCGTTGATGTTTATAGTCATGGTATTATCTAATAAATATTGTTGTATGGGTTATCCGTAATCATTAAATGTATTCTTGGGTCCAGGATATGCTTTGTCGACAAGTTCAAGCCTATTGTAATTTTGGTGTGTGGTTCGTCATGGATGTACACTAGTGAGCGAGTATGAATGTCCAATGTTAAACTCTTGTAGGTCCTACCACATTCTTCTTAATACCTGCTGGTGTAAAGCTATTGTATACTCAACACATTTTTGTATATCTTAAATTCAATTTCATTTAGGGAATGATTCCAATGTAGCCAGAACCAAAAGCGAGTTCTCGTGATATTTTAAAGACTAACAATTTTGTCTGTCAAAATCCCGGCAGCAGTCGGCACAGGTGTCATTTTTTAAATTGTTTTGTTCTGTAGTAGATAGTTTTTCAAAATTGAAATTTACACATCATTAAGTTGGCTTTTTGGTTGCATTGTCTTGAAAATCAATTATTTATTATTGTATGGTATATTATTGGCACTGATAACTCTACTGTTGAGTGCCCTTAAACAACACTAACTGTATTGTATGGTGTATGTGTATGTTAAATACTATTTTCCCTCCTGTTGTGGGTATTCATTGTTTGATTCCGAATTCACTCAATAATCACAAGTAAATAGCAAGTTTATTTCTGTGTACCACAGAGTAAATAAACTAAGTCCAGTTAAATAGAAGTAGGTGCTTTATCTAGATTTGAAATTGACGAACCCAAGTTAGCGTACTTGTCTTTCAGGCTATATACTTCCCATTATTTTTTTAATAGCATTGATGGGTCTTCAAATATATTACAAAAGGTTAATTATTAATTTACAAACATGAGCAATTTTTAATTATCTGGTTATGGTAGCTTGCCTTCTTTTAGACGTGAATCTATATTAAATATGCCCGCAATACATTACTGTATTTCTGTTAGACATTGTAAATAGTAAATACCAATTTGAGCATACCTGAAAAGTTTGTAAACTATTAATAGATATCTCTGTTACTACTACTTACTAAAATTGTTTGTGCGCCCAGAATTGTGACTTGCACTGCCATACTACCTCTATGATATGAAGGTGTTAACAAGGTAGTTTTACAGAAATTTAATTTCAAACGTATTTTATCTGAACCTGTGCACAAATTATCTAATACTACTACTACTAGTACCCGTACAATGAAATAATACCTATCCCAAATTATGTCTTTTGTACTATGTGATTGCAAAATATAGTCAGTCATTGTTATATAATTACCAAATAACATTATAGATGAGACTTCAATGTAGTAATATATTACAGATCTGATCTAAAACATTATTAGTTTTAATTTATGCTTAAATCTGCTGTTTTAATTCAGAAATAAAACATGGCTTCAAATTAATTCTGGTACTGTTTTTTTTCTTTTCTTAACCTGATTTCCCACAACTCATAGTCAGATGTGTCGTTTTGTTTGTATCGGGGATCTATGCTTAATGAAATAAGATTTTAAAACTTTGCATGCAGACATAAACTCAAGCAATGTTAACTAGCTAGGTAGGCCTACAGACTTTGTAATCGGGAAGAAATTGATTCCTCAAACTGCAATACAAGATTAATGCATGCTAGCTGGTCAATAGACATTTGATTACCACAGGGGACAGGGATCCGGCATACTAAACCAATTGTTGCAAAGTATATTTTGTCACTTTTATGACAAAATTACAATTGTAAATACAAGAATGTATGAACCTCTCCTTCCCCACCTGATTTGTAGCATGTAACCGACTTGGTGCCCATATTAAATTGTGATTCATGCGCATGAGTTGTGATATGGTATTGATTAATTTAATTTGCGAGTGGTCTGAAGTGATTCGAGAAAGTCTGTCTGATGACCGTTGACATGATATTTGTTGCTTAACGTCTCGTAGTAAACCGACCGCCGAGATTCATTCATAATACATTCACACTTGCTTAAATACATTGGGCAAGCTTGAAGGAAATGACTAATTCAAACTGGATTAGTTTCACTACAAATTAAGTTATCTATCAGATGTCTGATACCTGATGTTGTTTCTAACAGTATAGTGACATATATTTTATTTCGTGATTGAAGGCTCCATTTATAGATTGTGACAATCTGGAGATAAAATATGGAAATTGAGACTAGGTCTATATACTCGAACATACGATTTTTGAAGGTATCCATGCCATCTGCAATATAACTTTTACGCAGATCTGTAGCCTGCGACTGACTCCGGGAGCAGTTTGTTTGATATTGTTAAGACATGGGTTTTTGTCAATGACGTAATATAAGCTAAGCGCTAGACCACAGTTAGGCCGTGGGGAGCATGACAATTTGAACCTGTCTCTAGTAGGGAAAAACCCACCGCCGTCTAAATGTATCGTACCCTTAAATTTAACAGCCTTTGAGTTAACAAGCGGTGTAAAATCAAAACCGCAAGATGGCGAATTCTCGTTATTATTGAAGAAAAACAGTCTTTCTTCCGCAAATCTCTCAGTTACTCCGATTTCCGAACAAAGCAATTCAAGTTGGTGGACTATCATACTATTGTGTATCTGCATTAGGCTTTTAGTAATCAAAACTAGTTATTTGTGCGGAATATGTGTCTGAACAAGGTCGTGCAGGTCTAGGGTTGCCTAGGAGAGGCCTAGGGCTTGTCAAACGTGTAATGTTAGCATTAATTGAATGTAGTTCTATAGCCTAATGGAACTAAAGGCTTACACTGTTGTATTATAAATAATTTCTTTATCTGGGCCTAGGCCCGGGACGGTTTCTGGTTTGTTTTATGAAAGTAATGACAATTTTTCTCGTTTCACACATAGAAGCAAAATTTAAAATGTCCGCCATTTGTTTACGTATTTGTTTATCCCCGCGACGTTCAAATAATCCACTGCATCTTAGTTCATTCAACTAGATGAAGTATCTATGTTGCAGTGAAGTGGTTTTTCCCTACTAGAGAGGCTTCAAATTGTTACGCTAGGGCGCGGTTGGAAGGATAGGAGACTGAGCGTCTAGCGCTTTGCTACGCAAAGCTTATGTACGTCATTGGTTTTTGTTGATATTCATCTACAAACAGCTAATGCCTCTTTTTGATGGCTTTGATGCAGTGCCAGTAGATGAAGAAAATCATTAAGTTGGGTGGAAAATAGAAAATGTGGAATAGATATGTAGGCATATCTACAAAATGATAACATGTAGACATGCAGGGGAAAAATCATGTTTGAGCTTTGAAGCCAGTCACTGGTTGATAATAGGAATCATGGAATTGAACATTTACCAATGTTATGGATGTCATACTCGCAGGATGGCAAAATTCTGATCCGGTTCCAGACCTTCAGGAAATCATGTTACCCAAATCATGAATGCCTGGTATAAGGGTAATTTGACGGAAATGTTATTTTGTATTATATTTATGATTTTCCTTTTTCTAACTGAATATTATTATGGATTTACTTGGTTTTAGGCCGCGGAAAGTGGTTTCTGGACTTATTTAATCACTTTTAGTTTGCTTGAATCGGTCGTTTTGGTACTAGTTCAGTTGGTGCGGTCCAACTTTTCAACACTGTTTTTTTTTTTTTTCAAAGAAAACAATAAAAAAACAACTTCAAATGAGAAATAATTAAAGAACTCATAATCAACGATTTATTTTTACTAATCACTCTGAAAAATATACCAATTATATAGAATAGTGAACACAGATTGAACACAAACACTCTCTCATTTCACTGTCATTTGGTCGCCATGTTTGCTATTTACGTCTTGATGTTACTTACTTACTAGGTTTACCAACCTTTTTCACCAAAATACTTCACCTAAAAAGCATTTAATCGCTACTTTTATATAATGACTTTCACCAAAAGGACTTTCGTTTAAAATAGCGACGTTAGAGTTTTGAAGTTTTTTGTTACTATAACAGAAAAATGTGATGATTTATTTGGATTTTTATTATGTTCTTGTAGTTATTTGCAGTGAGCACAAAATCTCAAGCAGTAGCCTAGCGGCTAGGCAGTCATCCTCGTACGTTTTTCATGTTTTCTTTGGAATTGCCCGGTTATAAAGTGGGTTTCCGCGTTTTTATTTTTAATTTACTAGTGATTTTGCATGGTTTTGAACAACAACAAAACAAATTGGTGCAAAATTAGCCATTCCGTCATACTACCCTTGTTCCTGAATGCCTAAATAATAATTGTCCCAAGTTGCATGTTTTTAAACTTGCGTTATTTCATCCCGCGGGAACATAGGGCTCATCAGTAACACTTTAAGAAATTATTTTTAAATATTTTTTAAAAAGGTTTTTGGATTATCTTAAAAAGTCTAAAATTGATCACATTTGTGGATTGATTCAGGCTGATATACATAAAATATTGAAAATCTACCAGTGTAGGGCTGTCTATGTATGCTTTATTGACAAGGAACGTGCAAGTAACCTATGTAAAGTTGCATTAATATACGTCTGGATATAAACCGGCCGAGCGAATAGCTATGTGCCAAATGTGTCCTATTCCCTCTTAAAGGTCGTCGATGATGAATGAATTAAAGATGAGGATATTTTATAGTCATTTTATCAAACAAACGAGTAGGGCCTACCCGTAAAAGATAGGATGAAATGGATTTGGGTACGGTATAACGGGGTACCGGGAACCCTAAGACATCTAGATCCAGCTAATAGCTACTTTGAACCTATAGTGAACATGAACATGAATGAACAAAATGAATGGAAAAAAATTAACTTGTGTCAGAATCATTCAGTGCGTACTGCAAAGTCATTTCTGCATATCTGAATAGTAGGTAGGCCTAATCTATCTTATTTGTAGAGATGCCTACATCAGAATATATATACCTAAACTTAATGCAGGGGTGCGAGTGCTTCAGGCAGAAGATTTTTAACTTTTGATTTGGACTTGAATCCATCATTACAAGTACAAACACAGATGTTTCTATACGCTGGAACATGCCGGGGAAAGGTATAAAAGGAAGACGGCTTACCTTAAAAACGTCCAGTAGGTTACACATTGACACAGATGAGAAAACTACACAGTTGCTGATACGTTTTGATCAACTTGCGGTCTTTATCACTCGGCAGTTGGCTTTAGAGTAGAAGTACGAAAATTAAGCTAGCATGAAAACCATTGAGGGGCTGAGGGCACTGTTGATGGTAGGTGGGGGCAGGATGTTAGGCAGGCATTCCTTCCAATGACCTGAACGGTGGTCAGTGAAACGGACTCAAGTCACTCGGGGTCAGGAGGAGGTAAGTGGGAGAGAAAAATATCTAAGGATTCTGCCAAAGGGTGATCCTGACCATAGGTGTATAAGAATATCAAATCAATAAACTAATAAGGACAGTTTTAAGCAATGCAATGGCATATTATAATAGGACGAATGTGATGGAAAAAAAATCGAGTGGATAATAAGGGTAAGTCAAGACGAAGATGAATGAAGTCATTCAAGAAGAAAGGATGCTACCACCAATCATTATCTACGGGCGGAAACAACGAACGACAATAACCAAAAGTTTACGACAAAATAAAAAGTATTCCAACTTTAACTTTGCTTTAACGTTCTCGCACTCGCACACATGTTTGAATTCAACGCTAGATCGATTAATCGAACTGAAGTCGACAAGTCGAGTAGTTTCTTAGCTTATCGATCAACTCTGGTGGGTGGTTCTTTGTTTTGACAGCTGCAGTTGACGAACAAATCTTGTTGTTACAGTGCTTTTAATCATGTTGAAACCAAAAGCTCTTACTCAGGTACTAAGTCAAGCGAACACTGGTGGAGTAGAAAATACTATGTAAGTATGTCAAAATTTTAACTTCCACTCATAAAGTTCTTGAGTTTCCTTTACGAAAAGGTTAGGCGTAGGCGTAGACCTAGCCTCACGTGTCTTTCTGTCACCGCGTAGGCCTACGGACGCTAGCCCTAGGCCCTGTAGGCTTTGTGTATTTAGTAATTTAATGCTGTAGGGCTAGCCTAGGTTAGGTCTACTCGTTCGTAAGGGTCAACAAAGTAAGAGCCTAGCCTAGGCTATTGATCCTAGATTGAGCTAGGTTATGGCGCTTACAACGGCCATGGCCGTTGTCCTAAAGGCAATATATATCTGCCCAAACAATGACCAACCAACTATAGGCCTACATAATTCCAGGAGCTCTGCTCATGGACCCACTCACATTGCACAGTGAGAGCCCTTTACCCACACGCGGACCCATATCCTACTCTGACAACGTTTATCACGCTAACTAGGTCTGGACTGTGTTATACGAACTGACCTGGGCCCAGACTCGATTTGTCTGATAAACACCTCGGTCCGGACTGAGTTCAGTTTGGGTTGAGAAGCCAAGGCAGCTCGCAGTATACAGGCTGGAATATGATTGATAAACGCAAGCGAACTCAAATACATGCTGGCGGCCATCTTTCTAACAAATCATCCAATCACAGCACCTCATTCCAGTCTGGACTGAGCCCGTACCATAGCCTACCAGGGCCCCTATTCAGTAACTTCACGGGTTCAACTCTGTCACGGGACCGACTCTGTAGTAACAGTAATCGTTCCGGTTGTTGTTGGTCGAGGTCGAAAGGTATGATTTACATGGCCGTGGACGGTCAAATGTGAACAAATGATTCGCAGTCAGTTGTCAAATATTCGAAATGACATAGATGTGTGTATTATTTCCAATCGGGGAGAAATTGGATTTAAATGGTATAATTTCATAAAAAAAAGGGAACGCACGGGACTCTCAGGGTAGGCCCTTACTAGAGGTTGGTTTTCTTTGAGCATACTATTGTTATTCGTTTGAGAAAGTTAATAATCTGGTTGTGTTTACGTGTAGGCCAAGGCTTATCATCCACCATTTTATACAAATATAACCGAGTCGGACTCGGTTGTCACGGATTATATCGCAACGATATCGACCTCAACTGGGTCGATCACTTACAACAGAGACGATTACCGTTGGAAACGCCCGGGTCCAACTCCGTCAGAGTTATAGAATCGCAGTCCAGTTCAGACTGAAAGCTTGTGATAAATGTTATTGAATTGAGATTGAAAATACAGTACGGACTCGGCTCGCGTGATAAACGTAGTCTGTATAGGGTGGGGTCTCTCTTATTCTCCTGGAAGCCCTTCGTCTGTCAGTCCAACCATGGTTGATAGTGCCAATTGTGGAAAACAAAATCACATAAGTTAGGCTAATGTCAGTTGTGTGTAAACTGTAAATTGTCAATGCTGGCGTTATGCTAGGCCCATCGCTTGACCTTGGGGAGTGCCAGCTAAACTGAGACCAACTTACAAATTCATCTTGGTTAGGCCTACATTAATTTGTTCACAATCACAAATACAAATAAATACTACACTAAGATAGCCCACTCGTTCTCCAGCATTGCCACTGAACTCATTGAATGAGTGGGTGCACGAACACGTCGCGGAAAGTGAAACTGGCTACGGTAATGGACTGCAGACAGTGCAGACCCAAGCAGCAGTATTTCCCCTACAACCCCTCCCGGCATTACGACCCCGCTCACCTGCTCTAACCCCGCTTAGGCTCCACGGTGAGGACTGCAAAACCTGCAGACCACAATATCTACGGCTACAGAGTTGCGGACGCGGGCGGCTTTGAAAAACGTGTACATTCAATTGTGACCATACTTATAAGGATATTTACTGGAAATACTATTTTTAGAAACACAATTTGCACAATAAATTACACCTTTTTGTTATAAAACGTGAATGTTGGCAGTATAGTAATTGGATGAGCGAAGCAAAGACATCAATTTCAGTGATCCCCCGAAAAAATTAGCTCGGGTGTTTTTTTGTTTGTTTGTTCGCGCTCTACCGGGCAATCGCATATGCTGGCATATGCGATCTTGATGAAAATTAGAGGGGACCTTCGAAATCTCTGAACTTAGACCTGCCACGTTTTTGGGTATAATTGAAGAAATATTTCTCATGAATATCGTTCTTTTACGATTTTTTATGCAATATTTTCGTGATATTTGGGGCGATTCTGACCAAACGGGTGGGGCTACAACTTCCATATTTCACATGGACATTAAGGTAGGTAATGGTGATGTATTGCCTTTTGAAAGAAAAAGTTGAAAAAAGTTAGCCAGAATTCATATAAATACCTAAAGGTTTTAACTTTTAATATGAGTTTTTTTTTTAAGGTGTATAATAATTTAAGAAACATATAACTAGTCGGCATGCTTCGCAATCAGACAGAGCAGAAATATATCGAACATAAAAACAGCAAAAATTGTCTACAACTCGTACTTCAAATCGCCCCTATGGGGGACCTCACCATCATTGCAACAGATATTCAAAATTCAAAAAAGAGCAGCCATCTAGGAAAACAGATCTAGATGACTAGACAGAGAGTTGAGAGAGAGCCTCCAGATGTTAGTGTTATCTTGTTATCTTGTTCTTTGTTATTCCATTTTGTTTTTGTTTTATAACCTTGATAAAGCTAGGTGAAACCCTAGTGAAACGTCGGTAATAAAATATTATTTTATTATAAATCATCACACGCAGTTTTACCTCAAAAATATATTTTCATATCATGTACTGCGAAAAGCCTCAAATCTAACATATATATATAATATATATTAGTACTTTAGACAGAAATTAAAAAAAGTGACTACACCGGGGTTTGAACCCGGGACCTTAGCTTACCGGGCTATGCTCTTACCAACTTACCAACTTACCGGGTTAAACCCAGGTGTAGTCACTTTTTTAATTTCTGTCTAAAGTACTAACATAACAGCGTCATAGTCGCCTACTATAAAGCCAAGTTTAAACATATATTTATTGATTCATAGCAGTTGTCGAAAAAGTTTGACAACTGCTATGAATCAATAACTATGTCCTTAAAGCGGGCTTATGCTTAAAAACCTAATATTCATATTATATATATATAGGATATATACCCATATCTAAAATATAGACCAAAACTAGCTAGCCCATAGAATTAAAGGCAAATAATAATGTATGCCAATAATGTATGCAAATGCCGATGATTGCTTGCGTGGCATGGTCAGAGTATGAGGAGGTACTCCAGAGATACACAGACCTCTGGAAGAGGCACATTGAAGAGGCCGGCATGAAGATAAGCGTGAGCAAGAGCAAGGTTGTTACTATGCCAGGAGAAGGAGACGGCAGGAATTATCATGCAGAGATCAAGATTGGCGAAGAAACCCTGGAAGTGGTGGAGAGTTTTGGATACTACCTAGGAAGTGAAATAATGGCAAGCGGGATGAAAAAAGAAATTAACAACAGAATACAAAAGGCCAGTAACTTCTACCAGTGTGTAAAAGGCCTGGTGTGGGATAGGGAAATACCCATAAAGTGCAAGATGACATTATACAAGACCTACTTCATACCGATCCTCACATATGCAGCAGAAACCTGGACTATGGGTGATAGAGAAGAAATCAAAATACAGGCGGCAGAGATGAGATTCCTGAGGAGCACAGTGGGAGAGTTAGAAATACAAACATCAGAGAGATGCTTGGGGTGGAGAAGTTAGGTGACAGGATGGGAAGGACAAGGCTGAGATGGTTTGGGCATATGAAACGAATGACGGAAGAGAGGATGCCCAGGAGAATGTATGAGAAAAGGATTGAAGGATGAAGAAGGGGTAGACCAAGGAAGAGATGGAAGGAGACCATAGCAAGAGACCTACATAATAGAGGAGAGAGATGGGAGGATGTAGCAGAGACACAATTGTGGGAGGATAGAAAGAAGTGGAAGAATTTGGTTGCAAAACCCAAGCTAACCCTGCCAGAAGTAGGAAACGGAGATGGATAATGATGATGAATAATGTACATAGGTAATCTCTAGAATTAATTATACATAATTATTTATATATACAATGTTCTTAGGGGCCTACTGACATAATATATAGGCCAAACCCTAAGTCTGGCCACAAAAAGGGTAATACAATATAATATTATTGTCATCAAAATGTAAAAATTGAACCCAAATAAATATTCTATTCTATTATTTTATTTAAACTTGACAACAATCACCTACAAACAATGCATGCAAAAAGCAAATCTTTGGGCCTCCAGATATTTTACATTCTATGAATTGGTATTACCATGGTATTACCTACCTGCTCCCAATGCAGAAGGGCCAGGGTTCGATTCCCGCTCGTCAGAAGTTAACTGATGTGGACTTCAGTCAATCAGTTCTTGTCTTAGGAATTTGTAAACGGTGACTTTGGAGCCGTCCTAGCAACAAGGCACATAATAAATTTAAAGTTGTTCTGAATCGGCCTTGTTGATTCTGGCGTTGACCCGCGGGTGTTTGCACTGTCCATACCACTGATTGCTATATTTCCTATTAAAAATATCATCTTTGGTTGGTTATCATTCACTTGTCGATTGCTTCGGGGCCTGCAGGGTTGGCTTGGTCACTTTGGTTTACTGTTCCCCACTGAAAATCAGTTGTGTGACTGAGTGGGTAGACTCTTAATATAGATTTATTTATTTACTTTATAACAAATATCAATATATATATATATATATATATATCAAACACCCTTTTCCAACATTCGTCGGGTCGGGGGGTGACGAGTCACCAGTTTCTCGAGCTATCTTCTAGTGCTTGCTAGCCAGGCTCAGCACCCCTCATCTTCTTCCTCGTTTTCTTCCATAACCGGCATTTCTAATAATTCTCTCTACTTCTTCCTGTCCTCCCAGAGTCTTTCTTCATTAACCCTATCCCATGTTTTCCCTCTTTCTTCGATGCTTCGCGTTATTTGGTCCCGCCATCTATCTCTTGGCCGGCCAACTCTTCGTACTCCCCCACATGTACGTTCAAATTCTCGTCTTGGGATTCTGTCTTGCTTCATTCTTCTTACATGTCCATACCACCTGAGTCTTTCTCTTCCTATTTTATCTCGTAGACTTTCCACTCCTAATTTGTATCTTGTTGTTATGCTTTGTACCTTGTCTAGTTTTGTTATGCCCACCGCACTTCTTAGAAATTTCATCTCTGCTGCTTGCAGTCTGCTCTCTTCCAATTGGGAGAAAGTACATTTTGTATAATATCATTTTACATCTGTTTGATATTTCCTCTTTCCATAGTAGTTTTCGTACGCTTTGGTAGAATTTGTGTGCTAGTATGATTCTTCTTGATATTTCTGCTGTTATTTTGGCATCCTTTGTCAGAATACTTCCCAGGTATTTGAATTCTTCTGCAATTGACAGCTCTTCTCCACGTAGTGTTACTTTTTTCTGGTTCGGTTTAATTTTCAAGCTGGTTAAAGCCGAATTAAGAAATTCACCAAAATGCCAATTTTTGCCAATTTCAGGATCAAAATACTTGAAAAAATTCGTGTAAAATCAGTTTCAAGATATAATCTTTTAAAGGTCATTTCAGTATAGTAATATGTAATATGTTATCGGATTGCCTTTAGATTATGACTACGTTGTAAAAAATAAATTTTGGGGGTAATAGCCCATTTAATTTTAAAGTAAATAGTGGGCCCTACCTAATGTATTAAAACAGCATTTTCTTTCAGGCTGTTGAACAACGAAGGCGCTCTACTGGCCTACAGCGGCTACGGAGGTAAAGATGCAAGAGTAACGGCAGCAATCGCCAGCAACATTTGGTCTGCATACGAGAAGAATGGTCGCAATGCGTTCAAAGAAGATCGCTTGCAATTAGTTCTGATGGAGTGCATGGTGAGTAGTAGATAAATAAATAAAATAAATTGTATTTAGAGTCTATTCTCACTCTGTTATATAACTGATTTTCAGTGGGGGACAGTAAAGGCTCCGACACAATCGACGAGTGAGCGATAACCAACCAAAGATAAATATTTTTGATAGGAAATATAACAATCAGTGGTATGGACAGTGCGAATACCCGCAGATCAACGCCAGAATCAACTAGGCCAATTCAGAACAACTCTTAATTTATTGTGCTTCGTTGCTAGGACGGCTCCAAAGTCACCGTTTACAAACTCCTAAGACAAGAAGTGATCATTAATATTAAGCCCCTATAGTAGGCTAGATTAGCAGTGTCCAATACTTCCGCACAGGCGCGAGCGTAACAAATTGAAGCGTCGAAAATCCAGTTCAAGATGGCGATTTGGCGTTTTAATTTATGCTTTTTCAAAGCAATAAAGTATTTATCTGGATTGTGTGATATGGTTTTAGCTTGTGCAGCATGATATTGAATCAACAGAAACAATAAGAAGTTATTGCATAAGGGAATTTAGTAATCATTTGATGTTAAAATCTAGTATGCTCAGCTGTCAAACTGGCGGCCATCTTTAAAAATATTTGGTCTTCAAATCGCTCCCATTTGATTAACATGTAAACTGTCATTTCAAGATGGCTTCCAATTGTAACGGAAGTGGACCACCGACTGCTAATCTAGCCTAACAGTAGTTAAATATCAATGGAAGTGATGGACTCAAGTCCAAATCAGTTAAGTTAAAAAACTTTTGACTTTGACGGGAATCGAACCCTGGATCTTTTGCATCGGAAGCAGATACGCTAACCACAAACCACACTTGGATGCTCAACTCCACAAAACTAATTTGAAACGTTAAATGTGTTGATCGGTTTGCTATAGTGTCAACAATCAACATGTCAAAAGATCATTATTATTAATAACTTTGTCATCAGGACAGAGTCTTGCGTTTTCAAGTTGAATGAGATAATGGTACATGATTTTGAAAACTTAATCAAACCATTGCAACTTAATAGATAATTTCGTAAACCATGAGCGCAGTCTGTCACGCGCATTGCATGCTGCCTACAGCCACCTGGAGGGTAAACTTTTTTTTATAAAAACTTCTAAACAGAAGGCTGTGTTTTCTTCGATGTAAGCAATGATTGCCGGCTTCTGTTGAAAATTTAAGATTTAGTTGGCTGTGCTTGCAACACACTACCCAAAATTCCTTGTGGAGTTCGGGCATGCGCAGAGACTTTACGAAAGTGTCTATTGCCCTATTTCAAAAATGTTATGTAATTTCATATGTGTTTATTTTGTTTTAGGATGGGAAGGTGGCCATTACGCAGGTTGCAAACTTGTTGCTGTGTCTGTATGCCAAGGAAACTGTTGGTTTTGGACTTTTGAAGGAGAAGGCGCAGGCATTAGCACAATACTTGGAAGCCCCATTAAAACAAGTGGCTACATCTTAAACTTTGAATTGATTTGAATGTATTAATATTTAATATGTACAGTACAACAACATTCTATTCTTACAAATTAAATACACATTTCTTTGTTTTTTGTAAAATTCTGTGTCACTTAGAATCATTTTAGGATATCGTTTAGTGAACTTTACGAAGTTATTGTGGTCTATTTATACAAACACGTTGGGTAACAACTTTATGAAAATTTCAATATAAATAGTAGTACACCACATTGGAAAAGGTGACATTGACATATATATCAAACATTGTGGAAAACATATTTAATAATTAATTATTGATGGCAAGAACTAGCCACAAAGACGGTAACAGTGAGTTTAAAGTGGTGAAAAATAAAAAATGAATGTTTGTAATTAAAAAAGATTGTATTCGATGATGAGGTCAGTTTAAAGTATTTATATAAAAATCTCATACACTGGTATATATATATATATTATGATATAGTATTGCTTTACAGGCAAAATAATAAATCTTACAAATAAAACGAGATATTAAACTTAAAATAAACAAAAATAAATTCAATGAAAAAATAAAAATCTTAACTACTCGAAAAATACTGTCTAATGAAAATTTAAACTACTAATTGCAATTGGCATCCCAATGTTAGTAACATACAGAACTCAATCTCGTTAACAACTGGTAATTGTGCAAGTCCTTTTCCTAGTCACGCAGAACCCATGGCCAAATAACAAACGGCAGACAGAAACGCATGTGAATCTAAAAATATCGAATGACGACATAATATAATATATTGTTATAATTTCTATCCTTGGGTAGAAAGCTGCAAAATCAGTCCGTGTTTTGTAATCTGGATTGCTCTTCACATGCGAGACCCTTTTTGCTGCAGCACCTAAACACAACAAAAAGCTAAGTAAGAAACATTGACCTCAATGGTTGTCCTGCAAAATATGAATGTGGTCCCCAGCAGTCAAGATAGGCTACAGTAGAATTTGCCGCCAAAAATTACCTTGTGTAATGAATGACTTAACGGAACTATTGAGTAACATTTTAGATAACCTTTTTTGTCTTAACCCTCCGTCACTCGCGTGGGGTTCTACAAACCCCAGGCTCTACATTCGACTCTGTTTCTCTGCATCGGACTGTTTTACCGACTCTAGATTCTCAGAAGGCCTACCTTCAAGTCACTCTATCTGTTAGCGAAATTTGTAACCCTCTAATCATTAGGGCTTTTAGTGTTGTTATATTGCCGGTCTGAACGTGGCTGGGGTTGCTGAAACCCCGCGCGAGTGATCACGTTACAGTAACTGCATAGGGAAACTCAATGCTATTTTGGCTTAAATTTTGAAATTTTGGAAATTTGAACAAATTCTTCTTGCAATTTACTAACTGGTTCATGTTTATTACTAAAAAGTGAAACAAAACTTAAAATTGCATTATTTTGACACCTTTTTTGAATATTTTGAAAATGTCCATTTTTTAAATCTGAAAAATACAATAAAAAAATATTTCATACAAAAAGGTTCATTGGCATTTTATTTCACTGCCCTCCCAGTAACAACCACCTACATAGTAGTTCCACAAATCATATGAGCACCTAAAGAAATACCCAAAACATCCTACTGCACTAATTACAGACCAAAATAATTTGGGGTTTGAGAAACCCCACGCAAGGGATGGTGTTACGCGAGTGACGGAGGGTTAAAGAGCCAATTTTATAGAAAATTTGAAAGTGATTGCTAGTTGGAGCCATAAGTCAGATAAAAATAATTACATCATAACATAATAATGTAAGTTGACATAATGTTTTAAAATTTATGTACAGTGAGCAGTTCTAGCAATGTTAATTTTGTGGTTGAATTTTTGATACAGTAATTTGAAAATTTGGTCTGTATGTGGACAGTTTTAACTTTATACCTGATGATTGAATGCTTTAAAACACGTAAACGCAAAAACAGGTAGAACCTGCACTATTCGTTGCTTCTTCCGCAAAAACAGTATTTTTGGATATTTCTTGGGAAAACTGTTCTATGAGTATGACTCTTCAAAAATTGTCACTCAATGTTACCGGGTACTTTATTTTTGGAAGTTAACTTCACATACTATTACACAAAGTGGAAAACCACTACATTCTACAATTAATACTGTAACAATTTATTGTTGACTTTATTAAGTTTACCTTTATAGTATAAAGTTTAGGGATGCACACGATAATCGATATTATCGATCGATAATCAATAATGGATATAATTTTGATAATCGACAACCAAAATTCATTATTGATTATCAAAATAATGAAAATATCAAATAATTGGTCAATAGTGGCACGAACCAAACTCTAAACACGGAGATTATCTCACGTTATGTCATGCACTGGTTGGGCTGATGGTGTCACACTCGAGATTTATGTTTGGAAATGACCATCAGTCGATAACGGAAGCCAAACACATGACATCAAAGACATCCAGGCAGTTTATGGAACGTGATTGTATTGTTTTGACTTACACTTGCCACACTTGAGGTTCCACTTATAGGTCAGAACAGGCTTTGTTGGCGATATCGATTCGATAATGACATCACCATTTTGTTAATCGACTATGAAAAAAGTATTGATGGGCATCCCTAATTAAGTTTATTTGAAGTTATTTATTGACTTAAAGTTAATAATGTGATTTTTTTTAGAATAGTGTAATTGACCTTTTTTGATTGTGAGGGGGCTTTAGGTATCTATTTTGGTTTCTTTAATTTGTACTGTCATTTCAATCACTGTTAATTTAATACGAACAATTTTTGTTGGTTATTTCACATTTCTTTGCGTCGCTCATGTTGAAAGCTGCAAGTTGACTTTTCAATTGACTTTGGATTTTAGTGACTTTTCTTAACAAAACTATCAAGCCAGGCTAGACCCACACAGGAACCGCAGGTTCCCGACCACCGGCCTACCGGGACAAAAATTAATTCACATATTTCTAGGGGTGATATCGGATTCTCGAGTAGCCTGCATCCACCTCGTCGGATAGGCCTACCTGTAGGTTTTTGTTGTTGTTAAATAAATTAAACATCAACAAACTACAACACTGCAAATTGATATGAATGGAAAAGTTATGGTGATAGAAACTACTTAAACAGATCAAATTTGTTATGCAAAAATTGAATGCCACATGGACGAAAATGAGATGGTGTGCGGGTACCCGAAATTTCGGGCTGGGTATTTGGTGACCGACCGCGAATAACCCGAGGGGCAGTAACGGCCGACACAGTGAGGCAACTGAGGTGAAGCCTAGTCTGGCTTTCAACATCATTCTTGATGATAATTATTGACAAAGAACAAAAAAAATTGTTTTCCGATTTTACTCTTTTTAGCCCATTTAGTAAGCATTCGCAAATATTTGTACTGTGATAGATTTGGTTATGAGTCGAATATTGGTGAGCGTGAGCGCTGCACTGCAAAACCTCTCGTTCTTCGTCTCTGCTTGGCACGATTGAGAAGTCCTCATGAGATTCGTGAATCACCTCCCAACCCGATACGCGACGTCTCTGCTAGCCGTCGCTAGTGGCTCTATCCGAGAAGCAGCTGCCGGCCAGTATCAGCTAGCTGGACTAGGGCGAGCTGAGGATTGTAGCTCCACGAGCTTCCGTCCAGGAAGAAGTCGGTCGCGTCCTGTCGGCTCTCATTGGCCTTGACAGTCGGGCGATGGGGGCCAAACGTTACTCTACTACACTCACTCAGTTACTACTTTGCGATTTGTTCACGCTAGAAATACAGTATAAAATGTTTCTAACTATTGACAGTTATTATTTTATTTTTGTTCACTTCTTGAAATTTTGCTTTTCCTCAACAGTACAATTAGGCCTACCCCAGGGTCGCCACTGCCGAGATGCTGGAATTTTATCCATGTTTTACTACCCGATGTCATCCCTATAAATTTCCAACATGAGTTTTTTTAATTAGTATCCTCAAGTAATATTTTCCGGATTTCAGGCTACCTTAGTTACCTACCTACATTTTTATTTACCGAACCTGCCCAGTTAGTTTTGTTTCCATTATATTGCAATATACCCTAGGCCTATAGTAAATGTCAGAACAGTGTGGACCTAAATTAGAATGACCAGACGTCCCGGTTTTCCCACTGTTCCAGTATCCTGCAAATAGTTATTGAGATGGCAAAATGTCCCGGTTTTTGAAGTATAGGCCCTAGGCTAACTAATTCATTCATTTTTTCTTTTAAATTCATAACAATTTCATAAGTTTTAAAATGTAAATTGATAGCTACCGGTAGCATTAATAAATACAAAATACTGAAATCCGACTCTGGGCTAAGGGCCCTACCACTTTGATGCTACCTTGACCTTCAATAATACAATGGCACTTGGGCTTGTCTGTTGCCAATTATTGCAATTAGTAATTTCGTGCCATCCTTGCTCAGATCGCTCTAAAGGTAATCCAATCTCGAACAAAAATAACACCTGAAAATTTTCGCATCCGGCAGCTAGCACCTTTATTGTCCACTGGTTTTCAAGTGTCCCAGTTTTCGTTTTTTGATTATGGCCACCTAACTAGGGTTACCATACGTCCGGTTTAAAGCCGGACATGTCCTCTTTTTGATGTCTGTCCGGGCGTCCGGGCGGCTTTTTCAAAATAATGCAAATGTCCGGTTTTTTCACCCAATTCCATGCAGAGGCGCATGCGCACCCTTCCGCCCCCTCACTTACCATCCCATTACCATCCACCTTAGAGACAATATCCATGCTCTAAGCCATCCACCGACCGTAAATCGCCGAATACGAGCAGCCGATCATGTCCGAGCGTGTCACAACACGCCAGGCTGTGCAGCAAGCAGTGTACTGTCACGTGATTTAGTTACCATTTCATACGTTTCGTGCCTTGTGTTCACGTCGTACGGCGTAGGGGTAATGTGGGTAATGGGGAACAAAGGGTAATCGGGAACAGTGGCATTCCCTGTTTTCCGTTTGAAAGCAAAATTATGAAAATTACTGTACTGTTTAGCTGCATTGATGTTTATGGCCAGGCAATTACAACTACTTGCATTACTACTTATGTTCAGTATTTTTTTAAATTTTTTTTGTCACCCTGTAAAAAAATCATGCTATTGTTTTTACACTTTTTACTACTTTCAATTATTTTACAGGCTAATGCAGTAACACAAATTAAAACAGCATGCATAGAAAGTTACCTACTTCTTGTGTCAACATGATCATGATTTTCATTATTTTTTAACATTTATGCATATCATTAAATTTAATGATGTTCCTCATTACCCTAACAAGTTAATTTTGATGGTAAAGAGGAACACACAATGAGGGTAATCAGGAACAACGTAGGTTAAGAGGAACAAGCCATTTATCACTGGATTAATATCTGTGGGGTAAATGGGAACAAACATACACACACACATCGGCACACATTGGCATTGGCATTGGGGACATTGGCAGTTGGTCAATTCATTCTAGCTCGATTTAAATTGGGAAAAAGAAAAGCACAAACTTTTCGATATGTGTGCATCATACAAGACATCGTTGTTCCTGAATATCGTGTATTGGGCACCAAGTCAGTGAACAATGATCATTAGGCCTATCTAGGCTATGTATAGCAGTAGAGTGATGTATCCATTATGACTATTTCTGACATAATTGCAATCCTCCCATTTCCCGACATGGATGGGGCTAACGATCGCATCAAGTATAAGTTTGCCTTTAAAGTTGATGTGAAAGAGGCATAAATGCACTATGCCATAGCATTATTCAGACATGTGGGCCTGATTCATGACTTCTGTCAACTTATTTTCTTTAAAGTAGGCTTCTAGTCATGTTTATATGCATTTCTACCTTTATCGCACTTTTATGTTCCTTTTTACCTTAAGTTGGAAGTGTGGTCAAATCTGACCTATTTTTACAAAGACTCATCTGATATTATGTAAGCTGCTAACATAATGACCATAAAAATAAGTGAAAGCTAATATCAAAATGTTTTTTGTTTTCATTGTCATTAGTTTTAACTATTGTTACCCCTGTTTCCAGGGTTGTTTCCCAGATAAAGTATTTTTCATTGTTCAATTACCCGTAAAATTTCCATTTATTGTCACATTTTATTTTGGCAAATTGCAATGGAATTGTGGCGTCAAGCTCTATGTTCCTAATTACCCCAAATATTTACAACACGACCCTATGGCTATAGCAAGCCTTGTTCCCCATTACCCTCGGAGCTAGGGTAATGAGGAACAAACTCGTATTTTTTTAAAAATTACCTTGCTTATTCTGGATTTAAAAACAAAGTTTATAATTCCCACAGTACTAAAGGATATACCCCCACAGACTCTATGAAAAAAAAATTTGTTGAAAAAAGTTAACCACAAAATTACAATTAATTAACGAAGTGAAAACATTAAAAAAGTGTTCCCCATTACCCACATTACCCCTACGTAAGGAAGTGTTGTAGGCCTAGGCCACTTGTCTTAGTTTCGTCATAAAAAATAGTGTTCATTTAAAAAATAACCCCTCAATATAAAAGGCGTCGGCACAACTGTCCTTCCTTGACCCTTGTTCAGATCGCTCTAAACGCTATCCTGACGGTAAAAATGTCCAAAAAAAAATTCGCCTCCGGCGGCTGGGGCTCCGCCCCAGACCCCTTGTAGTTCGCGAATGTCTGTGAACGAAATGTCCTCTTTTTTGCTGAGACACTTATGGTAACCCTAACCCTAACCTACATCTAGTATACTTACGTACTAGTAGCCTTTCTTGGCATCATTCAACGAGTAAACTCAGTGGCGGCTCATGGGGTTTAAAATAGGCAGGGCACAATATATTTGAATGGAGTTGCGTGGGCTACAAGGGGTTTGGGGCGAAGCCCTAGCCGCTGGAGGCGATTTTTTTTGGCATATACCGTATTTACTCGATTATAGGCCGCCCTCGAGTAATAGCCGCACCCTTATTTTGACCACTCAGATTTTAAAGAGTTGGCTATAAATACTATGGATAAATGGCTTCGCATAATGGCCGCACCCCACTATTTGAACTTGATATTTTTAAATATACCTGAGGCCTATACTTGCATAAATACAGTATTTAGCTCCAAGACAGCCTTTACAGCGATTTGAGCAAGGGAGAACTATACACATAACACAAAAATATTTTCAATATTTATTTAGCGCAACAAAGTTGCGCCCTCTGAGAGCTTGCGCCCCTAGGCTAGAGCCTAGTTAGCCTAACTAATGGTTAATACGGGCCTGGGCACAAATCAGTTAGGTATCATTTAAAAATGGTAATTTGTCTAGGCCTATATTTTTCGACCTCGCTTAAAGTAAAAGAAGATAATAGCAGCACATGCAAATTTACCTGGTATTTTAATGCCTGTAAATAAGTTACTCTTCTTTCTTTGGATACGGCGAATTCCTCGATACCCGCACAACGTAGCGCGTAACGTGTTCTACTTACAACAGCTCTGGGCGGACTAAAATCTTACCCATCCTGCCGGAGTTCCAACGCTTATTGCAGGGCTGCCGTTTTAACGGATTTTATCCGTTTTTACGGATATTAAGGGTGCAAAACGGATAAACGGATTTTTAGTCTTATTTACAGATATTTTGTTAATTACGTTTTCTATGCTTATTTTCGTATATTTGAATCTGCGCGGGCTAATTTCGATTGTAAACATTGAAGGCGGGGCGATAATCGATTCGACTTTCGATAGGGGGCGGAGCCGTGTCCCAGATGTAGTAGGAACTGCTTCCATTGAGAAACAGCCAATCATACTGCACAGTTGCTTTTGGATGGCTTTTGGGGAGGATGAAAGTTAAATTGAACAGCCAAGAGCCTACAAAATTGTTTTCTTTCGTTTTTGTTTATAAAGTTTGGATTATGTGATATTAAAAGTGAAAAATAAAATAGAATTAGTATATGATTAAAATGTTATTATCAAGTTCTGCAATGTTATTATAGAACACAACACATGGGCCTAGGCTAGGCCTAGGTCAAAATTGTGATGCAACATTCATAGGGCCTAGCTAGGCCTAGAATTTTTTAACCAGGTCAGAAAATATTATTTTAATGTTTAAAATGGATTTTCTGTAAATAAATAACATTTTAAATTTTTATGCAATCTTAATTAAAGCAACCACGGGCGTTTCTGGCTCCTTTCTTCTCGTCTGTGCATGGGCCTAGGCCCTTGGCAACTTTTAGGTTAAGATGGTAACAAAATATAAACATCACATTTATCCATTTTCATAGTTTGATCAATGAAATCAACGTTTTTAGACTTTTCATGGATATTTGCGGATATTTAACGTCCTCATACAGGATTTGAAAAAAATATCAGTGGCAGCCCTGGCTTATTGCGAAGCAAAGATTCGGCTATTTCCGACTAAAACCGACTGCGCAGGCGCAACCTGGGCGCAACTTCGTCTAGCCCGTAGAAGGCTCATTCGAGTCAAGCGTTGTTTGCTGTTTCCTTACCGGGCGCGCGTTCACATTGAAAATACAAACTATTTGATTTTATGTAAATGTGTACCACAACGTCTACAACTCGTAAATGCGAGTGATTGTTGGCGGGAAGAGTAGGAGGGGCACATGCCCCAATGCCCTTATGGTAGAGCCGCCTCTGAGTAAACTTTCCCCTTTGCACCTCTAGCAATTGTGATTTTCTTCCGGTAATGGCCGTAATGCACCTCTTTGCAATTGTGATTTTCTTCCGAGTAAATCTTCGTCTGGCTTTGATCTCTTAACTTTATAGTCAGAACATTATCACATATTCTATTCTCTTAAGAAAGTTACAATTTTCATAATTTCCCACATAACCTATTATTATATATCTAGGCCTACAATTAGTTATAACATATTGGTATAGGCCTAGGCGACATACCTTTGCACGATCGGTGGGTTCAGTTTCCTTTGAATTAAGTGTACTAGTACCATATTCTCTGGAAACAACACATAGAAACTCCGCATGGTCTTCATTACCGTAGTTGTACTGGGATCCAATGTTCACCAACTGAAACAAGGTATTCATGGTTAGCCGTGCGGCCAGTGCCTAATTTGTTATGGTACACAGTCACACACACTACATTTAGGCCTACCTTCCTCGTTCGGGTGTGTGAATCAGAGATTTGGAGTCGTATTATACTTTTTAGGGTATTCCTACATTTTTCAAATTAAGCAGTGATAGTGAGCTTATAAATTATAATCAGGGCTAAAAATTTCAATGAAAAGGGCACTAGCCAAATGAAAAACCAAGTCGCCATAGGGATTTCGAAGGTTTAAACGACTGGGGGTTCGGGGGGCACCCCCCGCCAAGTGGGGAGTCCAGGGGGCTTGCCCCCCGGAAAATTTTCTGCATATAACAGTCATTTTGATGAAAATCTACACACTTTGAGCAACATCACAGCCCTACCCCTACCTCTAGTAGGCCTACTTTTTTAACAGTAGGCCCTACATAGGAACTCTACTAGTTTGACGGAATTGCAATTTTTTGTTTTTTTACTTTATTTTCTTTGCCAAATCACTGATATTTCAAAGTATATTAAAAATAAATGCGCGGAAACCAATTAAAAATAATTTTCAGCTTCTGTTTTATAAACAAAAGTAAGTTATAAGTAGCGCGGAGCGACGCGGCCTAGGCCTACCGTGCTGAGATGTACTCACTGCAAGTTACCTTACAAGAACACAAAAAAAATCCAAAATAGAATCATCACGTTTTTACTGTTATAATAAAAAAAAACTTCAAAACCTTTAACGTCGCTATTTTAAACGAAAATCCTTTTGTGGTGAAAGTCCTTTATATTTAAAATAGCGACGTTAAAGGTTTTGTAGGTGGAGTATTTTAGCGAAAATGGTGGTACGCCTAGTAAGTAAAATCAAGACGTAAATACCAAACATGGCGGATCAATGACAGTGAAATGAGCGAGTGTTTGTGTTAAATATGTGTTATTCTATTTAATTGGTATATTTTCAGAGTGATTAGTATAAATAAATCGTTAATAATGAGGTCTTCTTCTTTTGTTTCTATTTGAAGTTGTTTTTTTATTCTTTTTTCTTTGGAAAAAACTGTGTTGAAAAGTCGGACGAGTGTTGTGTAGGCTCAGGGGTAGGGATTGCGTGTGTTATTCAATCAAACTAAAAGTGATTAAATAAGTCCAGAAACTACTTTCCGCGCCCAAAAACCAAGTAAACACATAATAATATTCAATTAGAAAAAGGAAAATCATAAATTTAATGTAAAATAACATTCCCGTCAAATTAAGATTATACCCCCTACATATTAAGTTAATAATGGGGTATGCCTAGGCATATCCAAAGTAGGCCTATGCTCAACTTCAGTAGGCCTACTATCACTTTGGCCTATGACTACTAAGATTAGTGAGTGGGTAACAATACCAACTGAACTGCAAGTCGTTAATGGCAAGTTTCTTTATTTGTAGACTACCAGGCATAGGCCTATGCCTACACTTTAAAACTAAAAAAAAAAAAAAAAAAAAAAAATTTACACACCCCTTAAAATGAGCTCACCATCTGTGAATTTGAACTCGCCAATGGCGAGTTGGCGACCGTAATTTTGAACCCCGATTATAATAATAATGTAGGTACACCAAACAAAGAGATTGTTTGCTATTTGATGTAACAACATGGTTGTAGGTATTACATATAGCACAGGCTTATCCAGAATTAAATGAAACCACTCACGTGTCGGCAAATTTTCTAATTACGAATTTTTTTGTTGTTGCAAAATTAATGTAGGCCTACTATTTAGGCCTACATGATGGCAAGTAGGCTACAGTAGTAGTACTTAGGTCTAGGCTTCTTGAATTAATTGTGAACCCTCCCATACATTTGCTGGTATATCATGCATTAATTAAAATTATTCAATATTTACCTATTCCTTTCTTTCCTATCTATGCCATATGGCATCATTTTCTGGGGCTATTCACCCCCAGCAAACCACATTTTTATATTTAATTTATTCACATTAGGCCTATTTTTCATCCTATGTGTCCTTTGGCTTTGTTATTAGGCATATAAATAAATCGTGAGCAGTTTATATTTTCAAAATGATTCCCATGTAGATCTGGATGATTTTTATTTGGCTCACTGTAGGCCTACATTGTGCATATTGTGTAACAAAACAATTAAGGCCCCCTTTACCTGTTCAAACTTCCATCCATCTGACATGGTGGACACCATCTGCGTGAGTTCATCTTCGTGGCACTGTAAGACACGGTAGACATGCTTCTTTGAGTCGCGGAATGGACGATTGTCTCGAAGGCAGATGCGCTCCTTGACCAGTCGTATTAATTCAGTAATATTGTAGAACTCTGCTTCTTCTAATACACCTAAAACCAGAAACACCTAACAGTTAGTAAGATTTACGATTATTATCTTTTCCAGTTGACCTATTATTTATGTTAGTTTAGGTATGAACACTATGATCGATATTCGGTAACATACCAATAAGGCAATCATCACCAATGAAAATATTATTGAATCCAAACCCCACAAAATCACATTTCCCGTGCTTAAATGCGCACCTCCATTTGAACAATTAGCGTGTGATTGTGAATCACAATTACTACTTGAACTTTCGTGATCACGGATGCTCGGTAGATTTGAAAATATTCTGTACCAAAAAAATTTGGTTTGGAATTTTTGAGACATTTTATTTTGATTTGAGCGTCAGCTGTGCCACTTTTACAGCCAGTAGGCCTAGGCCTATCAAGAATTTTTTTGCCAACCTATCGAATATTGATCATTTGTGTTGGATGAGCGTAGCGAAGATTCGATTTCACTACACTGGAGAAAAAAATCCGGAATGTTTTTTTTTTTTTGTATTTTTGTGTGTTTGTCCCACGATTCCGGCTAAACCGATATATATATATATCTGATACATATATCTGATATTGTAAATTCGACTTTTAACAATTTTTCTACCAAGCGGGACAATTGTGTCCGGCTGGGTGCATTGGCGGGACGCGGGACTTAAAATTGGATATCGGGACTGTCCCGCCGAAAGCGGGACGAATGGCAACCCTACACTAGACCAAGGCTAGTGAGTCTCCTAGTGTTAGTGTTGTCTAGGACAGGCCAAGGGTTAGGCCTACATGCAAAGTAGAGCTGAGCCTCTACTTCTTGGACTTAAGCCTAGCTAGAGCCTATCCCTATGAATCGCAGTTGCTGTCTATAGGGCCATGGGCCTAAATAAATTCTGGTCCAAATCTAACCTTCCTCTGCAAGGTCCTTGTTTATGACCAATTTTCCATGCCGCAGGTAATTAAGAACTGGACTGAAGTATGTAGGATCTCTGTCAACTAAATAGGCGCCCGTTTCATCCTGCCAACAAAAGAAAAGCAATTTGTAAACATCAGATCAGAAGCTTCCAGCCTACCTTGGCCTCGGGCCTAGGCCCATAGAGAAATAAAGGCCTATATTTTAGCCTGGGTTGACAGCTTACCGTGTCAGAAATAAGTTCTGATTCTTCTTGACAGAGTCGATATAGAAACGAGTTAGGATCGCGTGATAGTGTTGTTTTCGTAGTTAAAAAACATGTCCCACCAACATTGAGGCGAACCCACTGTTTACTTGATCTTCGAGGAAAACTATTTTCCTGCATATCTTCAGAATTTGTTTCCCTCGAATCCGCCATAACGAAAATGTGTCGTACGTTCGGTCATTGACCTTTGTTTGAGTAGATTATCAACGCTTCAACAGCGCTCTTAAGTTGATAGTCAATGGCCCATATTCAAAAGACCGGCGGGAAATACAATGATTGATTTAAGGAGTGCGTTTAATTATTTTTATTTTATTTGTGGGGGGGGGGGGATGGGCATTAAAAAATTGGTATGGTCAGAAATCTGACCATGGTCTGAACTTGTATTGTATTGTAAATTGCAATTCTTCTCACGCTGCTTGCACTTGCAGTTTGGGCTGTATAGTCATTACCTTGAAAGTACATGTACCAGTACTTATTCTTTGTGTGTGAATTTATTTATCTAGTTATTTATTATTCTCTATCTATTATATTTTATTCTATGTATCCTACTTTAATCTTAACAATAGACATGACGACATCCATGTATGAATCCATATATGAAATGAATCCACGGATGAATAAAGAACTTGAACTTGTCCCAACCGTGGTAGCAAGACCCAACGCACCCTAATATGGGCAGGTAAAATTCAATAAATTATTGGATGAGCGTAGCGAGCGAAGCGAAGATTCCATTTCACTACACTGGAGAAAAAAATCCGGAATGTTTTTTTTTTCCCTTTCTTTCTTTTTTTTTGTATTTTTGTGTGTCTGTGAACACGATTCCGGCTAAACCAATACTCCAATTGCGATGAAATTTTATGGAGGTCTATGAAATCTCTGAACAAAGAACTGCACGGGGGGAAAGATCGATCGAAAAATTATTTCTCATGAAAATCGCAATTTTACGATTTTTTACGATTTTTAAAAAATTCTTCGACTTATAACATCTACATGCTTTATCCGATTGTAATGATTTTTTCACAGAACCTTAATTTTATGAATTAATATATTCGTGTGAAATTTGAGCGCAATCGAAAAATCATTTCTCATGATAATCGCAATTTTACGATTTTTTTCAATTTTTAACATTTCTTCGACGAATAAAACCTACATACTTTTTCCGATTGTAATGATTTTTTCACAGAACTTTAATTTTATGAACTAAAAATATATTCGTGTGAAATTTGAGCGTAATCAAAAAATTATCTAAAAAATCGCAGTTTTACGCTTTTTTCGTTTAAAAAAAATTATGCTCATCCATCAACGCGGCGGGACTTAAGCGTTTTCCTAGTTAATAATAGCTAATTGTAGGCCATGCATTATGCAAATTAATAGGAATGAAAATAAAATATTTTATTGTATTTTAAAGTGGTTTATTTATTCTTATTTTCGGTATTTAATTTGGTGTCAAAATTTGTCAGTTTTTATCTATTAGTTAATTTTCACATTTTACTATTTCTCAAAAATCAAAATACAGCCTCAAAATACCATACTTGGTTGGCGATGGTGTACTCCAAGGATCTGTAATGTCCCCGTTCTGCCTTGGCCGTCCTAGATCCATCCAAAGATCTCAGATAAAAACTTACGTAGTTTTATCTGAGGTCTTTGACGCCATCACGCTTGTCGCCATCATGGTCGCCATCTTCAATAAGTACAAGGCCAGTTTCGTTTGATAGAAAGAAGTTCAATATTATTGCAAATGAGACAATGCCAGTTAAAGTAGATATTGTTCCTCCACCTCCAGCAAACTCCAAGCAACCAGGTATCACAAAATCACTTTTATATAACGGCTCAAAATTTCAGGGTCACCAAAAGTCCAAAGGAAATAGCTACGAAGTTGAGGTTGTCCTACAGGTTAGTTCACTGATTTTGGTACTTTTGACATCTAATTTTTATAATTTTGATTTAAGGACTAGACAGGTCTGTTTTACATAATATTTCTGTAATCGCTCGCAACATGTTCCTATTTTCCTTATATTACAGCATGTCGATGAAAAAAACTCGTACCTATGTGGATATTTAAAAATCAAAGGTTTGACAGAAGAATTTCCAACATTGACAACATTTTTTGATGGTGAAATAATAAGTCAGAAATACCCTTTTCTCACGAGAAAGTGGGATGCAGATGAAGATGTTGACAAGAAGCATTGGGTAAGTCATGATTTTCGGTGTCGGCCAACCCGTAACCATGTGGAGAACTGATTGGTCTTGGGGCCTCCGTCCACTTGAATGACGCTCTATTAGGCCCTAGGCCTAGTCTAAGCCTAGGCCCTAGGCCCGTCTTGCTGATCCAGGGATGATCAGCCAAATATTGTTAAAGCATCATTGACTACCAGTACCTATATCACGCACGTCAAAGCGCCTTTGTTGAAATCGCCTTCAACGAATTCGATTTGAGAATTAAGATCCGCCTATATATATCACGCCACTATAAAGCGCGTTCTTCCCAGCCGGTTGCAGAGTGCAGAGTTTAGACTGCAGTGACTTCCAGGACGCAGAGTTTAGACGGCAGTGGCTTTTAGATCTTCACAACACAAAGATATCACGAACCCGTACGAAGTCGCTTTGAAGTGTATACCACATAAGCTCAAGATGAATTGGTTCCCTCCAAGTCGATTCTTCAAGCGAGTTGAACGGAAGGGCTTCAAAGCAAATTCAACGCATCAGTCTGCAATTGGCTGGAACGAAGGCGATTTCAACCAAGGCGCTTTGAACGTGCGTGGTATAGGGTTACATAGTCAATGTCTTTAATCTGATCCACCTACTTCCTCTATACCCACTTTATTATTATAAAAACCTTTTTGTAGTTTGAAAGTTAATTGCAATCATGACAACAACACACAGTCACAATCAACATTAACTTTTAAAAACCCCAAACATAAAACCTCCTTGGGGATAGGCCTTATAGTAATTCATTTCCTGTTTCTGCTGCCCGAGCATCGAACCTAATAGGGAATTTGCATAACATTATTTTATGGTTTTACTGGGTTAAGGCCACCTTGCTTTACACAAAGAAATAAATACTGTACTATGATGAAAATAGTAGCAAACATGCTAAATAAAGTACATTATTAGGCCTACATTACAAAAATATCTTATTTTCTTGATTTTGAGAATATTTTTGTTTATAAAATAAGGGTGAAAGTTTCCTACATATTTTGGCGGGAAAAAACGGGTCATACGTCACCAGCCTTCATGGCCACCATCAACCAATCACGTACCCCGTAACGATATATCAATTTACTCGCTTTCGGAGATTATCTTGGCTGTGGAAGCCTATTTTGACAACTAGATTGTTCTAATATGCTTAATATTTTATTTTATACATTAAGTAATATCACAACGTAAGATTTAACCGCATTTTAATTGATAATAGGTAAAAACACAATGTTGATTATAAAACTTGGTAAAGGACATAAACTGTTGTTTATTGTTAGCGATTGTTGTGTGAACCAAAGACTTTGGTAAAAGGAGGAAATTTTGTTGTTTATCTAGGCGGCCGTGTTCGTCATGAAGGCTGGTGACGTTGGCAGCCGTTTCAAAATAAATGTGCGGGAAATTTAAAAGGTCAAACTTTGACCCTCAATAGATATATTGAACGATTAACTTTAAAACCCTTAAATTATCGTTTAGCCTATATCATTTTCAGACGATTATCTAGGCTACATAATGCACATACTTTTACCGATATCTGGAACTTAAGCAAATTCCCTATTCTTGCAAACATTCGGATTAGGTACTAAATCTAAATCAGCCTTCAAAAACAAATATCATTCGTATTTACTTGATCCTTCTTTCTAATAACAAATTATTTTTTACACCAGACAAAAGAATAACATACACGTAATAGACCACAACCTCACATTATTTAGTAGAGGCCCTGTTTATGCTGCCACGCAAATATGGAACAAACTACCAACCCAAATAAAAAAGATCAACAATATTTCTAGATTTAAGTATGAACTGAAGAATGTATTATTAAAATACTCCTTCTATTCAGTCAAAGAGTTCCTACAATGGGAAAAAATTACGATGTAACAGCTACAGACTATCCTAGGTTTAGGTTTAGATTGTTTGAGTAAATTAGTAAATTAGTAAATTAGCTCATTTAGCATAGGTAGGCCTAGTTTATAGGAATACAATAATGTAGTTAAATATTAGTTATTTTATGTTAATTTTGAGAGCTTGAGTCTATGTGGACATGTATATTAGCTAATAGCTTACCTATATTATGTATACCATCAACTGACTACGAAAAAAAAAAAAAAAAAACTTTAAAAAAACAATGTTCATTTTTTGAAAGATTAAATCACTCTCGGTTTTAATTAGTATTTCATTAATGATAAATTTATTGTATTTTGTGTTCTTTTATTGCTGTAAAATGGATAGTTTAAATTATTAATGAAATAATTACACAAGTGATATTAACCTGCTAGGGCCTATTTTACTTGTAGGCCTACTAGTTTTATTTTTTTATCATTTTTATATCTTTTTATTATTCACTAGTGAGTTTTTTTTGTTACTTGTGTGGTTATTTTATCCTTGTATAATTAATTAAGCGAGCGAAGCGAGCGTTTCCATTTGACTCTGCCGGAAAAATTAGTCACTGTTTTTTTTTTTTTTTTTTTTTTTTTTTTTTTTTTTTTTTTTTGTTTGTCTCGCCATAACGTTCGAACGGAGGCTCGGATCGAGTTGAAATTTTGACCATCCGCAAGCTTCGTTCTCGATTGAATGCCATTAGTTTTGTGGCAAAATCGTTCAAAAAGTTAAAAAGTTACATTAAAGTTAACCGAAAGTTTTTTTTTCAAACTAAACGGCGACAAAATCTGAGATAGCCAAATCATTTAGAATGTCCGTCCGGTCACGAATATGTTAATTTTATTTTGATCCGATAAGTAGTGTAGATGGAAATTACATTATAACAAAAGTAACGTTGCCATGGCAACGAAAAGACGCGCGAAGTTTCTAATGCACTGCCATCTAGAAGTAATCAAAATACTTTCGAGGAAGCAGTCTATTATTTGTCACCAAAGAGTTTAAATAGTTTTCCCAAAGAGTCAAGGTCCTCTAGATGGCGGTGGATTTTATTCACAAAGTAAAGGTTTACACACGGGTTTACCCAAATACCTTGGTAATAATAAATAATATTGGAAACATGGCCCTGTGGACAGCGAACGTCGCAAATTTTAAAATTAAAAAAAAATGTGCAATGTGGGTCTAGCTATAGCACGTGCTCGCTTATCAACGCGTCCAACTGAGCGTTTCCTAGTAATTTTAAATTGTAATTTGTATTGTGCTTGTTTCAGCAGAACAAAAAGCCTCATGGCCTTAAGCTTTGCCAAGATATAAAATAAAGACTTATTATTAGGCCTATTATTACAATAATAATAATTAGTATAATTATTATTATTATTTTTCACTCAATAGGCCTATTTCACGTCTCTTGCTTACTTTACTATGTTGGTACAAAAATGTTAGACCTAGTTAAAATATTTATTTTCTGGCAAAAAAAAAAGCAAGGGTCTACATTACATAGGGTACATACATACATACATACATACATACATACATACATACATACATTACATAGGGTTGCCAACTCTGACCACGGGAAAAACCGGCCTTCCATGTAAATTCGTGGGAAAGGGACCAAGCACGGGGGGTTTGGGGGGCCCAACTATAGCGCCGCAGGCAAAAATTTTGAATTTCAGCTTTTTAGATTGCATTTGGTGCGTTTTAGAATAAAGTGGTGGGCTGGATGATACTATACCAAAACAATGTAGTTTTTGTGCAGTCAAAACTGGAAAACCACCAAAAATAAAAAAAGTCACTGAGGTAATAGGCCTAGATTATAATATTTCATCCGCTGATATGCCGAGTATTCATAATTCGAGTAGGCAATGGGCATATTTTTATTCATAAGTAATTTAGGCCTAAGGATAATAAATTCCAAATAAACCACGAATAATTTTTTTTGTCTTAATTTCAATTTGTCAAATCACGATTCTCAAAGCAGTAAATTAATATTACGTAAACAGCATTAACAGATTTAATGGAATTATGATCAACTAACAAGTTTACTTCTTAATCATGAATGAGTATTAAGCAGTTGATCTTGCTGCTTGAAGGAGAGTCTTGTTGGACTTTTTTTTTTCGCGGAGAGTCAATTTCATCGTTGGATTCGTGCACAAACTTCCCGTATGAACAGCATTGACAGTGGACTGCAGTGCAGTGTGGCAGTCTTTGGCCAGCCTACTGCCTTGTTTGCTGTCTGGTGAGGGGGTTGGCGGGTTAGGTCAAGGGGAAGTGGAGAAGAGATGTTTACTAATTAAGTGGGATTTGGGAAACGATGATTAGGATGGTTTTTAAATATTTATTTTAGTTTTTTGTGTATATTTAGTAATATTTTTAGTATAATGGGTTATTTACGTAAAAAAAACGGCAACACTATTGCCGGTCGAAGGGACTGACCGGCAACCGGCCAAGTGGGGCAAAAACCGGCCGGTTGGCAACCCTAGCGGTACATCCAGAAGAGCCGCAACTTTACCAACCATCCAACTTGCGGATGCAAATCTGCTTTACGCTATCTTTGGGCGAACGGTTTTTATAGACCTATGATTTAACATGTGGATTTGCCCAAGTCCGCCATCTTTAACGAGATTCAACTTTGCGACGGTAAATCTTTGTGCATGACAATGGTCAAGGCGATTTACTATGTAGGCCTACCTATGTACATATTTAGGCTTAGTAAAACTATATTGTACCGTATTGTATTGTGGAAGCCGCCTGCAACTGACCCTTACTTATTGGCCGCACAGCCTATTCTTCTTCCTCCCTGATATGTTAAAGTTCTGTCACTTGATCATGGTACTTCATTTTTCCAGAGTAAATTCTCTTCATTCTACAAATATGTGAAAACCTTCAACTCGGACAGTTTCGATTACGACGCTTTGCAGTCGACCGACTTTGTCTTCATGAGATGGAAAGAACATTTCCTCGTGCCGGACCACACGATCAAGGACATCAATGGCGCCTCCTTTGCCGGCTTCTATTACATCTGCTTCCACAAGTCGCAGGCAACTATAGATGGCTACTATTACCATAGGAGTTCCGAATGGTACGACTGTAAACTATACCTACCTATGTGATAGTCCACCTTTTTTGTGGAGTCCATCCATCTTGTCGTTTGGGTTTTTGTAGGAACTGCTATGAGAAAATCTTTACATTTTTGCTCTGAAATCGAGTTAATATTAGCCTTCCTGAGGCATACAAGACGGGAATTACTACTTAGGCATCTGTCTTACCAGGGATGCACACGATAATCAATATTATCGATATGGATAATCAATAATGAATCAATAATAACCAAAATATCAATAATTGGTTGAAAATAGTGATGACCTCAAGTCCAAAAAGTCCAAACCGGTTGATAAAAAAAAAATGTAAATTAAAAAAAAAACTTTTAAAGTTACAATTTACAATCAGCAGGTCAAAAGTGCCTTTTAATATTCTTTTTCAAAGTTCAAACAATGCGCGCGTCCTTGAACACCCGTAGCCTATTGTGCGATCTGGAGTGGGATGGGTCTAGCATAGCTGAATAACTTCACAATGTGTGAGAACTGAGAAAAGAAGGCGCTGTTACATAGTTACGTGCCAAAAAGAAATACAAATTTGAATTTAAATTACCAATTATTTATTACAAATTTTTAAAATAACTTTGTAAAAATATATATGTATATATATTATTTATATTATATATGGAACCGGTGTGAAAAGTTGGGAGCCGGTTTGGAACCGGTTTCCGGGTACCCGATGTCATCACTAGTTGAAAACGGCTCGAAACACTCGTTTTTCCCGCTCGGGCAGACAGAGATATCCTAGGTCACACGGAGTCTTACTCGAGATATTTATGTTTGGGAGCAAACTGATCAGATAGTGGGAGGCAAAAACAAAGACAACACAGACGGGACAAGGCAGCGATTGGCATGAGATTGTGTTGTTTTGAATTTCATTTAGGCCTACCACATTTGAGATGTCGGAACGGGTTTGAACTTTTTATTGGTAATATTGATATTATTGGTAATAATATCAATTCGATAATGACATTACCATTTTGATAATTGATAATGAAAAAAGTATCGATGTGCTGCATCCCTATGTCTTACTCTTACCACAGTAGGGATAGGGCCTACCGATACCCGGAAATTTCCGTAAGTTACTCTGGTAGGCCTACTTGCGATCTGTACCCTGGCAACCCGGAGGTAGTAAGAGTTTGATTTGATGTGATGAAATAATGTATTACATGGCTACCGGTATAAGATGATTTTCAGAATAGCCAGTGCCATCTATGTTTATGTTTATGTAGGTTTATAATTATATCATGTTTAAATAACAATTGAAATAAGGGGATTATAACACGCTAAATGCCATATGCTCGGATGTGTGGTGGACTGCGCGCGATATACTAGATAGTGCTGGTGATTCTGAAAATCATTGAGTATAGGCCTAGGATTACATAAACCAGGTACAGTATGCTAGAAGTTTAAAGCAATGTATATTCTATACGGTTGGGATTTGATTATAAATTCGAAATCAATGTCAAACCAATAATTTCGACATCACATTGAAAAAAAATTCGACATCAAAATTATTTTTTGACATCGAAAAAAAAAACGGCATATTTAAAAAAAAGATCGGAGAAGGGTTGACAGGTCAAGGGAAAGCAAAGAGAACATAAATCCCAGCTGGGGGCGACAAAACTTTTCAACTGCTGATGACAACTGCAGCCAATTTAAAGTAGTTACCTTAATCCCTGACGCGTTTCGTCCTTCTGGGACTCATCAGGCGGATGGTGGCCACTAAAAATCAGCTAACTACATGCAAACAAAACTCACAACACATAACCTTTAATAACCATAAAAATTTAAAAAAAAGTTTTTTAATGTATAGACAATTGTTATAATGCAGAAAGTAAAATAATAGTTTTTACATGGTTCCGACATCGATTTTTTTTATGTCGAAATCGATGTCAAGTCCCAACCCTAATATTCTACTTCTTCTAGACACCCTATTTTGATCTGTTGCAGGTACCAGTCGCTGACGTTAAAACATGTACCTGAACATAGTATACAAATCTACGAATTTAGGTGAAAGTGGCGCATTGTGATGGTACACCATTCTGGTCATATGGAACCTTACCGTGTGTCGAGCGTGCACTTATCGAATTCAGTTCTAAATTATCGTATTTTAAATATTTGCTGTGAGGGCTCTTTGCAAACAGCACCTCGGCACTGAAGATTGGTACATCATTGAAAGGTTTAAACTTCCAAAGCTTCAGCCACTTCCTAACAACTCTTGGTTTTGCTGACGCATTGTCGACCTTATGCAGCCAGTCCGTCTCGTATCCAAGTGGACAAACAAACGCATTTCGTTATTTTGGCCGGTGACTCGGTTCTCCAATGCTCGACTGTCCCAGCGGATCCGACTTTACCCGTAAGCTGCCCCCCCCCAAGTCCCGTGACCTCATTGCCCATGAGTTGGAGGCAGCTTGCGGAAATGGTACCGACTCGCTGGTAATTGTGTTAACGATTGACTTATGTTGAGTAAGTATTGTATTATGTGAGGGAGCAAAGTAAGGCGACAAGTAAATTGCTACTAGGCACTTAGCAGATTCTCCAAATTCCATTGTCACCATTATCACTACCTTTTCAAACAAATGTGTAAAGTCATGGTATCTTCTGCTTTACTTCTATTCAAAGCCAAATTTACATGAATTTATCATTATTAAAAGAACTGTATTAATATATTTACAAAATTGTTATTCATATTTCATAGGCCTCCCGTTAGCCTAGTACAGGAAAAGTAGCCTATCAACGTTTTTCCACAAAATTATCCTCAAAACATGGGAAAAGCTTTTGTTATTAATGAATAATGATTAATATTTGTAGAATTGATGGTGGAAAGTCATAGTTTTATTGTTTTTTCTCTAATGGTTATGTTCATCCTTAGGAAGTGACTTTATAAGACCGGTACCTATATTGTGATTTAAGATGTCTGTCCAGGATACTTGTCTCATTCGTTGCGAAATTCACTCTCGATAACATAAAAAAGGATTTGTAATATTTTACCGGTATATATACATGGGCCTATTGTGTTATAATGCAATTTCGATCATGTGCTATTATTGTTTGGTAAATAATCCATACTGCAGTAATGTAAAAAAGTATGAGATTGAGATATATTTCAATTAAATCTACTGTTTCCTCCTATTAACTGTACTTTATGTAGACTTTTGAAATTAAAAGGCTATCAGGCCTGCCTACCCCTACTGTTATTCTTTATTATGAGGGAGGGCTGTATGACTTGTCGGTGGTTTTATTATTTTGTTAACTTCTTTTTAGAATAGGCCTATATACTTTTTTATGGCTTAATAGTAGAACTTTCCACAGCGTTTTAAATTGGGTTATCGTTCTATACCGGTATTAATTTCAGTGATAAAATAATCGCTAGAGATAAGGCATCAATATCAATTAGGGCGAAGGGCTATTATCGTTGTGATTGTCGATCAATACAAAATTAAGTTGTTTTAGTCAATTTCCTAATTTGTTTTTGTTTGTATGTTGTTTTTTTTTCATGTCGATATCGTGGGAAAGTTGTGGTTACTTTAGAAAACAAAACGTTTGAGTTTATCTGATCCTTTGCGATATTGTAGCTTTATCATACATAGGTAGGTATAAGTCACTTGATTTCCTTGTGGTCTGTAGTACGTAGTAAAGGTAGGGCTTTTTAGCTAACAATTTAAAAAAAAATTTAAGTCAAAATGATAAATAATAAAATTTATTCAGTTATGATTTAATTTAATTTATTAGTAGGTAGCTTTGCAGTGCATAACTTTGCCTGCTACTAGTTTCCACTAAAAAATATGTAGTACGTATTTATTTTTATATATTCAATTCTTTCTAGTTTCTATGTTATTAAATGTTAATCAATCTTTGTTGGTTGTGATAGAATGCCTATCAGCTAGGTTAGTGTGTGTGATTGGGGAAAGAAGAAAGGAGACCCAACAGCTTACCTTAAACAACATGTGCAGCTGTGCTGCATGAAATTGGCTGGTTAACAAATAAATTTACAAAACAGATACACAATGTTGTATGTTTTGGCCAACGTGGCCTTGGTCACCGACTGTTAAGACGTTGTGAATATATTTGTTAACCAGCCAATTTCACGCAGCTGCCCATCTTGTTTAAGGTAAGCTGTTGGTCTCCTTTCTTCTTTCCCCAATCACAATCACACACGTTAATCAATCTTTATTCTTTACCCTACTACGAGTCGACGAGTGAAATACTTTTTGCATTTTGGTAATGACACGATCTATAGACCCACTTGGCAACAATCCCACTGCATTAAAATACATTTTTTGTTTAAAACTAGTACTACTAGTACTAAGTTACCCTTAATTCAAAATTGCATGCAATTTTTTTTTATTCAAATATTTAAACATGGATTTCATTTGATTATATGCTACCTACTGTATTTGTAACGGTAACCCAGTGACATTTCAAATGATTATATCCTACAATATGGTTTTAACTCGTAAATAAACAGGGATAGGCCTAGTTGTGAAAATATGGGTAAATCAATTTTTACAATTCTATGGTCAAGGTTGGCCTGTCTTTATATGAAGTAATTTGCATGATTTTCTTTCAAATGGTGGCAACACAAGGAAACAGTGAGATCAAGTTTATTTTGTGGTCTTTTTGTACAGTACAGCCAGGTTACAATTACAGAAATGCAACTTATAAGTTTAGATATATTATAGGCTATGAAGGTACCAAACAAATGGACTGCTGGCATTATAAATCTTGTATTTACTTTGTTTAGTAAGACGAAACTAAGTAGTATGACATCTACATTATCACAACATAATAATAATTTATAATAGGTATTTACAATATTCTTTGTGGTGTTAAGTTAATAGAGGAATTAAAACGTCTTGGAAATATTGCACAATGGTAACTCGACAGAAAGCTGGCTTTCCTACATAGTTCGTATCTAGCCAGGCTGCAATTTTCTATGACTACCGTAGTTATTTACTTGAATTGTACGATCTAATTTTATCCTTAAGTGTTTGTATATTTTGAAATGTCTTGCGTTGTTTGGATGCTCGTTTCTTGGGTTGAAAGAGTGATTCAGACGGGAACTGGAGCACTTGGCAATATGCTCGAGTGTAAATTTAAGCTTAGTATTCTTACTAGGGCCATACGTTGCTATTAGGACATAAGATATTTATCTGGGGTTGAAGTAGTCAACTCTTTTATTTTCTACAATGAAATATTAATTGTTGAATGTAGCATTAAGACGACAGACCGTAATATTTAATCAACGGATAGAACTGTACAAAATAAGATCATTTGCTGTATGGTATGGGTACCTGTCTTGAGCCATTTTGTTTAGTAGAGTATGGTAAAGACTAAAGAGCACTGGGTATTGTATTTTTGTGGGTTACTTAGTAAATAATATGCTTGCTTATGTGTCCAGTATCTACATATTTAATGGTACCAAATATGTAATAGGAATTGCTTTGCAATTAATACGGTCTACTCCCCCAATTTAACACAGGTGGAGGTAGCGAACGAAAAACCTTGTGGTAAGGCGTGGAACTAGAGCCAAACACCAGTCAGTGTTGCCAGCCATAGGAAAATTATTAACGTCTGCACTGAACTACAAAAAACAAGTTGGCGCTGGTGGTGGGTTGGCCTGGAACTTAATCGAAATCGTTCACCCATATCTTCCGTGAGTAGACCGTATTATAATAGCGAAGTGATTCCTATTACAGTATGGGCCGGTACCTAGTTGTGTGGTGAAAGGTGAAATGGATGGTTTTTTTATTGAGGGTCAATCTAGGATTTTTTACATTATCAATATGTTATCTGTTATGTTTTTGTGTTATTGAGTACAATTACAGTTTGTGTGGTTTTATCTAGATATGTTTGGATGGTATGTAATGTATTAATGTCTATTTAATATAGGCCTACTCTATATTTTATAATCTTGTCCGTAGATATAGTTTTGTTAGTTTACCAAGCCTACTTGTACAGTAAAGTGATCGAAGTATTTTTTTCAATAAGTTTGCCTTGGTCAATAGCTTGATGGTACCGCACTGTTAATAAGTGAAGATCCTAATGGCAAAGAACAAGATTCTTTAAGTACCATATCCTAACAACCAAAAAAGAGAAAAACAACTAAAATTTTCTCATAGATTTACCCATCAAATTTTGCATTTAGTTCAATGGATTAGATTGGATTGTTTTCCTTATGTTTCACTTTTAGTTATTGAATTTTACAAATAGGAGAGTTATTTGCCGATCTCAAAATTTTGGTAGTGATTCAAGTTGACTTTTGTTTTTGAGTTGTTATTCTTCATTGTAATTGTTTTGTACAATGAATAAGTTTATAATGGCAAATGTTCCAATTTTGGTATGTTTTCTTAAGTTTTGTGCCCCACCTATTTGTAAGCTTCTTTATTTGTTGTCTTTCTGAAGTATGCCTACTTGGAAATCACAGGATTTTCATCTAATTTGGCCGTCCACGGTGGCACATACGATTAGGGCGCTGGTCCGAAGTATATGGATTTAAGAGGACGAGGGTCGAATCCCGCCTAAGGCATGGTTTTTTCTTGTAATCGTCCTTCATCGTCATCTGTCACCACTCATTGTCTCGAATAGCCTTAGTACATTAATTCAGACATTAAGCAACAAAAATCATTGTCTCGAATAGCCTTAGTACATTAATTCAGACATTAAGCAACAAAAATCAAATAAATTCACCAAACTTCTCCCACAACAATGTTTTGGTTTTTACTTTTTATTAATAATTAATTTAATAATCTCTATTTAAATACCCTCTTTGTGATCAAAGAAAAAGATTGGTAAATTTCAAGGATGTGAGAAAATGGAAGAGATCGCAGATAAATATTAGATCACGGGCAATATTGGTCACAACAGTTGGGTTTTTTGATTGCTCTATCCACAAGTTTCCATGTATCTGGATCAATATGTATTAGTTTTTAGTTTTACGTCATGTATAATTTCAAACAAGACGTGCTTGTGATACGGAGTGCACTAAACTTGTAACCTGCTGGGGACCTGACATTGAACTAGTGCCCCCCACACTTTTCTTTGGTGGTCCTTCAGAAACACTCCCAAGTTTGGAGCTCTTCGTACCTGCATTTTAATCAATGTTTGGCGACCAGAAGCGCTGTAGAAGTGTTGTCTAAGTGCAAGTGTGGAGGGGCACTTGCTGAATTAAATCTCTTGTTTTTTTATTACTCTAGGCACACAAATGAGGGTTATACGCCGATCTCTCGTGTTACTGGCTAAGCCGTTGATTAATAATTAATGTTTGTAAGATTGATCAATAATCACAAATTTTTACCTTTTAAACTAAAAATAAAAAATATGTGAAATTACTTGTTTTTATTATTATATTTAGTTCTTTCACACATAATATGTTCTGCTCACTGCATTACTAAAGTCCATTGAAACTTTAAAGTGAAATCCCCCTAGATCAGTTATTGAGAAATCTTAAGCTCTCTTGGTGTTCATTTCACTTGTTCCGGCAATGATGGGGGGGATATCCTCTGCATGGTATAGGCCTACCTAAGACAAAAGAGGTGGTTTATACTTTTTGTCGTTTGAAAGTACGTAGATTAAATGACAAATCTAATACTGATATTTGTCGGTAATCCTAATTTTAAGGCAAACAAACATGCATTCTCTTGCAGAATCACCTCAGTCCTCACTGTATCAAAGGATGGAAATAATTAACACCAATCTATTGCAATAATTTAATGTAGATAAAGTTAAAAAGTTCAAACTGGCGTAAATTGTGGGTTTTCATGGTTTCGCAATGATACTTTGTGACTATCATACTGACACTGTGTATTACTATTACTGATACACAACTGGAATGAATTTAACTGCTAGGTTTGAAGAAAATTGATAAAACAAACTTTGTTTTAACAAATTGGTTTTATCAATAAAATAAAAAAATCCACTTGCTTCGAAACAAAATACATGCACTGTAGTCTAGTCAAAAAGTAGTATTCTTAGAAACGCTTTCTACCATCGAATTAAATAATGTTCCATCTCTGAATACCAATCCATGATTTGATTGATCTTTAACCTTCGTTACTAAATAAATGTATAAACTTGGTTCAATAATATCCAACAAACGATGATCTTGGTTAAGGAAGCTTATGTTCTAATTTCATCTGGTTTATAAATGTGGTTGGGCAATTATTTCAATAAGCTTCAGAAGGGATGGGCATCAATATAAAAGATATCGATTATCGAAGAGCGATTATAGTTATCGTTCAATAATATTTTTAAAATGTTTATTAGTTTATTTTGACAACATTTCGTAACTTGTGTAGCAAGAACATTGCATAACTATCTACGACAGGTCGAAAAGGGTAATTTTATTTTTATTTTGTTAAATCAACATTATCGATAAATTCAATAACAAAATTATGGTATTTCTCGATTTGGTTTGTTGGGAAACACTCCCGTAGGTGTAATTGTTATTATTTACTACAATTAAGAAATTTTTAAAAAAATGTACCCGTTCTGTGGTCTAGTGGTGGTTAAGACGCCTGTCTGGAATGCGGGAGATCCGTGGTTCGATTCCCGGTTGGGTCGGACTTTTTTAATTTTTGAATTGTAGTAAATAATAAAAATTATGGTTATTACGAGAATAGAAATATTTGCCAATATTGAATGAATATCGCTCTATGAAATCGATATCTTTGTATTTGCACGTTCATAGGGAACCACAAGTCTTAACGCGGGAAGCGAGTTCAGTGCATTAGAAGAGAATGTCCCCATAAGAATAGCATTAGGCAATTTTTAAAACGCTTGTATCTTTTGAACGAGAAGTATTTAAGAAAATCATTCACATTACGTCATAAACCATTCTTTTCTTCAACTATCACATATAGTAGAATTCTAATACCATGTTTAGAATTTAAATGAGTTCGAGTTTAACAAGATGATGTTTGCATTTTTCATCTGCGTCGCGCGCCGATCCTCCGTGATTGGCTGTTGAATCGAAGAAACTAACATGTCGGACAGCCGAGATTGCCGTGCACTTGGATGCTGTACGTGCAAAGCTGCTCCTCGCTAGTCGGCCGTGCGCATGCGTTGGTTCTCTCTCTCTTTTCTACTGTGCGTCTCTTTCTATTGAATCGCTCCAAAACGCGAAACATACATGTGTTTCTAAAACGTTTATTCAAATTCTGTTGCGACTTTTGTAAATTAAATGCATCAAATGTGTCAAGAAAAGAATGGTGTTTCACATAATGTGAATGATATTTCTTAAATACTTCTCGTTCAAAAGATACAAGCGTTTTAAAAATTGCCCAATGCTATTCTTATGGGAACATTCTCTTCCAATGCACTGAACTAGCTTCCCGCGTTCGACTTGTGGTTCCCTATAGAATTTTTGAAACTCAAATGGGCAAGTAATTTAGGTTCATTGCTTGCAACCGATTTTGTATGTCATCTTTTAGTTTTATGTGAATGGACTGTCAACCAATTTAGTAGTAGACAGCTTTTGGATTGCCTTCTACATAAAATACAGTATGTCCTCCATTTGATTAACTTCTTATCACCATCAAATAGTGCCAACTGACTGATTAATGAGTACGTACCTAACTTATATATAGTAATTGTACTGGTGTTTTTTTGTTAATGGAATGTAAGTACAGTACCTATCTAGATATAAGAAGTAAACATGCAGTAATTTGTGTGGGTGAAAGTACTATTGAGCATAATAATAGTTAATAGTTTATTGTTATAGAGTATTTTTTTATATTTTTGTTGCTGGTTGGTATTCTTCAATGTATTCAATGTAAATTGAGCTATGCAATGGATTGTGACGGCAACAGTGCATGCAATGCCATTCATTTAATACTAAGCCAACTTTCTGTGCTTGTAGTCTTTGTCCCACTTGCAAAATTTTAATAGTGGTTATTTTTTAGATAAGCGGAAGGAATGGCGACATTGGCACTATCGATTTTGCTTGATAATATTCTATTTCAATAGGTTTATTGTTAACAATCAACACTCGGTCAATCATACATATTTTCCATTTCTAACATGCCTGGTCAAAAAGTGGGTTAAATATTATCAAAAATAAATGTCTGTTTTTTGTTTTCAACTCACATTTTAGGGCTGACCAAATTTAGAAGATTTTTTGTATTGGCTTCAAATTAATATTGATATCTTTGTCTATCCAGTAGTTGGCAACATTTTCCGTAAAGCTTGACCATTGCTGATAGGAATTATACTAGACCGGTGCATACTGTGCGTATGTTTAGTTGGTGCGGACATCTTTTATCAGTGCAATCAACGACTTAACATGCCAGTTAGTTGAGTGGCCAAGCGATTCATTTATCGAACATCATTGGAGCCAGCACTACGTCACAATGCTCTTACATAGCTATATTTTCATTTTAGTTGGTGCGAGTTGGTATTTTATACGGAGTGGTAACTGTACGACTTATATTCGTTTCACTTAAGACACCAAACCCTGATGTTATAATAACGTAATATTACAATGGCTTTCATGTTTTTGAGAACATGATATTGTCTTTATGACATTAAAATTGTTTGTTGATTGGGTATAAAATGCTACTATGATCTTTTATTATTCTTTTGTTTGTTAATAGTTTGTCTTTATTGTTGTGCTTTTAAATAATATTTGTAATGTACATTCTCTGATATACTTTGCTTACATTGTAGAAATATCTTATTCCGATGCTAGCCCGCCACTTGTGGTTGTTTCAAAGAACATTGTACGTATACGTTTACTTTACTTTGTTGCAAATAAATTTCAAATTGAAATTTCAAATTTGAAATATTAAGATGCCCATCCTGCCCAAGTACCATGATCCAGTTTCAGATACCTGCTGACAGATGTGTACAAAGCAATTACACATCTGACCCATATACTTACATAATCCTCCATCCAATCTGACCTTAGACAACAATCACTTTGTATTGACCCATAACTTAATGCACAGCTGACAACATGTACCCTTATCTACCAAAACAGGTGACGGAACAGGCTGTGATTGACGTGTCAAGTTGCAGAAAATTGTAAGGCCTGCTTGATATAATTGGAGCACCAAGTTATTTCAAACCACTGCCAGCTAGAGACTGAGGAGCTCAGTCGATGTCTGTGTGGTCGATCTTGTGAACGCTCGAGTCTTAACTGATGCCTCAGTGATAACATCGCTTTGGTTCTCCATAAAATAAAGTCTAGACTCTGCAAGATGGCCGATTCTGCTGCAGTGTTTTGTACGCTACAAAGCATCGAGTAACAGATCTCTATGAAGTGATTTCTGTCCAAGATCTGACTGCGGATGTGTCTGAAACAGATTCTTGTTGCCAAGTCCTTTACAGAACTTGGACCAATAATGAACCAAGATCTTTCAGACAGTACTTCATACGCCATTGACAAAGGACGTAAGTAGCTTCCATCCAGAGCCAAAAAACTTAACTGCTACTACTGTATGGTAGGCAACGTAATTTTGTGTGTTGTTTTTTGGTTTGTAGGTAATTTCAAAGCATTCTATAAACCTTACCAAGCCCAAAACTAGAGTGGATGTAACGTTACACAGCTGGGGTGATGGCTAGACGAGATACCGGCTTCGTCCTGCAACATCCATTTTCTAAATTGAGAGGCCGCCTGCATGAACCAGCCAACTAACAAAATATGTGGTTTTGAAAAATGAGCATTTGTACCTTCAGAAAAAACATTTCCCAAAAAACGTTTTCCCTAGGGACTACCAAGAGCAATTTTTGCAAACTAAAAAGCAAAATGTCAGCTGGTTTATGCACGTGGCCCCTTTCATTACTGTCTATGACTTGAAGGTAAGCACATTACGTAGTTACATTTGGTTGTAGTGAAAAGGAGATTACAATCTACAACCTAAATAGCATCAGTTAAAATTAGTTGTGCGCGACATAGTTGAGCAGCCCCACATACGGATGTCTCAGTTTCTGTAGACAAACAGTTCGATGTAGTTATTTTGTTTTAAACCCTGTTAAACAGCTGTTAAAATTTTTTCTGCCATTTGGATATTTTAATATTCTGTAAGGATCAAGCAAACCTATTTTATGAGAGAAACTGGCTATTGTCTAAATGCAATTCTACTTTATAAAACAGCACTTGGAAATTGCTGTCCGCTTCTGTCCCCAAGTGCAACCAAAATCTTTGGTAGCACTAGCATTGGTTTTTAAATCAAGATTCATAAGTAATGCTATTGATTAAATTGCACAACATTTAAGAAATACAAAGGTTTAATTCATTATAATACAGTATTTTGTTGCACATTTTAAGGTAGTACATTTCTAATATACAAGGTAAACTAACAGATATTACAGATTGTACCTACCTATAGTCAACACCTGTAACTGCAACATTTATAGGTACTGTTCACATCTTTATAATAAATGCAAGTTAGTTGATGAATTGTATAATACTAATTATAAATTTTATAAAAATAACAGTCTCTGACAAAGAAATAGAATTTATGAAGAGTGAGCGACGTTACTAGAACTTTGAAAGTACCTAGTTTAGGATCTGATAACTGTGAATTTGTAATACTACATATTGAAATGGTGAAATAACTAACTATAGGGGTGACATCGGTAGTAGAATATGTATTCGGTTCTAGCTGTTATTAGTTACTAACACTATAACAATGAAACAAAATAAAGTAAAGGTTTAACCATAGGTTAAATAAATTGAATAAACTTTTGTTCCGTTATTTTGTAGAAAATTCTACACGAGAACGGAGCAAAATTTTATTTTATACACTACCTGTTCTATTGAAATTTCATTTACAATAAGCCACAGGTTTTAATATTATTAAGGCTGTTCCAGAGCACTCTTACCGATATTTTGAAAGTCAACAGAAAATGGCTAAAAGTTGGTTGGATGAAAGATGAACTTTTATAAAAAAGGAAAAAAAATAACTTTTTTTGGACGGGACAAAAGCTCTATTTTGGCCATTATATGCCAATTTTGGGTCATTACGGAAATGAATGTTTTAGATGCAATATTTCATTTTTAGCTATGATTTTTTTTCTATTGCTTCAACACACCTTTTTCTCTGGACTGAGTACAAGGGAAAATAATTTTATGAAATAACTTCTGATGAACGATTTTTTTCGTGTCCCGGTTCAAAACTCTTTTTTGTACCATGTGACAAAAAAATCGTACATCGAACATTATTTCAGAAAATTCTTTTCCCTTATACTCAGTCCGGAGACAAAGGTGTGTTGAAGCAATAAAAAAAAAATCATAGCTAAAAATTAAATGTTGCATCTAAAACATTCATTTCCGTAATGACCCAAAATTTGCATATAATGGCCAAAATAGAGCTTTTGTCCCGTCCAAAAAAAAAGTTATTTTTTTTTCCTTTTTTATTCAAGTTCATCTTTCATTCAACCAACTTTTAGCCATTTTCCGTTGACTTTCAAAATATCGGTAAGAGTGCTCTGGAATAGCCTTAATGAGATTGGAGAAGGGTTGACAGGTTGGGATCCCAGCCATGGCTGGGATTTATGTTCTCTTTGCTTTCCCAACCTGTCAACCCTCCAATCTAACTAGCCAATAGGCATTTTTCACACTAGAACTAATATATTAATGACATCAACAAACTGAATCATTGCACAAAATAGAAATGAGAGTCAATTGCCGTGGAAACTACCAAATATGTAGTTCAATCTGTGAGTCACAAATTTCAACTGTTTGGTAGTTGCCATAGCCACAACTTTAAATTCCCATAAGTCTGCAGTGTTTTAATTGTTGATATTGTTTAATTTTACAAATAAAGAACACTGATCAAGATTTAAATCTTAGAAAGCATTAAGGTTTGAGTCGCACGAGTACACGATGTCATCCCTAACATAACACGTAATTGATTGCTAGTTAAAACTACACAAACAAATAACTGCAATTAAAAGGTACGTAATAAAATTTCACACGTCAATTCAATCAAATCGGACAAACTTTATAGACTGGATCGCAACTTCTATCAAATCGCAAAAATTTGATGTCTTAACAAAATGTGACGTAAAATAATAATTCAATTGACTTTACAATTATTAATAAAAATACAGTACAAGTAAAAAAAATACATAAATAAAAATGAGGTAGCCACCATACTTCCTCTAATTATTGATAAGATATTAAATATTATTTTGTTAGTACGAATACACATTTGCTGTAGATGAATTATCATCGCAACTTTGATTTATTTCATGTAAACAGACAGGCCCTACAATGGATGGCATTCTAGATCCTATTAAAGAAATTGTTTTAATACAATTCAATTGGTAATGCACAGTTTACCATTTACGTACTTGCGAAATTTTGAAGTTAAACCATTTGCATGGTTGTCAACTTGTCGTAGTTAGTAAATAAACGTTATATTATAAATTAATCACAATGGACGGTTAATAGTATGCAAAAATAGTGGCTCCGATTTTGTGCAAACACACATGATTGGATGGACTATTATATAAGGTCGGCCAAAATGAGAAGAATCAAATAGATTACCGTAACTGTTAAAGACGATTATTTATATTAAAGACCATTTACTAAAAATACAGTCTGATAACACTTTTATTAATGGGTTGACTAATTTATTCCTTCGGATGATTGACTCAACCACCACTTTTCATCTTCCCTACTGATCATTATGATTCAAACCTGCCATGTCCTACAAATAGTACTTTTGGCACTAATCTACATACTTTGGTCTTGCTTATAAAACTACAAACTTTCCTTTCGATGACTAAAATGAATAGTATTTTTCTGCACCCGGACTTCAAATTACAGTATCATATCTCGCACACCATACACACACACATCGAGTACTGTAAGATACAACAACCGTAGTACCTACAAGTATAAAATTGCACCAAATTAAAATTGTTCATTGATAAAAGATTGTAAATCACATTGAGCTACCAGTTCAAAATGCATATCAAGTTACGTAAATCAATAATGAACAAGGTAAACAAGAAATAAAATAAAACTTGTCAAATTTTATCTTGGTGGAGACCACTAAAGTGCTGAGCTATCTTGCTTTCCATCCATTATATTATTTGGTTTGCCCGATACATTTCTTATGGATAGCAGGCCTACACTTCAATGGCCTAGCAATTTCTGTTTCTGTACAAAACAATTTAGTAACATAATAAAGCTTCTTCTTATTAACGAGTACGTAGGTTGTCCACCATGAACCATTTTACTACATATGCCAGTCAACATGGCAAATACACATAAATTTACTAGGTACAATTCTATCTGCCATTTCACTGACCAGTCATTATTTTACTGTAAATTATATAACACAAATCAAATCACATGTAGACAAAGGAACCACATTAACACAATCATGTTAGAAGATAGATAATATGGACAAGTCTAAATTGACTTTACAAGATGATTTAGTACCTCTTGCCAAATTCTTATTCAATCTTGATGAAAGAACAGATAGTACATATTATTCATGACTATGTCCTAGTTTCTGAAACCGAACTGTACGAGACCACATGTCATCTCATGCAAACCAACTTTTCTGAATTACTGTCGGTGCCAAAACAATGTTGCAAAGGTTTGTGTACGCTATTTATTGCAGTCGCATTGATGGAGAAACTTACGATTAAATGTCGATTGAGCCCACCTTTTCTATGTTTTACTTTTTAGTTTTTACATTTGTTTAATTTTACCGTCATTGACAGAAATATGTATTGAACTTGGAAAGCAGAGGAAAATAGTGTATATCTCTGTATATTAAATAAAAACCGGGTCGGGGGCGTTGCACATAAACCGCATACCTATCAACTATGTATACAAGTCTGTGAAAAATCCAACATTTCCCAAATGGGTTTTCTATCTGTAATGCCCAATTAAGATGGTTCTATGTTTAGTTCCAAGTTACATTTAATTCAAGGGAAAGCAATCAAAATAATCATAGAGCCTTGATAATGATAACATGCAACAATGCTTCTTCCTTTTAGTTGATTCTATGTTTGGTCCATGAATTCAAGGACATTAATTGAATACTAACTCTGTGTGATTGGCATTGGCATTTGCAACCATTCAAATAAAAATAAATAAATCCGTATTTAGAGTCTACCCACTCATATATACACATCACATCGGTGTTCGTAAAATTGTGAATTTCATAAGAAATATTAATTTTGATTTTTGACAGTACTAAAAAAAGGGACAGTTCCGTGCTTGGAGATTTAGTAGGTAATGCAAACATTTATCTAATGAAAACAAGGAATAGCCATTTGTCCAGTATAGAGCAAAGAAACAACCAAACATCAAATGGACAAAAATCAACAAGAGCGATTTAATGAGAGCACTAATAAACGTAACAGTTACAAGTTTTAGAGATTTAAAAGTTCCCTACAAATTCAATCATTATCAAAGTAGTAGCTGTTTGTCAGGTAGAAAGAAATCCAAAAATAAATTTTAAAAAGTACAAACTATGATTTTTTGCTCAGTGAAATTGATTAACATACGCTCTCTATATGCTCATCGAATTTAGTAAAATAGGTACTGAAATTAAATGTGTTAGGGTGTTTTATTTATTATTAGTGGTGCCTAACCGAGTGGATCAGTGAGAAAAGCATGATTTATATCCCCATTTTAAATAACAGTTGGTGTGTTTCTTCAAATCATCAGTAAATTCCAAGGGAGAGGCAGGATTTTATTTATACGTTGAGTAATAAATCTGTGAATAGTCTGAATATAAAGTTTTCCAAAGGCGCACATAAATATGAGTGCCAGTTTCCAAGTACAGTAGTACCTAAACTTAATTTCAAATCAGAGAGTAGGAATACCATAAGACTTGGAAGCCAAAGAGATGCACTTAAAAAATGAAATACTATCAAATCAACTCATACTACCTATATGTTTGTCATATTATGTAGGTGCTATTGCAAAGCAGTAGGCCTAATTTGGTGTGGCAGCTTTCACCATGCATTTGATACTGGAATAATAAGAGGTCGGTTTGGTTCACCAATGTGCCTTCAATCTGTTATTCCTGCACTTAAAATTTTGCATTATTTATGTTGTTCCTTACAATCTTTCAATCTAGGTATTAATTTACCTGTAACTTAAACAATGTATTTACAAGCTTCTAAAACTGGGGGATTAAGCGTGCAATAGATGATCAACGTAGTTTCCCAACAATGTCGTTCTGAACCTTTTAGCTAGAGAAGTTAGCAACTTCCAATCAGACCCCTTCAAAGTAGCACATGGTCATGGTCATTGATCATGATCACCAATCACAAGATTTATTTTTTTTTTTTTTTTCGTAATGTTGACCCGTTACAACATAACATATCATTATATTATGCATACGTAGGGTTACCATACGTCCGGTTAAAGCCGGACATGTCCTCTTTTTTTATGTCTGTCCGGGCGTCCGGGCGGTTTTTTCAAAATAATGCAAAATGTCCGGTTATTTCACCCGATTCCATGCAGAGGCGCATGCGCACCTTCCGCCCCCTCACTTACCATCCACCGACCGTAAATCGCCGAATACGAGCAGCCGATCATGTCCGAGCGTGTCCGAGCGTGTCACAACACGCCAGGCTGTGCAGCAAGCAGTGTACTATCACGTGATTTAGTTACCATTTCCGTACGTTTCGTGCCTTGTGTCCACGTTGTACGGCGTACGTAAGGAAGTGTTTGTAGGCCTAGGCCACTTGTCTTAGTTTTGTCATAAAATGTAGTGTTCATTTAAAAAATAACACCACAATTTAAAAGGCGTTCGACACCACTGTCCTTCCTGACCTTGTTCAGATCGCTCTAAACGCTATCCTGACGGTAAAAATGTCCAAAAAGATTCGCTCCGGCGGCTGGGGCTCCGCCCCAGACCCCTTGTAGTCGCGAATGTCTGTGAACGAAATGTCCTCTTTTTGCTGAGACACTTATGGTAACCCTATGCATACGGGCCTCACAACAATAGGTGCCACCACATTTATATATTTAATTGCTTGTGTTCAAGTATCGGAGCTAGCAATAAACTATTGTTGATCATCTTTTGCATGCTGTTAAAGGGTATTACACAAGGACTGCCACAAACTGGCCACAGTTTTTGGTTACAATTGGAAGTGAGCAGAACGAATGTATGCATGCTCAGTACCATAAAAATCCAACCAGGATTACAGTCAGTAGTTTAGAAAATTCTCTGTCCAGGCAATTGTAGCCAACTGCGACCCAAACTACAATTGGCTCCGATCAGTGAATGACTCGGGCTGACTGCTGTCCCCGTGTAATAGGCCTTTTAGTCTGGGGGCAATCCAGTTTGTATGACTCAAGTAGCCTCATGTTTAGGGCAAAAAGGGTGGAAAGTTTGAGGTGTAAAAGAACAGTGTTACTGTTAACCCTAATTTGAAGTGATACATTTTTTGAAATTTTGGATTATGTAGCCTACAGTTACTTACTAATTGCATGCACTCATGCTAGAAGAGCAAAATAAGTAAAGCCCTACAATATTATGGAAGCATTCAGTTATATATAAATACTAAAATTTTAACACATTTTTGAAACAGAACTGAAGTCTTATTTGCAGGCTAAAAAATAATTATATACCACACTACTTTGTTATTGGCAGCACTGGTGTCCTTCCTTGAACTAGAGCAGGGTACTGTAGAGTTGGACGGTAGTATAGGCCCTACGTACAAATTGAGTTTAAGGACAAATAAAAACTTATCCTTAAAACATCATCAATAGCCTCAATAGGCTAAAAAGAAAAACAAATTATCTATGCACCCCAAATTTTTTAAGATGTTAACAAAGGTAGGTAGGTACAAAAATATTTAATTTCAAATAATAATAATAATAATAAAAAAAATAATAATAATAATACCTCTGTAACTATTATATAGGCCTAACCCACCTACATAGCTACCAAACGAAATGGGCGGCAAATAAAATACAAATTTAGACCTACACTTTGAAAGAGTAGGTCTAGGCCCTACTGTAGAGTACCTATCTAGTATGCCTCCACCTAGTAGGGCCTACTTAACTACCTTATTGGCCAGAGAGATTTGTAATTTGTATTTCGAAGCTACAGAACAGCATTAGAATATTATAATTTTTCCTTATTTATAATAGACGCATGACATTTGGTGTGTAGACCAATTAATATAATATGGAATTGGCAAATGTTACAAATTCTGAACTTAAACTGAACTTTTTGGTTAGAGTTTGAAATTTATTAAACTTTTGTATTGAAATGACAGACTTACTAAATTATGCAATTTTAAATAAATACTGAACTTAAATAGGAAAGCCTATGCTAATGTCACGTGGCATTTTCATTTAGACCTACAACTAAAAATTTCCCGCTGTAAACATTTTACTTTCTTTCTCATCTTATTTCCGTTTTACAAATATTAACGAAAGTTTGATTCGACTGATTGATTGGATATTGCTTAATGTCTCATATAAATGCACTTTGGCTATTCAAGACAAAAGTTCGATTCGAGTACGAAGTTTGAAGCTATAGTTTGGTTTAGAAGTTTGAGTTTGGTTCGAAACTTAAAAACCAAGGTTCGTCCATCCCTACCTACAGAGTAATTATCTTGATTGTGTGAAATGTATTAAATAATCAAGGGAAGGGACTTTGGCTGTCAAACTGGATTCCCCCAGGATATTTCATGAAATTATATAAAATTTAAAACATTTGATAGTTGCCATTTTGACTTTCTTTCAGTGTCACTCTCACTGGATACAATTTACGAGTTTGTTTTTCACGATAAAGTACACGAATTTCTACCAGCACAGCTAGTACGGGACGAGTCCATTCCGTGCGATGAGCTAGAAGGGGTCAAAAGACCCGAAGACGATGTACCAATGAAGCGTAATTTCTTGTGGTGCGCCGAGTTCCCACCTTTATTTCTAGCTAAACTGAGTGTCGGATTCATCAGGTACCTATGCTGCATTGTGTTCGTAGTCATGGCATACGACTTCAAGTGCGACTTGATGGAAGTGGGCAAGGGCAGCTGATCGATGCCATAGACGGTAGTCCGTGTGACAATTAACCGACAAGCTAGCTCTTGCAAGCTGAGAACTGCGGAAGAAAATTACATTAAGACATGTTGTTAGGACGAGCAAAATTGACTCCAAATAAACTTAGGCGCCTGCAGTAGGCCTAACGAAATACAGCAATAATTCATATTTCATACTCATATCTTGAACATAATAACACAAAAATTATGTCTTTGTTTAATATTGTATTAACTAGGAAAACGCTAAAGTCCCGCCGCGTTGATGGATGAGCTTTTTAAAGGTTTTAGTTTGCGTGGGATATCTTTACTTTTGCAAGTGCTTTGTTTTGCTGCCTACGCATTGTAGGTGAATGTTATTGTCAAGTTTCTTTTGTTTCTTGTCAATTGGTATTATTTACCGTAAAAAACTTGTATTAAAAGCTTTATTTCTATGGATTCTGGCTAAATTTTTCCACTTTTTCTTTCAAAAGGTACTACATAACCATAACCTTAATGTCCATGTATAATATGAACGTTGTAGCCCCACCCGTTTGGTCAGAATTGGCCCAAATGGCACGAAAATATCGCACAAAAAGTCAAAAAACGTATATTAAAAGCTTTATTTCTCTCGATTCTGGCTAACTTTTTCAACTTTTTCAACTTTTTCTTTCAGAAAGCAATACATCACCATTACCTTAATGTACATGTGAAATATGAACGTTGTAGCCCCACCCGTTTGGTCAGAATTGGCCCAAATGGCACGAAAATATTGCACTAAAAATCGAAAAAAATCGTAAAAGTACGATATTCATGAGAAATATTTCTTCGATTGTACCCAAAAACGTGGCAAGTCTAAGTTCAGAGAAAACGAAGGTCGTGTCAAATTTTCATCAAGATCGCATATGCCGTTTGCCCGGTAGAGAGCAAACAAACAAAAAAAAAAAAAAAAAAAAAAAAAAAAAACAACGGAGCTAAATTTTTTGGGGGGTCGGTGAAATTGAAGTCTTCGCTTCGCTCATCCAATTAGTAGACCTATAGTTTGATTATAAAAATATTAGAAGTCTTGTTTAAAGATCTGTGAGAGACTCTGTCATAAATACTACCCATTGGTTTCTTATAAATAAATAAAAAATAAATAAATTCGTATTTAGAGTAAATAAATAAATAAATTCGTATTTAGAGTCTACCCACTCAGTCATATAACTGATTTTCAGTGGGGGACAGTAAACCAAAGCGACCAAGCCAACCCTGTAGGCGATGGGAACGAAATCGTGTTTGGAGTAACTGGCCGTTGCTATACCTATGTCGCCATGGGCGGCCATGATGGAATGACGTCACACTAATAGTGTCTATTAGAGATGTTAGCAGCACCTCAATTCAGTATTTTCATTCAAATAAAACAAATAGGGCTAGGTCCCAAAGTAATGATATTATTTTTCACTTCACTTTTTCATACTTTTTCACGTTACGGCATAGCTTGAAACATTTAGGCAGGCACTTCACTTGGAGCTACAAACACAAAGTTGTCCTTGAAATTTAATACAATTTTCTTGAAATGAATTGTGGCAGTTTTTGAATCACATGCTAACTTGACAATGCTGGCTGTGCTAATTGCCAATTATTGCGTTATTTTATTTAGGCCTATATCAAGTGTATATGGTGCATACCTTTATTAGATCTCCAAAGTCTTTCCATTCCATTTCTATGAAGTGCCATTCGTGACAACTCACTGAAACTTTCGCGAATGTTAAAATTACACAATGGGCTGACTTCAAAGAAAGCCATGCGGTTTTTAGCTGCATACGCTTCTGCTTCTGCTGCTCCTACTTGACGTTTAAATGCTAAGTGAAGCCGGTTTCCAACTAGTACTTTGGGAACTCCTGGAGCGTGCTGAAATCATTCAGGAAATAATTAAATAACTATAGCATAGGCTTACCTGGTAGGTTTACACTTAAAATTAAATCCACTAGTTTATTTCAACTGGATGCCAAAGCCAACTACCAGGGCGACCGTAGCTGCGCGGCATGAAGATGCTGACTGGAATTCAGCCAAGTTTCGTTACTGTACGACTCTTTATAGTCAGTTGAGTAATGCTAATGCAAAGGCGGGAGGCATACATGCAACTAAACATCTTAAGACTTTTGTAAATAATTATGGTCTCCTTCCCTTAGTTGCACCACCATTTTGGTGTTAATTTCCCTGACATAAAGAGTATTTTTTGCTAATTTCCCCAACTCCCCAGGTTGTAGGGAACCCTGAAAACAAAGTGATTGACATTAATCCTGAAGGCCTACCTCTTCAACCTCTTTAAGCCAGCGATCGATTCCATCGAATGACCATTTATTCGTGATGTCGTAAACTAGCAATATTCCTTGCGCACCTCGTGAATACGATCGTATTATGGTGCAAAATCTGCCTTGTCCCGATGTATCCCATAGTTGTAGCTTTACACGTTTTCCATCTAATAATATTGTGGTAGTTTTGTAAGCTGTAACAAACAAAAAAATACTTTACACTTTACAAGTAGGCTAGCATTGACAAAATAATAAGATAGCAATTGCTTAAGGTCGATGCTTAACTGCCCTGTACTGTAACGATAACAAGAAGACGGCAACGTAAAGGGCTTTGATGCCGTGATTTCCGTGAAGCAACCTTACGGAAACCAATAAAATAGGTATTAAGTGTGATAGGAGGCCTACTGATAACTATATTTTTTAAATTCCATAGCTATATAGGCCTAGGCCTAGACTATTTTTATTTAATTTATTTTGCATATTAGCCTAGACTGGTAGCCTACTTGGTAATTATTATGGATTACAGTTTTCCGTGAAAAAGGGCCCAACATTTTCTCAACTTGTAAATATAGCCTAGGCCTAATAGGCTAGGCAAAAAAATGTAGGCTAGACCTATAGGGCCTACTTTAGATTTTGACAAAATTTGGTAGGCCTACACTTGTTACCAAATTTTTTCTTCGTTCTGACGTTAATAGTTCTTTGTTAGCAATCCGTAAAACTCAAATTTGACTCTACCTACCTTAGCGTGCCCGCAAATTCGTAACTTTTGAACCGCTTGACCGACAAGGCTGATTCTTTTTGCTAAATTTAGAGCTCTTTGTGTAAGTTTGCAAAAACATTTCCTCTTAGTCGTTTTTTTGTCGCCCAAGCACCAGAGTCTAGGAGGGAAGCCCCCTCACTGGTTGTGCTGTTGTGTGACTTTCCAACCTTCCTATCTCTAACCCTTTCTCTAAGTATGAATGAAGAGGCACCCTGGCCGAGCAACAACAGAAGGGGCAGCTTTTCTCTTGTTGCCAAGGGTCCTGGTTCGAATCCAGGGTGAGTCATGGATGTTTTGTCTCCCGAGCACTAGAGTTGGGAGGAAGCCCCCTTACTGGTTGTGCTGACGGTGTGGCTCAGTATGAATGGTGTGTGAAGTAACTTTGCTGATGATGACAACATGCATGCAGAATTTACTTCTTGCGTGGCCCTACCACAGGTTTGGTTATGTGTTGCAAGTTTTGTTTGCATGTAGTTAGCTGATTTTTAGTGGCCACCATCTGCCTGATGAGTCCCAGAAGGGCGAAACGCGTCGTGGATTAAGGTAACAACTTTAAATTAGGTAGCTGCAGTTGTCATCAGCAGGTGAAAAGTTTTGTCGTCCTCAGCCCTTCAGGCTGGGATTTATATTGTTCTCTTTGCTTTCCCAACCTGTCAACCCTTCTCCAATCTAAGTCGTTAATAAATGCATTTAGAGCCTAAAATGAATTTTTGATACTTTACATAAATAAGCCCTCCGCCCAAAAGGGTAGGTAGTGCCTATTTTAATTTTTTTTAATGTGTTTTTACATCTTGGGCTAGGCCTATGTGATTGGATGAGCGTAGCAAAGATTCCATTTCACTAGGGCCTACACTGGAGAAAAAATCCGGGATGTTTTTTCCCTTTTTTTTCTGTATTTTTGTGCGTTTGTTAACACGATTCCAGCTAAACCGATACTCCAATTGCGATGAAATTTTCTGGAGGCCTTTGAAATCTCTGAACTTAGAAGAACTGCCACGTTTTTGAGCACAATCGAAAAATTATTTCTCATAAAAATCGCAATTTTACAATTTTTTTCGATTAAAAAAAAATTCTTCGACTTAGGCTATAACATCTAGGCATGCTTTAATCGATTGTAATGATTTTTTCACAGAACCTTTAGGCCTATTTTATGAATTAATATAGGCCTATTAGTGTGAAATTTGAGCGTAGGCTAATCGAAAAATTATTTCTCATAAAATCGCAGTTTAATGATTTAGGCCTATTTAATTTCTTCGGCTTATAACACCTAGGCCTAAATGCTTTATCCGATTGTAATGATATTTTTACAGAACCTTAATTTTATGAATTGATAGACCTATATTCGTGTGGAATTTGAGCGGAACCGAAAAATTATTTCTCATGATAATCGCAATTTAAAAATATATATATATTTTTAAACTTTCTTCGACTTTGACACCCACATGCTTTATTCGATTGTGATGATATTTTCATAGAACCTTAATTTTATGAATTAATATATTCGTGTGAAATTTGAGCGTAATCGAAAAATTATTTCTTGTGGAAATCGCAATTTTACGCAATTTTACGTTTTTAAATAACTAGGAAAACGCTTAAGTCCCGCCGCGTTGTTGGATGAGCGTAATTGGTGCATTGAGCTGCCATGTGTTACGCGGATTTTCTGTTGTTCTGTGAAAAAATTATTGCTTAGTCGAAGATTTTTTTAAATTAAATTAAATAAAAAAAAAAATTAACTTAATTTTTTTAATAAATCGTAATTTAAAAAAAATAAAAAAATCGTAAAATTGCAATTTTCATAAGAAATAATTATTCGATTGCGCTCAAATTTAACACGAGTATATAAATTCATGAAATTAAGGTTCTGTGAAAAAATCATTACAATAGGATAAAGCATGTAGGTGTTATATGTCAAAGAATTGTTTTAAAAAAGAAAAAAACCCGTAAAATTTAGATTTTCATGAGAAAATAATTTTTCAATTACACTCAAATTTCACACGAATATATTAATTCATAAAATTAAGGTTCTGTGAAAAAACTATTACAATCGGATAAAGTATGTAGCCTGCAAGTGTTATAGGCCTAAGTCGAAGAAATTTTTAAAAATATCGAAAAAAATCATAAAATTGCGTTTTTTATAAGAAAAAATTTCCCGTTGTGCTCAAAAACGTGTCAGTTCTAAGTTCAGAGATTTCGAAGGCCTCCATAAAATTTCATCGCAATCGGAGTATCGGTTTAGCCGGAATCGTGTTAACAAACACACACAAAAAAAAAAAAAAAATTAAAAACATTCCGGATTTTTTTCTCCAAGGTAGTGAAATGGAATCTTCGCTTCGCTCGCTACGCTCATCCAATGACGCTCATCCAACCTGGATGCCTGAATAAGCGTTTGCGAAGCTTCCTAGTTTAACTTACATGCAAACAAAATTTTACTTTGTGGAAATGTTAGATGTGGGAGATATTAATTAGTATAGGCCTAGCCACCTCGTAATAAGGCAAGAGTAGAATTGCTTCCAAAAAATGGTTTGGATACGATTTGTGGACCTATAGGGCTACCTTTAATTTAATTTTTATTTATTTATTTAACGTCTATCCTATTGAGTTACAAAACTGATATACAAAGGACAACTAAATAAATCTAATATGTAAACATAGATGCAGACACAACAATGAACTACAGAGTAAATATTTGAAATATTAACATTACAATAAAAATGCATTAAAACACAACAATTTTGAAAACAAGAGTTTGTAAACGGTGACTTTGAAGCCGTCCTAGCAACGACAACGAGGCACATAATAAATTCAGTTGTTCTGAATTGGCCTTGTTGATTTTGGCGTTGATCCGCGGGTCTTCCCATGGTCCATACCACAGATTGCTGTATTTCATATTAACTAGGAAGCTTCGCAAACGCTTTTTCAGGCGCGTTGTTGGACGAGCGTAATTGTTTAAAAACGAAAAAAGCGTAAAATTGCGATTTTCATAAGAAATAATTATTCGATTAGGCCTAGGCCTACCTGCACTAAAGTTTCACACAAATATATTAATGCATAAAATTAAGGTTCTGTAAAAAAATTATTACAATCGGATAAAGCATGTAGGCCAGATAAGTTGAAGAAATTTTAAAAATAAAAAAAATCGTAAAATTGCCATTATCATGAGAAATAATTTTTTGATTGCGCTCTAATTTCACACGAATATATTAATTCATAAAATTAAGGTTCTGTGAAAAAATCATTACATTCGGATATATCATGTAGGCCTAGGTGTTAAAAGTCGCAGGAATTTTTTAAAAAATCAAAACGAATCGTAAAAATGCGATTTTCATAAGAAATAATTTTTCGATTGCGCTCAAAAACGTGGCAGTTCTAAGTTCAGAGATTTCGAAGGTCTCTAGAAAATTTCATCGCAATTGGAGTATCGGTTTAGCCGGAATGGTGCTAACAGACAGACAAAAATACAGAAAAAAAAACATTCCAAATTTTTTTCTCCAGTGTAGTGAAATGGAATCTTCGCTTCGCTCGCTACGCTCTCTACGCTCATCCAAAAATATTGATCTTTGGTTGGTTATTGCTCACTTGTCGATTGCGTCAGGGTCTACAGGGTTGGCTTGGTCGCTTTGGTTTAATGTCCCCCACTGAAAATCAGTTATATGACTGAGTGGGTAGAATCTAAATACAAATTTATTTTATTTATTTATTTATAGGGCCTACCGTTACAGTTAGGTACCGGGCAAAGTTAAATCAAAGATTAGTCATGACATGACTAATCTTTGGTTAAATCATAGCCAATATTTCCGTTACAGTTCCCGGGCTGTTATAGAGCGACCTTTATTGTGCATTGTGTTGTAAGTTAACTGTTTCGTTACCGGGCAATTGTGCATCGACCTTTAGTCTTGGCTAGTCGCATTGGAAATGAGTAAGATAGGTAAGGTCCTAGATAGCGTAGAACTAGCGGGGGATCTGGGACATAATCATAAGGGAGGGGGGGAAGGGGGGGCGATTCGCCGCGTTCATGACATTGTCACATCCATGCACCGCAGGTGAAAATTTTTGAAACACAGATTTTTAGAGTGCATTTGGTGAATAGAATTTTAGAAAAAAGTGTTGGGCTGAATGCACAACCGAAACAATGTAGGTAGTTTCTGTGTTTTTTTGTCTTTTTTTTTTTAAATTTGGATTAAGGACGCGTCAACCGTTGGGTCATAATGCACCACTCCACTCTAGCCTGGGGGGGAAGGAAGGGGTCCATGCTGGTCAAAACCAGCAACGGGTAAGGGGAGGAAAGGGGGTTCTCACGTCGCGGTCGTCATTGTCTAAGTCATCGTTCGTGGTGTCATTGGTTTCATCGTCATCGAGGTGTCATCAAGGGAAGGAGGCAAGGTCCCTGACGACGATTGCCAGAGCTCACCTCTATTTTCGGGGAGTAAAACACTACCCTTCATGCTAGCTGATGTTTGCGAGGTGGACTTTTTCTCTTGAATCGCCTTTTACGATTAGCAGAGCCATGCTCTGGGCCAATTTTACCCCGGGCCCAGATGGGGTTCTGTGTCTGTGTCAATTTGTTTTGTCGTCATGTCGATTGTGGTAGGCCTAGGCCTAGCCTATATTCTGTTCGCTAGGGCCTACGTTGTTTGCAAAATAAAAGAATAAAATATTATGGAATCTAATACAATATATTTTATTTTTAAAGAATCATGGGGGGACAATCGCCCCACCGCCCCCCTTGTATCCGCCACTGAGTAGAACTAACCAAGATCTAGGGCCTAGGCCTAGGCATGAATAAATGTTTCAGCCCTGAGCTGAGCCCCTGACAACCCCTAGGCTAGCCTAGCCTAGCCCTAGGTCTAGGCCTAGGGCGGTCTCACAGAGAGTTGGAGGTTATACTTACACTTGCCACTGCCACTACAGAACGGCGATTCTGAAGCTCCGTCTTCTAGTCCACCTAATATTTCTTGTTTTCCAACATCACTATCACCAACTAGTAAAAACTTCAACAAATAATCATACTGTTTTTGTTGAGAACTTGCTCTTGGCTCCAAAGCCATTCCACAATCTTTTGTGTTTCTTGGGCATAATAAAACACTTTCGTTTGTACCCAACTCAAAACAAACTATTTAGACACTTCTTGTTTAAACTATTGACTTGATTGAATAATAAGTTAGTTGTGTTTATTTACAAAACTGAAATCACACAATGCACTATTTTACACCTTTCTAAAATAAATGGCCTACATTCAATCAACAACGAAGGGCCCTGAGAAGTTGTCTAAAATTAGTTCAATGATATCTACCGCAGACTGCAGCACCTACGGCTGATCAAGGTGCTGCTACCTGTTGCAGTCTTCGCATAAGTCGAAGTCGAAGAAGAAAAGAATCCAACTGCAGTGAGGAGGGGGGTGTGGAACTGTAGCAGCAGCAGCTGTCAAAAATAGTTATTTAGCCTTTGAAAGAGAAAATTAACTGAAAAATTGGCAAAACGATGAGCGCAACTGGTGTTATATCAGATATTATCGATAGAGTATCATTCGCAAACTACGTAAGTTCTAAAATCTTGCACTATTTTCTTGTTTACATTCGGCCATCCCATGGCCAAGGGGTTTGTTCAAATCCAAATTTGTTCGATTGGATGAGTGGACGAGTTCTGGCGCCAAATTTGGTTTAACATTCCTCGATTGCGAGACTTCTCTACTCATTCTCCCACTGTGTTGATTGCGACTTCTCTCTCCCTCAATTCTCCGAAGGATTAATGGGCCTAGTTTCTGTACCCCGTTCAAATTGACTAATGTAGCTTAAACGGAACCGGAACTTTTTTTTCGGGGGCGGGGGGGTCTACCTATTTGTAGTCATGATTACATATTGAAACAAACCAACGCACTTTGAGCAATCCCCCTAAACCCCAACCTACAAAGGAAGCTGGAAAACCTTGTAATTGACAAAATTTTATAAAACAAAAATGACGGCCTACCGGTATCAAAAGTTGGATCCCCCCAATTCATTAGGTTTGTTTGCCTGTGTTGCACTTTGCACTGTATTACACTGAAGTTGAACTGTGTCTGTGTTACATGATTACATCCATCCATGAGGTCACTTTCACCTTGTAGGCCTAGGGCTAACTTAAATAGACTAGGAAAACGCTTAAGTCCCGCCGCGTTGTTGGATGAGCGTAATTGGTGCATTGAGCTGCCATGTGTTATGCGGATTTTCTGTTGTTCTGTGGAAAAATCATAACAAAGTTGAATTTTTTTAAAATTAAATTAAATTAAATAAAAATTAACTTTAATTTATTAATTTTTTTAAGTTAATTGTAATTGTTAAAAAAATAAAAAAATCGTAAAATTGCGATTTTTATAAGAAATAATTTCTCGATTGCGCTCAATTAAACACAATATTAATTCATACATAAGGGTTCGTGAAAAAATCATTACAATAGGATAAAGCATGTAGGTATTATAAGTCGAAGAATTGTTTTAAAAAAGAAAAAAACTCGTAAAATTTCGATTTCATGAGAAATATTTTTTGATTACGCTTAAATTTTACACGAATATCTTAATTCATAAAATTAAGGTTCTGTGAAAAAATCATTACAATCGGATAAAGCATGTAGGAGTTATAAGTCGAAGAAATGTTTTTTAAATTCGAAAAAATCGTAAAATTGCTTTTTTTTATGAGAAAAATTTTTCCAATTGCGCTCAAAAACGTGGCAGTTCTAAGTTCAGAGATTTCGAAGGCTCCATAAAATTTCATCACAATCGGAGTATCGGTTTAGGCCGGAATCGTGTTAACAGACACACAAAAATACAAAAAAAAAAAAAAAAAAAAACATTCCGGATTTTTTTCTTCAGCGTAGTGAAATGGAATCTTCGCTTCGCTCGCTACGATCGCTACGCTCATCCAATAATAGTTACGGTCTCTGTAAAATGTTACTATAGAGCCGTGTGCTATAGCTAATTACAAATCAATCAATTACTTTCAGCTCCCGCTTTTATCAAGAGCCACCGCTGACAATAATGATGCAACTCCAGGATATATGTTTGAAGAAATCACTGGTATCCTTTAGAGTTATCAGAGAACTATTGCAAAGTATTTGATGGTTCAGAACTCTCAACAGGTGGTCTGGTCAGGTATATTTCTCCACAGAAAACAAGTTTGGGAGCAGAGATAAAAGAAATGTAGGCCTACTTGTCCATCATTGATCATTCACTCTAAGACCCCGTTTATATTACTAGCGTTTGACGCAGGTTGAAATTGGCATGAAATCTCAATAGTCTTTGCAACCTGTGTCCGTTTAAATGTAGAATTTTACCCGTCTAGCTCACCAACCTGCATTGTACGCTAGTAATATTAAAGTATTAACGGGATCTTATATGTTCCTATTCCAAGTAGGCTACAATACCCACTTAACCCAGTCATGACTCATGGATGCCATTTAAAGATTAATGCTGTTGAAATTTTATTAGGGATGGGAAAAAGCGTTTAATTTCGTAAACGTTTAACCCCTTGAACTAATCGCGTTTAAACGTTCAACCACTATTTTCTAAAAAAAAAAAAAAAAAAAAAAATTTTTTTTTTTTTACAAATTTAGGTTGGCAGAGACCTAGTTTTAATAACAAAACTCGTAATTTTGTACTTATGACCGGCCGACGAACAATGAACAACGGTTTTATTCTCACTCTTGCATTAAATGACCTGGCACTTCCACCATGTGTAACAGACAAGATGTCTTAATACAGCCTGGGACCCGGCACCTCCACCAAAATTGAGCATTTTTAGAAAATTATCGGCTTAATCTGTTAGCTCGTGTTTGTGTAGGCTCCAAAAGTGATAACAAAATAACATTTCATAAAAAAAAAAAAAAAAAAAAATTTTTTACTAAACGTTTTGCGAATTTAATAACCTCTAACCGTCCACTAAACGTTTAAACGTTTAAACGTCCCATCCCTAAATTTTATAGTTACACAATTTGTGTATCTTTAGACTAAATTAACAATTTGTAGAAAGCGGGTCTTGTCTGGTGTATCGCAGTCGCAGGGTGACCAAAAGTCTCAGTTTTCCCAGTTTCAGGCACCTGTCCTGGAATCCAGAGATACACCACCCGGGATGTCTAAATGTTACAATTTTTTTGTATTCAAGGGTGTTATTAATTTTATTGTCATCCCAGAATTTTACTTTCCTCCAAATTTACCATTTCCATGTCTTTTGTAGGCTACCGTCAATAATCTTTTGTAATTTTTATTATTTATTTATTGTTTATTCTTGTTTGTTAAAATTTAAAAAAAACGCTTTGACGCTAGCAAATCTTGCAAAAACACTAAAAATCTGGGGAAACTCGTGCCGCGAAGAGCCTTATAAACTTGTGAAGAAACAAAATTTAGCACTGCGTTGTTCCCCCATAAGTGTCCCACAGGAAGGGAAAATGTTCCTACTCTTTGAGGGGTTTTAAAAATAGTGTCATACTAGATACTTGGGTAGTGCATATAAGATTGATCTCCTTTCTCAAGATAAGAAACAAACTTTGCCACAATGAAAGTGAGAAAATTAAATTGTGCATATGAATTTCATGGGCGAATTGCGGTTGAGAGGTCAAATGATTGAAATTAGCAGCTTATGAAGGGACATATGCACTGTGCACAACCCCCCCTCCTAAAATTCTATGTTCAAGACAATAGATTTTGACCATTAAACCAAATTTGCCAAAATACATATTTGTATCACAAAATTTGGAGGTAGGTGTAGCTTAAACCAAAGGACTTTAATCTCAAAAACAATAGTGATCGCTGGCACAAACTTTCCAAAAATCGCTAGCAATTATTATTTTGAATGGTGGGTTGCTTAAAACCTGTGACGCGAAAAACCCTTTGGGGTTACTATAGCTAGAAATCTCAATGGAACTCCAACACAAATTTGTTCCCGTGCCCCCGGGGCAACTTGGGATTTTGTTTAAAATCTCAAGTGCTGTAGCCCAAGAGTTAAGCGATCATTTCTTAGCGATGTCCTTTCTTTTAACATATCGGGCCCGGCATGGATTTCCCCCAAAAGAGCAATTTGGCAAACCTAAGCATGCAAGCAGAGCGAAAAAACACATTCTTGGAAACGAAAAAAGAGATTGGGCGCTCCGGTCTCGACTTTTTTTGCATGTCCCCCCCTCGTTACGGATTTGCTTACCAAGGGGACGAGTTCTTGGGGAAAATTTTCTGGATGGGTTGCCCTTGACCCCTACAACGCTTGCCTACCCTCCACATCGTAGCCAGTAACCTATTACACCCCCCCCTCGCAGCACTGCAGCTTCCCAGAAATATTCTACACAGAGCGGAATAAATGGAAAGATTCCCAACATCCCTTAAAACATTATCATCAAACCATTTCTGAAAAAAATTCGAACTATTTTCCTCCACGTGTCAACTAAAATTTACTTGTTTTTGCAAGTGTGGTGTAGTTTGTGTGAGTGTGATGTGATGTGTGTGTGTGTTTATTTATTTATTTATTATTTATTTTTTATTTATTTAAAAAGGGGGCCGTGGGGAGAGATAAGTTTCCCAAAAGGAAAATTTTTCTAAATAACGATAACCGAAAAAACATAAAGGTGACGGAACATCAAATTGACTTGGGGGATAAAAAAAACAAAAGAAAAAGAATGAAGAAAGAGCCTGAGGGGCTTTTTCCTTTCCGTCGGATACAAAAACCAAGGAGAAAAAAAACAATAAAAAATGTTAGGGTTTGGGAGGAAACCCCTATCGGCACAAAATAAAACAAAGGTCCTTACTGGTTCAGTCCCTGAATAAAGAGGAGCCCCCCATCAAGGATGGAGCGACGCCTTCTATCGCACCATTTTGCCTAAAACCGCTTTGTCCCTCCCCCAAAGGCCAAGCATATTCCTTGGGGATCGGGATTTCAGAGGGGCCTTGAGGCAACTTCGTAGGGAGCAGGCCCTGCCATCCTTAAAATAGCAGACCAAGCCGTAGACCGTGCTCTTGGCCAACCGAAAACGAATTGGCAAGACGATTTGGGTGCCGGGGATTTTTGTGGGGCCAAACCGCATAAAAACCCCTCAGAGCATCTAGGGTCCAAAATGCCCCTATGGGATTCACCCAAATTTGCCACAGGGGTTGTTCCCTCCGCAGGACCAGCATGTGCCACCTGACCCCTCGACCAGGCCCCCAGGGGCACGGGGGGAGGCGGCCAACCCGCTGAAAAAGGAATATGGGGTCAGCTAGAGGGTTTTCTTGTTAAAGCGCCACACCCCCTCAAATCGAGTCCCAGGATGGTGGGGGGGGCTAGGCCTTTCCATTGCCCGGGTCTTGACCTTTGGCCCTCTGCGGAACCGTCTATCCCAAAAGCCCCTTGACCAGATGTAAAACGGGACGACCGCCTGTTGGAATGCGGGCAGAGGACCCAAAGGCTGGAGAGCGTGCGGCGGAAAAAAAGAGGGGTGGCCAGGGCTCGGACCCGGAATCTCCCTACCCCACGGAAGCGGAGGCTGAGAACTCGGATCCTGTTTCCGTTGATTCCAGGGCTTCGCGAGGCGAGGGGCAGTTCGTCAAAAACCCTGCAAGGAGTCCCCCCCCCAAACCACTCGTCCCGACTAGCATGTCACCCAACTCTTACACCCCAGAAAAGACCAAAAGGGATGAGGGAGTGGTGGCTGTAGGGATTGGGGAAGTGAGTGAGGGGAACGTCACGAGACCCCGACGGGGGATGGGAATTTTTCTGGGTTTGGGGTTGCGGGGTACCAAGCCACCAAAACCGTGCGAGGAACTCAGACTCCCCGGGGCTGCGGCCCACCGTTTGCGGATGAACAGTCCCTGCCATCCAAGACCCAGATGTCGGAACTTTCCAGGAGTGCCGGGTCATGGCTGACGGGGATGGTCATCCAGGCTGGACAAATCGGTAGGCAAACAGCCCCGGGAACAGGGTCCCCCTTGGACCAAGGTGAACCGTCCCGAGTCCTCCCAGGTTGACAGGACACACATCCTCGGACGATCCAATGCCTCCTCCCGCCCTCAAAGTTGGCTAGTTCCCCCTCACCCGGGTTGACAAGAGCCGAGGGGGGGGGCACGATTTGGAAAGTGACCACAACCAGGGGCCCAGGAACTGGTTTGCAACTAGGACCGGCCACAACACATGGCAGACGCCCTAAAACGCCACCTGAGTATAGCCAAGGAACTTCTGCAGAAAATCCTTAGGCTCCCGGCCACCACGGCAGGGGTGTTCCCATCACCGCCAAAAAATTTTGGTGCCTTCGCTGACCAACCCGAAATCATGGCTGTCCCTGACGGCCAACCCAGCTCCCTGCCCCGGGCCCTTGGACTTAAGGGCTTAAGCTGGCCCCAGACTGTGCAGAAAAACGCCTCACACCTGAGGGGGTCGAACCCCGGGTTTTTCTGCTAAGGCAGTGAAGTCTTTGCAACCCGGGAGACGCCAGCCTTCCCCCCCTTTTTGGGCCCGGGCGAGGGGAAGCCAACCACCTCGACCTCAGAGTCGGGAAAAAGGGCTCGGCGACCAAGAAAAAATACCCCCGCAGGGGACAGCCCTGTCGATGCCACGACCAAAACAAAGGGTGCCCTCAGGCTACCCCCACCCGCACATGGCCGTGGGACCCGCGTAGAGCGTTTGCAGGGTAGACGGAAAGACTCTCCGACCCGAAGGCACGAAAAAGGTGGAAAAATGTCTTTAACCCTTCAACCTCCTTGCTGGGCGAGAGAAGGACGGGCCAGGGGCATCCCCTGCATTGGCGACTCCCGGACGTCTCGATGCAGGTGAAGCTATCGAAGATGGGGCCGCCCGGGGGTACAGTACCCTGATCAGGTGCCCAATGAACTCACCACCTCGCTCAGGCGTGGGGCGAGGGCGCGGGCTGTATCTTTTAGTCCCCGGTGAGGGGGGAGATGGGGCGCCAGTTCTTATCTCCATCCTGTCTCCTATTTGGGGAGGAGGGGCAGGACGGGTTTCTGAGCCGCTTTTGGGGGAAGCCTAAAATCCAGAGAGCTGTCCACACTTCCCTGAACGGGTTTTCCCACAGCTCCCCCCCGAAGAACAGTAGAAACCCCGGGGTGAGACCGCTATCCAGGGGCCTTCCCCCCTTTTTCGGGGGCCCAGCGCCTCCGAGAGTTCTTGGTGGGTGAAAGGGGGTCAGGTTCCTCGCTGAAGATGAGAGAGCGCCGGCAGAGACTCGTACAACGGCGAGTCCTCCTCGATGACCCCGGGGGACGGCACAAAAAACGGCCTGAAAAAGCTGCCGTGCGGCGTGAGGGAAGACATGCCGTCGGACCCCAACGACCCCTCAAAGCGAAGTTGTTTCAAAAGGGTTTAAAACGTGCCATTCCCCCCCGCCGATTCGGAGCGCCGGACTGTCATGGCAAGTACGCTCGTAACGGGGGTTTGTCAACACTCTTTCACTTCTACGGTGTATGCTTCGGCACCTGCTCGTTCGCAGCTAGGGCAGCCGTGGTGTTTCCGGAAGCAGGGGAAAAGGACACGATTCTCGCTCTCGTCCAGACGGAACGAAAGTCTCGTCGTTAGTTGCCTGCGTGTCCAACGAATCGGATAGTCTGGGCCGAATCTCCTGCTTGAGAGCTTCCCACCAGTGGTTTAAAGTGGGATAGAGGTGGCGTCGAGCCCCCGAACGAGAAAGGGAAAATCTCTCATCAATCCCCCTTTAAATCCCGGGGCCTCGAGAAGGGGGTTTTTCGAGACGCCAATAGGGGGAGGCAAACTTGGGCGTTTGCAGTGACATGGTGGTAATAGGGCCAGGTGATCAAAAACGAGGGGAGAACCCGGGGCTCCTTTCCCGTTGTCGTGCTTCGGGGGAAACTAAAATCATCGATGCGGAACGCTGTAAAAGGGGGCATTACCTACAAAGGTAAAGCCGGGTCAATGGGATGAATACTCCCCCAAAAATCGGGAAAAATTTTGCGGGCCGTGACAGTGTCCCCCGGGGGCAGACTGACAAGGCGCGGGTACCTCTCGGGGCCCCCAGACCCTTTATATTGGGATTCAACGTCCTTGAAAACCCCCCCACAGGATCTGGGCATCGGCTCCCCGCAGCACCCGCACTTTTCGGATGTGTCGCTCGGAGCCCTAACACTCCAAAACCAAATCTGGTCGTGAGGCCAAAAAAATGAAACACGTGAAGGGTCCGATTTTTGGCGGAAAACTCCAAGAGAAGTTCTTGAAAGGGATGGGGTAGGAAAGTTGGTGCACGAAAAACCATGGGGGCGACTTGCGAAGTCCCCAAACGGTGCCCTACCACTTGAAATTGGGGGGTTGAAATAGAATGTATATTTGGATATAAGAAGGAGTGGTGCGAAGGCGTGTTTGTCTCCTGTAAGAGGACGACGTCGGGGAAAAGGCGACGAGGAAACTAGAAGCTGATCCACTTAAAGTCGCTGCGGACGCCTTTTTTGTTTAGGGTTAAGATTGTTCCTCCCCATGTTGTTTGGCATCATCCACCCATTGGACCCGGCTCTCTTGCGGTTTGATGGAAGGGGGAGAAACCGAGTCACCGGCACTAAAAAGAAATTTTTTTTGCTTTCGCAGGGGGCCCTGAAGGGGTTCAACCCTGGCCCTTAGGGGTCGCACTTCCCTAACCGGGCCCCTTGATCAACCACATCTGGGGTAGCCTCGACGTCTTGGGTGAAGCGATGACAACCTTTAATGGCTGATCGCAGCCCCTTAACGTCCCAAAGAACTGCAGGAAAAGCCGGTTGACAGCGCGTTTTTTGGCTCCCCCTCGCTGTTAAGAAACTCTTGGGGGCCAGGGGCATGGTTCACCTTTTCCTTGTGTTGCCCCCCCTCGTTTTGCTTTTTTGACGCTTCTTAGCTGGGGACCACGCGTGGCTTCCCGCGTTCCCTTCCCTTCCTCTCCCCCCTGGGGTTCGGTTGGGGGGGATGGGGCCCGCTTCCTTCCTTGGAGGAACCGTTGCAGAAGACGGGCCCCGGGCCCCAAATGGCTGAAAAGGGTCCCCTGCCCCCACACCGCCCGGGCCCAGGTGGACGCAAGGCATCCCCTTTCCCAAAATGTCCTTCTCTTTTCGCCGCCAGCCGTACGGGTGGCAGCCCACCGCAAGATGGGGCTTTGTTTACTGTGACTGTGCAAAACCCCGGGAATGTGTCCATCTGCTTACCTTGAAGACTTAATGTCGTCAACTGAGGAACCCCGCGATTGCGCTCCCCCCTCAAAAAATCCCACCAGAACAATCTGGGAGGGTTTTGTTTTCAGCCTTACACAAAATCTGACGGCGAAAAAATGTAGACTGGCCATGTCCCCCAAAACCCCCCCCCCCTTAACACCCCAAGGTGATGTCCCCATCGGGACCTATTCCGGACCAGTTTGGCCAAATCGGGCCCGATGGCTCGGGGCGGGATGTGGGGGCGGCTTGGACAGTACCCGGCGCTGTGTGTGTGTGTGTGTTGCGTGGCGTGTGATGTGTGCGCGTCTGTCAAAAGCGTTATTTTTAAAAATTTCTTGTATGTATTGTTAGTTATTTTTTTTTTATTTGGTATGTTGTAGTAAGGCAGTCGGAACACCACATGTTTTTGGGCTTCAAACCCTCTTCTGCTGCCTGTCTTTGTTTTGTAAAAATATTTTAAAGGCAAAAAAAATAATAAAAAAATAAAAATAATAATAGTGTATTTTTTTTTTCTTACTTAGAAACACTAAATTTCAAATTTTTTCTTTTAACTTTGTGTTCAGACATATCATTTCAGCCTAGCCCAAATTGTCAGCAATTGACAAATTACCTGACAAGAAGATTGGAAAAACATCGCTTTTGTAAAATTAAAGTTCTGAAAATTTAAAATTCCACCCCCGTAAAAAAAGGTCCCCTTTCCCCCAGTTTTCGACAAGGCTTACGGCGAAACGATGGTTCTATTAAATTGGCAACCATGTATCACGGTGTCCCAGACCCATTGCTCGGATTATCGGCTTACGAAATGGTGCGGAAAACTGCCCTGGACTTACTGGATTTCATATTTGATCCCGAATTGATCAAGAAAGATGACGTTGAACACGGTGCTGTGGTGACGATGAGATCCAAGTCACACATGGCAGGTTTGGGTTCTAGTTCAAATCAACAAGGAAAATATGAAGGGTTTGGAAGCAGCCCTCTAGATAAAAATGGTATGTTCACAAATTAAATATTTATCTAACAAACATTTGGGCATATTTTGCAAAACCACTCAACTTAAATCAATTTTACTTGACTTAATTTTTCATGAATTTACCAAAATTTTACCCATATGTGCACAATCCGCATTTAATTTAATTTCCAGAGACCATAAAAGGAAAAGTCATCGACATAATCGACAAGTACATCAATCCTGTGGATGAGACGGCTATTACAATCCAGTCGGCGCTGACTAGTTCACCCGGCGACTATGAGGCGGTGTCTGTGCCACACGCTGACGTACCAATACAACCTGTTGCCATCCAGAAGTCAGCTCCGTTCCCGGTTCACATCCCGGGTAGGGCAGGTGGAGGCTGGGAGAGCGAGGAGGAGGATTTCCAGTCTACAAGCATCGCTACGACTGATTCTATCGAGACGTGAGTGTCAACCTGTCTCTTCAGACGCTCCCGTTGAAAAATGTACTTTCAGGAAATTTTTTTTTTAATTTTTAACACATTTTTTTATTTTGTTTGGGGCGAGCAATTTTAAAGTTTTGTCTCACCAATAACATCAAAATTGTGATATAAAAGTCACCGAAACACTTTGGTAAGTTTCACTTCATTGTTGTGCTAAAAAACTAAAGATATAAAATAATATCACATTTAAATGAAATACAAAAAAATAAACCAACTGCAACGACCAACGAATATTGTATTTTGTTTGTGGAAAAAGTAAAAAATATAGTTTTTGTTTTTTGAGAGTGGAAAACTCTTATAAAAAAGTGAAATACATGTTACTATTGACAATATATTTCTCAATTTGGATAGTCGGGAAACACTCTCGTAGGTGGAAATTATTGCCAATATATTGTGCAATGAAAATAATTTAGAACAAATGACTACATGATGTGCCAAAATTTGTATTCAGGCGTCAGGCCTCAGTACAATGGATTGCCTTGCTGGTACCTAGTTTTTTTATTGTATTGTATTTTTTAAGTGCTTGGTTACAGTTAGGTACCGTATGCATAATTTATTTCCAGAATAGAAGCAGAGTTCATGGGGGACAGTATTGCCGAGAAGCAAATCGTAACTGAATTCTGCCAAGTAGATGAGTGGCCAGTGTTGTTGCAAAGTCTCCATCAAGTTTGCCAAAAGTATGTTGTTCACTTTGAACTGTGTGACCTACATACTAGATTTGTGATTGGTTGATATTACGTACATAGCAATTTATGTTGTAGTGTGAACTTGGGCAAAAACGTCTTATTCACAATGTTCTCAATTTGCAGGTGTACAACACTCAATTGTGTGAATGCTATTAAATCTATAGCAGAGATACTGCAATTGGAATCTTCATCTGATATAGCAAAGACTCGTGCCCTGCTCATGCTTGAATGGTTTCTTCGCACTGACCTAGTATCAGTGTCTACAATGGTGGCTCTATTTTCGTCATCATTCGACAGTATACTTCATGAAGAATCAAATGCTAGTAAAACTTTACATGCAAAGACAAGGAAAGTAAGATTAATAATGGATAAATTGGCTAATAGACATTAGATTTTAAACAGCATTTACATTATGACATATATCTGTTTTTTAATATGGCGAGCAAGTTGCTATTAGCATATTCGTAAAAAATCTTTAAATATACGGTATGTGTCGGCGAGCAAAATGTTTTTAACATATTCTATATGAGGCTTACCTAAAAAAATGTAGCCTACTGGTATAATAAACTGAACATGAACTTATGTTGGAGCCACCTTATATTCCCCAATGATTTTTGTAAAGGCCTAGGTTAGGTTACTTTTTATAATGGGCATTTTTAATTTGCATGGAGATAGATGGGGGGACAGACTTGCTAACAATTTGCAATAAGGTCCAGTTTTAAAATTGGAGGTGTGTGAATACCCAAAATTTCAGGTTAAGTAGCGGCAAAGTCAAGAATTTGCTACTCGAAATCAAGTAGCCCTACTAAAAAATGTGCATTTTATTTTTGTACTTAGTCAATGCAAACATATTGTAGGTCTAGGTTATTCCTATAATCCAGGGTTGCCGTTTTTACGGATTTTATCCGTTTTAACGGATTTTGAGGGTGCAAAACGGATACACGGATTTTTAGTCCAATTTACGGATTAAAAAAAAAAAAAAAAAAAAAAAATTACGTTTTACGCCGTTTTTAACTAGGGCTGGTCAAAAAATCTATATTTCAATGCGATATTGATAAGTGGGAATCTTTTCGATGTATAAATATCAAAATTTACACCAAAAATGTAAAATTTCGGAATTTTGGTGGAGGTGCCGGGTAGGTAGTCTAAATTAAATTAACCTGGCTGGTGCATATGGTGGAGGTGCCGGGTCATAACACGCGGTTGTGAGATCGTAAAAATAGGCATTTATGGTGATACCTTATCATTCTATCAACCCTATTTGGCCTCGAATCATTTTTTTCCCGATTGATTCGGGGCCTACAGGTTGGCTTGGTCGCTTTGATTTACTGTGTCCCACTGAAAATCAGTTATATAACTGAGTGGGTACTCTTTATACATTTTTAAAAATTTATTTATTAAAAATAGGACAACCTACTCTATAAAAAATTATATATTCAATTATTTTACAACAATTACATTATGATATATCGATATCGTATTGAAATTGGTACATTTAGGCATTTTAAGGATTTTTAAGGATTTGGGTGTTTCATTTTTAAGGGTTTTTGATCTGCTCAAACAGGATTTTTATTTTTTCTTGGTGGCAACCCTGCTATAATCACTTTTGGAAACTTTGCACAGGCAGCTTTAAGTTTTATTGTTTTGTTGTTTATTTGGAGTTAAGAGCGCATTAAGCCGTTAACCATTAGGTCATAATGCACCACTCTAACCTAGGGAATGTGGGAAGAACACCACCATGCAGAACAGAACCAGTCATGGCTCATGGGCAAAGGGAGGGAAAGGGGGGGGGGGAGTTTCTCACATTGGTGGCCAAAGTTCAGTTCTAATTCTGTGGAGTAAAATACTTCTCTACCTGATGTTTGTAAGATTGTACTTTTCCTCTTTTCTTCCCTTTAATGATCAGCAGAGCCATGCTCTGGGCCAAATTCTTCAGGCCCAAACGCATCAACTATCAAGAAATAAAATTATGTTCGATCTTTCACCAAAGTCTAGTCGAGCATAGAAAAATAGGTACTATATAGTAATAGCAAAGTAAAAATCGAAGTACCAGTACTTAGATTCAAATTAGACTTGATATTCGTCATATTTAGTACTCTTGACTCAACTCAAATTCAAGTCTTCATAATATGCCCTTCTTCACCATGTCAATTTTCAACCACCTATGAAAACCTAACAAATTCCCCAGAAAGCTTACTTTACACAGGAACGCCATACTTCTTCCTTACAGTATCTATGCAAGGTGATTTTAGGCCTATGGCACCAAGTCATTACAGGGAACCTTAGGGTGTGGGAAGAATAAACATAGGGATGACACCGGGTGCTCAGGTTACCCGCAACCGCAATCTATCGAATTTGAACCTTGCTAGAGTATGATTGATTGTTAAATTAACAACATAAACGCATACTAAAACTAAAAAATCCATCGCAGCGGGGTATCGAACCCCGGTCTCTCAATACGTACGTACCCCGCTGAGATGGATTTTTGAATTTCTGGATTGATTTCCAAAAAAGAAATTGAGAAACATACTCAAACCATGGACTTATAATAGTAACTGGCGTTGCTCAAACATTGCAAATTTATTTAAATGAAAATAGCGGTTTTCATGGCCACTCTGTACTTATTCGGTTAGTTATTCCTATAAATTCCCATACTGTAGTTTCAATGTTTTTCAATTTAACAAAAGTTGCCATTTAAATTTCTTAACTGTTGAGTACTTTCATGGCCAGGAGGTTTTCATTCTGATGAATTTACATTCTTTAAGTTTGTTGATATCCATAGACATCGAATGACTTTGTTTGTTTGTTCTTCAATTAAATTAATTGGTTTCATTGTTGGGCGAGGTCTGTTGGCTAGTACCGGTAGCCTAAAATATATTTCCCATGAAAATTGCACTAACTAGTATGATTTTTGAGGGATTGTAGGGTGATGGGCTACACTATAAGAATTTGTTTGCGAAGCGGCCTAGTAATTACAACAGTTCCATGCCCATGAATTCCTTGTCGACTTCATTGGAGCCGATTGTGCCAAAATGCATGTATCTCACTATTCTCACATTCTCACTCTTTGCAAACAAACCAAATTTAAAATTTTCTATAGGAAAGGTGCATTGCACAGTTGCACTTGGTCACAATTATTCTCGAGTGTGTTGAGATATGATACAATATTCGTCACAAATAGATAAAGCTTAACCCCTTCATGCACAAAGACTTGCGTCGGTAAAGTTGCGGACGCAAATATTGGCAAAGATGGCGGAATTGTCTCCGGCGATACTGTTTGGAGATCAATGGAAACGAAATGCAAGCAAAAACCAGTCCCAAATGACTCGAATAAATTATTCTAGCACTAAAAGAGCATTTCTAGATACAGCAATCATTTATTAAATTTTGTGTTTTGGGCAACCTGCAATGTATACAGTGGTCAAAAGTCGCAATATTTACCGTCCCCTTTGGAGTAGCGGTATGCTGAGGGTTGCGGGTTCAAATTTCACTTAATTTTTAACTTTTTTGCAATATTTTACTAAATATTTCACGTTTCTTGCCTCCTTTACTGTATGTTGGTACAAACATTTTAGTTGAATATTCATTTTCTGATACAAAAAAGACGAGTCGACATTTGCGTTGCGTCACATCGAGAGTAGCCGCAACTTTACCGAAATATCTAGTGACTTGCGGACGCAAGTCTGCTAACGCAACTACCTTTGTGCATACGGTTTTTATAGCCCTATGATTTAAGTTTTAACATAAGGATTTGCGTAAGTCGCCATTTTCAACGAGACACAACTTTGCGCCGTGTGTTTTGCTTGTGCCTTTCGCCACTTTTGCCTTTAGATTGTGCCTGAAAACCAGGGACACGGCAATTAGCAACATGTCGACACAAATTATCTTCATTTTAAAAGTCAGACTTCTTATTAATCGAGAAAAACTTGAGGGCAGGCCAGTATTATTTTGGTCGGTATCAAACGATAACCAAATTAATCAAATTGACGTAAACACACAAAAAGTAAAAGAAAGCCACATTTTCGATTATATTTTCAATGAATTGAAAACAAACAAAGAACTATTCTCGAAAGTGGTACAACCTATCGTTGACTCCGTCGTAAACGGCATTAACGGAACTGTCTTTGCATATGGTCAGACATCGTCAGGTAAAACCCACAAAATGGTGGGTATGGAACTGGACGTCGGCACCACCCGCCAAGCGGTGGAGCACATCTTTACTACCATGAAAAGTCAGCAGTAGCGAGGTTCCTTCTGCGTGCTTCATACGTAGAAATTTACAACAAGAAGGAGAGGAACATGAACGAGCGTAGCTCAAGATCTTACACTATCTTTCGCCCAATTGTGGAGAGCCGAAAGGCGCAGGCTACTGTAGACAGCGATGGTGCGATCCAGGTGTCCCACCTAAACATGGTTGATCTGGCAGGGTCGGAGAAGACCGGACAGATGAACGCAACCGCTGACCGATTCAAGGAGGGCTGCTCCATTAACCTGTCACTGACCCCATTATGAAAGGTCATTCGCGACCTTAGCGAGAGGGAAAATTACATCAACTATTGGGGCAACAACCTGACCAGAATTCTCCAGTCGTCGTTAGGTGGCAACGCCCTAACAGCCATCGTCTGCACGGTCACGAATGCTGCAATTGATCAGCAACCAACACAATCAAATTTCCACAAAGGGCAAAGACTATCAAGAACATACCCACTTGTCAACGAAGTTCTCTCCGACGCTGTTCTTATCAAGCGCTACTCTCGTCAACTGAAAAAGCTGCAAACAAATATTGCGAAATCAAAGTCCAAGGATACGCAATTGGAGGGAATAAGCAGTCGGCTGCAAAAAGAGATTACAGCAGAGAATCGACATGTTACAGGAGAAGCTCATTAACTCAAGTAATGTCCAAGATTATACGTTGACAGAGAGAGCTGGAAAACAAACAGACCGACTTTGAATACGAGATGGAAGTGGCTGTGACAAAACACCGACGTCGGGAACAAGAGCTTCTAACGAGCCTCGATGATGCACGCACCAATATGGAAGTCAACCAGGTGTCGCATGATCCAACGCAGGACGCTGGTGATACCTCTCAAGTGACGCACATGGATTTTCAATTTATGAAATCACTTACAGATGAAAAAATTCAGAAATTAAATGAGGAACTTAAATTTGAAAATTGTTTAATTGTCATCATGGCCATCAGTAATATTTCATCACATTGTCTCTCATATTAACCCATCGGCGTTTTTGCCGGTCGAATCGACGGGCTGTTTCAAATGCGCGCCGACATTCCTGGCCATCGGATCGACGGGCTGAAAACAGCAAGGGAACAGCGCGCTACATTATCGGTCGTTGTATGAGAATGGTTCATCCAATCACCAAGAGATCGCGCTCGATGTACTCTACGCATTTCGCTGCATCCAACGATGTGTTTGGCTCGTCACTCGGTCAAGTTTTAGCCTGTCTAAGCTTGAAAGAAAGATTATGTTTGCATTCGTAGGCGGTATGGCGGCGCGCGCGCTATGGCGGCTACAGCTTATTGCAATATTTTGAAGGATATGACGAAGATGAGGGGTGTGATATTTTGACACCAAGAAAAATCGAAGGAAAGATCATACACCCTAGACATTTATTTAGGCTACATTTTAGTTTTTATTTCAAGTAAATCGGGTTATTTTTGTTGTAACAGTGAATTTTTTGCTGAGGTGCGCTCCGCAACCCCATTTCGTAAAAAATAAATGGAATTCAGGGGCCAGGCGGCGAGATTTTAAATAGAACGCCGATGGGTTAATACATAGGCCTACTGCCAAAAGCCAATGATACAGTACTTCAAATTATTACATTATACGGTATTAGGCTAGGTAACTTGGATAAAAATAAATTAATAAGAAAAACATTAAATTCCAAATTCCAAATATTGTACCATTAACAATAAACTGATTTAGGCCTATCATTACGGTAAGTCAGGTCATCTATTTGATAAGTTGTCAGTGGCTTTGGACAAATTAGCAAACATTTCTTGACAGCGTTCAGTGCTTGAATCCAGGCTGCAAGATTCTGAAACTCGCGTATAAAGAATGCTAGTAGAGAATGTGGAACTAAACACCAAAGTTAGTAATAAAGATTTAGCACCGTTCACAACATCCGAGACTAGTACGGATGGAGGAGTTATTTCTTGCCGAATACAGAATTTCGAGAAGCTAGAAACCTTTGATGAAAATAATTCGGATTATGAATCAATTCCTAACGACATGTCGCACAAGTTAACAGAAGCTTATTTAGAATTGGCCAAAACCTCTTAAACCTCTAAAATTCATAATAATAATAATAATTAATAATTGGATGAGCGTAGCAAGCGTAGCGAGCGAAGCGAAGATTCCATTTCACTACACTGGAGAAAAAAATCCGGAATGTTTTTTTTTTTTTTTTTTCTTTCTTTCTGTATTTTTGTGTGTCTGTTAACACGATTCCGGCTAAACCGATACTCCGATTGCGATGAAATTTCATGGAGGCCTTCGAAATCTCTGAACTTAGAACTGCCACGTTTTTGGGCGCAATCGGGAAATTTTTTCTCATAAAAAACGCAATTTTACGATTTTTTCGATTTTTAAAAACTTTCTTCGACTTATAACACCTACATGCTTTAACCGATTGTAATGATTTTTTCACAGAACCTTAATTTCATGAATTAAGATATTCGTGCGAAATTTGAGCGTAATCGAAAAATTATTTCTCATGAAAATCAAAATTTTACGTTTTTTTTTCTTTTTTAAAACAATTCTTTGACTTATAACACCTATATGCTTTATCCTATTGCAATAATTTTTTCACAGAACCTTAACTTTATAAATTCATATATTTGTGTAAAATTTGTGCGCAATCGAATAATTATTTCTTATGAAAATTTCAATATACGATTTTTTTCTTTTTTTAAATTACAATTAATTAAAAAATTTAAAATTTAAGGTAATTTTTCATTTAATTTAATTTAATTTTTAAAAAAATCTTCAACTTAGTAATGATTTTTTCACAGAACAACAGAAAATCCGCATAACACATGGCAGCTCGATGCACCAATTACGCTCATCCAACAACGCGGCGGGACTTAAGCGTTTTCCTAGTAATAATAATAATAATAATAATAATAATAATAATAATAATAGGCCTACATAAATTTGGTCCGGAGAAGAATTAATTTTCAATATATTACATCGTTTTAGTTAAGAGTAAGATATTCCCCGGAGGCCCAATTTTTTAACCTTCGCAGTTTGGATTCGGACCGCGGTTTGCCTGTTAACAATCCCTGAATTAGAGGGTTTTGCTGATTTGGGTTACTCGAATCGAAGAGGGGCTGGAACCATAGATATTAAACACCTATAGTAGGCTAGATACGCAGTCATTAATCCACTTCCGTGACAATTTGAAGCCATCTTGAAAGACCTGTTTGCATGTTAAGTAAATGGGAGCGATTTGTAGCCCAAATATTTCTCAAGATTGCCGCCAGGTTGACAGGTGAGATTCTAGCCATTAACACCAAATGATTATGCAAATTATTTATTTTTTATGTATTTTATATGCACATATTATATTTATTTTATTTAATTATGCATTATGCAATAACTTCTTATTGTTTCTGTTTATTCAATCCCATGCCGCACAAGCTAAAACCATATCAAACAATCCAGTAAAATACTTAAATGCATTAAAAAAGCATAAATTAAAATGCCAAATTGCCATTTTGTTGATGGCAGATTGACTCTTCAATTTGCTACTCTCCCGCCTGTGCAGAGGTATTGGAGACTGTGTATCTAGCCTACTATGTGTTTAATATCTATTAGGGATGGGCAAATGCGTGTACTTTCCTAAACGTGCACACTCTTGGCTGTCAGCGCGTGTACACGTGTACACGTACACATTGTTATGTTTGCCACTTGCTAAAAAAAAAAAAAATGATTTACAGTACGCGATCTATTTTATTGGTGTAGCGCCTATTCACGCGTCAGCTGGTAGCGATCGAGTCTGGTAAGTACGTCTCTGCGCAGGTCCCGAGTTCCTTGTGATGATGCAAGACGCGAAGCGTCAGTCCGACCTACACGGAGAGCTGTAGAGATAGCACTTTGTCTCACTATACGCCTTATGCGCAGTGCGCGTGCGCCGCGTCAGTCGGGAAGACAGAGCTATCAAGACAGGCTCGCTCCTCTCTCGTGAGGCAAGGCCGGCCCGCCCGGCCGGCGGCTGGCGGCTGGCCGCACACAGCATAGGGACACGCACACACGTTTATTATTTTCGTAAAAACAGTAAACGTGTAATCGCATGAAAACGTGTACACGTTTACACGTGTACACTATCCCATCCCTAATATCTATGGCTGGAACCAAATAGGCCTACATTTAACTACCCGATATCATCTCTACTTACTAAGGAAACAATCTACTAACAAGAAACTTAACAATGAGGTCCAACTGTATTTATTACATTTGTACTGAAAGCAGGTGTGAAAAGTGCACAAGCTTCCGTGTGAGGATGTAAAAAATGCACATAGACGAACAGCATCGAATCAGTAAAGGTTTAAACTTACAAATTGGTAGTATACAGGAAAACACACCTTTCAACAACATTCATTTACCAGTACTTAAAATACAGCTGATCTGAGAATGGCATACCATTTGATCGATAACGAACAGCTCGTTATTTCTTGACGACTTGGATGACGTCTTCGTCATGCATGATGTGGTGTATCCCAACACGTTGCGGTGAATACTTTGTGCTCGTGCCCCACACAAGGCCGTACTTGAACGCTGCAGCCAGCGTGCGATGTACCGCATGGCAGACATGTTCCACGGTGACGCCCCGACGTAAGATGAGACCGTCGTCGAAATCTGGTGGCTCGCCGGGCTTCTTCGTGTATACTCGTATCAGTGAGAGATATTCCCAGAGCTGTTCTAAAAGATAGTCTAGATTTAGCTTCATGTTGCAGCTGACCACCACGCTGTTCGGTTGACGCGCAATGCGATCGACTTCCTCCAGTGATATCTGATCGATCTTGTTGTATACGTAAACGCATGGGAGATATACTCGGTTCGCGGAAATTACGTCAATTAATTCGTCAGCATTGCAGTCCTCACGAAATAAAACCTGAAAATAAGTTATTACTCAGCTAGGCCTTAAGAGATTCTTGGAATGTCAGAGTCACAGTCAGGTACTAGTGGTAACAACCTACATGATTTAGTCAATTTAATTACCGGTACTTGCCACACCACAACTATTAGGTCTAAGCCAACATGGATTGTCATGAAAAATAGAGAGGAGAGAAAGTATTTATTTACTGTTAGATCCATACAGTGTAGGCCTACACATAGGCATTGTCAAGAAAGGGGAATAGGCCCTACCTGTTTTTGATAGACCTGACGTGCCAAGGAGAACTGATTTAGTTGTACCTTCACCCCCAGGGGTATCAAGGCCTATATTGTTTGTAGGTAATTTTTTTTCAGCTAACAGCAAATGTATTGGTAGGCCCTACCTGTAGCCCAATTTAATTACTGTATGCCTATTTATGTGAACCTTGGTTCAAAAAATGAGGTGCGGCCATTATGCGATGCTACTTGTCAATGGCGTTTGTAACATCCCTAGGGCCCTACTGTTTAAAAAGTTTAGTGGTCAAAGAGGGGTGTTTATTGTGTTATTACTTGAAGGCGGCCCTATAGGCCTAATCAAGTAAATACAGTAACTGTCATCGACACTGTTAGTAAAGAGCTACAGCTACAGTAGGCTATGCATACTTACTTCAGCATTAAATATCTTGTACTCGTGAAGAATCATTTGCACAAGTTTCTCGTCAACCTTAGTCAACGGACACATGGCATTGAAGGAGAGACCGCCACCCTTCTTGATCTTGAAGTAAATGTTGGGTTTCTTCTTGTTCAGTCGAATTCCCACGCTCTCCAATTCCTTCTCGAGCAAAACTCGTTGCACGTCTTGCTTCGTAGCATCCAACATCATAAGAACTAAGTCAGCAGTCCTAGCGACGGCAATAACCTGTAACACGATCACGAATATATCTGTCATTTATTGTCTTGTTTTAAATATCCCGCATACAATGTTACTACTATGTTCATGCCACATTCTTTCCCTGTGACTATGAGAATCAAGATATGACTAGGTGGACTTGCCCTAGCCTAAACCTGAGTTTACCTAATTTTTTTGCTAAAATTTATAAAATATTATGTGTGCCAAAAACAATATTATCACATCACGTTTAGGCTACTGTTTAGGCACATTCCTTTAATTGCATTACAAAATGAGGAAACCCAATGTTAAGTCACAGAACTAATAAATCCCAACAATCATCACCATTCACGACCACCCATTCACTAGGGATGTGTGAATGTACAATTTTCAAACTGAGAGTTGAAACAAAATCCATAAATTATGTTTTGATGATTACCACAAGATATAGGCTACAGTCGCCAACACAAATTAAGCATAGCTAGGAGTGTCTGATGGTGGGTGAGGGATACTCAATTTGGGGTAGGGACCTTGAGAGGCTGAACACTTGGGAATATGGCACCATATCCATTTGAAATTAGAGCAGGGGTGGACAAATTCACAAAAAAGTTAGGGGCCAGCAACAAATACTTAGGGGCCAGCACTTTCGTGGTACAGCCGGGGTCTGGGGCAAAGCCCTAGCCGCCGGAGGCAAATTTGCCGAAGGCCAAAATTTTTTGGGTATTGCATAACATGCGACTGCCTAAAACGCGATTTAAAACGAATTTTATCAATAATAACTTGTGAAGTAGCTAGCCAATGTTGCACCGATAAATGAAAAACACTCACCAACATAATATGCTGCAAGGTGCTTGTTTTATTAATAATAATTTTTAGGATGCACTGGTAGTCGCTAAGTTAGTGGTAGTCTGTCGGTGACCTTGCACATGTCTCTGTCCTTTGGTTTCAAAACACCAGTGTTCCACAAATTTTGTTGGATCAAAATTAACAAGATCTGGACCATTCATTGGATGAGCGAAGCGAAGACTTCAATTTCACCGACCCCCCAAAACATTTAGCTCGGGTGTTTTTTTTTTTTTTTTTTTCTGTCTGTTCGCTCTTTACCGGGCAAACGGCATATGCGATCTTGATGAAAATTTGAGGGGACCTTTGAAATCTCTGAACTTAGACTTGCTACGTTTTTGGGTACAATCGAAGAAATATTTCTCATGAATATCGTACATTTACGATTTTTTTCGATTTTTAGTGCGATATTCCACCAAACCCAAACCAAATGGGTGGGGCTAGAACGTTCATATTTCACATGCACATTAAGGTAATGGGGATGTATTGACGTTGGAAAGAAAAAGTTGAAAAAGATAGCCAGAATCTATAGAAATAAAGGTTTTAATTTGAGTTTTTTTGTGGTGTTAAATATTAAAACCTTTATTTCTATAGATTTTGGCTAACTTTATTAACTTTTTCTTTCAAAAGTCAATACATCACCCTTACCTTAATGTCCATGTGAAATATGTACGTTGTAGGCTGTAGCCCCACCCGTTTGGTCAGAATCCGCCCAAATAGCAAATATAGATTTTAGATCTTTCTCACAGCCTTGTATGAAAACTTCACAGGAGATTTTATACCTTACTCACAGCCTTGTTACAAACAATCAAAGATCCAACAGACCTAATGATTGCTTTGTATGGGCCGTGTTAATATGTTTTTATTATTTTAAAGTATCATTTACATTTTATAATTAAAAAGCTCATCCATCAACGCGACTAAAAAAAGCGTTTGCGAAGCTTCCTAGTGTTTATCATCATGAGGTCATTCATGTCATGAGAGCTGGCAACTGTGTTCAAGAGGCCGTCTGCTTTGGGTCAAACTAGGCTACTTTTACGGGCGCGTCAACAAAAATTAAAATTTTGACTAAAATTAAATTAAAATTTCCAATTGTTTAAATTTAAAAAAAAAAATTAAAAAAATTAATTAAAAAAAAAACTTGAAAAATGTATTTTTTTACTTCTTGATGATTTAGGGGCCAGCATGAAATTTTTACTCGCCCGGGCGAGCGGGCGACCGGTAATTGTCCACCCCTGAATTAGAGGGTTATGTAAAAACTTAAAACAATTATCAACAAAGGATTAAAGTGCCCCAACTTTGTGATGAGGACATTAAAAGGGATGGTAAGTGAGTTAAAGGGACATACATGTGAAGGGTTAGTGAGACTCACAATGGAGTAGGCCTACCCGTATTCCCAATAAGAAAGAAGAACGTGGATAGTGGAGGTGATAAATATGGAAAGGTAGCGAGGGTTAATAAAGTGAGGCGGACCAGCAGTAACTTGTATTGATTTATTTTTATTTAACGTCTATAATGGTAAATTACCTGGGGTGGGAGAAACTTAAGGACAGGAGGAAGAGAGACCGACTAGAGGCAAAATGTTCAGGATCACAAGGGAACACGAGGGATGGAGCAAACTCAATAATAGGAGCAAAGTAGTAGATACCGTATGTGTCTACAAGAGATCATGGGTGGAAGTATGAAAGGCAAACCTGGAGGAAAGATGTCAGATGATACTATTTCATGGCAATCAACTTGTTGAAGGGGGTGGGGGGCTAAGCTTAAAGGCCTTCAATCAAAGTGAAGTCCAGGTTAATCGGGGACTGTGGACCAGAAAAGAAAAGGAGGAGGGAAGCAACTAAAAAGGTATGAAGAAAATGTGTGGAGTGAGAAATGCAGAGGAACTAGTAATATGCATGCCTATGGAGGAAGAGGAAAAGAACAAAAATATCTGACAACAAACGAATCGGAAACCAACAACAAAAATCAGTGTGCTCCACTAAACAGAAACATAAAAGTTATGAATGACTGGTATAGGCCCCTACCTATAAGGACTATTAGGAAATGTATAGGCTAGATCTATGCACAAATTTTGTACAGTACTATGTCATGGACCGAGATCAAGAAAGGGCCAGACAAAGACTTGTCGAGAAAGACGGCCACCGCCCATTTCCGGCTTGCAATCGGTCACGACGTCTTGCAACACCACCTGCACCGTTTTAATATTACCAACGAACCGGCCACCTGTAAACTTTGTAATTTAGAAAACCAAGACAGAGCACATCTCTTTAGATGCGCCGCCCTCAAGAGTGACATTGACTCCCTGACCGATGAACTGAGCAGGATAGAAAAGGAGGCAGTCTTATATTGGATAGCAAGACAGAAGATTGGCTAAAGAGGCCAACTTGGAAAAAGGGTAGTATGACGGAATGGCTTATTTTGCACCAATTTTTTTGTTGTTGTTCAAAACCATGCAAAATTACTAGTTTATTAAAAATAAACACGCGGAAATCCACTTTTACCAACAATTAAAAAAAAAAACAATGAAAAAACGTAGCGAGGAGTGACGCGGCCTAAAGGCCTAAAAAAACCTGCTGAGATATTGTACTCACTGCAAATCACCTTACAAGAACATGATAAAAAAAATCCAAAACAGAATCATCACGTTCTTGCTGTTATAGTAACAAAAATAACTTCAAAACCTTTAACGTCGCTATTTTAAACGAAAGTCCCTTTGTGGTGAAAGTCCTTTATACCTATTTAAAATAGCGACGTTAAAGGCTTTGTAGGTGGAGTACTTCAGTGAAAAAGATTGGTAGGCCTAGGCCTAGTAAGTAAAATTACTTGACGTAAATAGAAAACATGACGACCAAATGACAGTGAAATGAGCGAGTGTTTGTGTTCAATCTGTGTTCATTATTTTATATAATTATTGGTACCACACATAACAAAAACTTGTAAAAATACAGCCAAACCTTACACACTCAAAAGAAATGAGATCTAAAAAAAGGGCCAAGCTCATCAACCCTTCCACATTTGCGCATTCTTAATTCATAAACGTACAGTGTCCCGTAACAACATCCTTGAAAAGCTTGGCAAAATAGAATTTGCAACTATTAATTTAAACGTAATAGTTCATCCAAATTCTTTTTTCCCAATTAATTTTAACGAAATGGTCATGCAAATTCTATTTTGCCAAGCTTTTCAAGGATGTTGTTATGGGACACTGTACGTTTATGAATTAAGAATGCGCAAATGTGGAAGGGTTGATGAGCTTGGCCCTTTTTTTAGATCTCATTTCTTTTGAGTGTGTAAGGTTTGGCTGTATTTTTACAAGTTTTTGTTATGTGTGGGATCTCATTACTTTTTCAAGTTCCATTGCAAAATTATTTGTTAAAATATAATAATTTTATCAAAGTCGATTTAATTGCTATGGTATTACCAATTATTCGCAATTAACAATAGAATGAAAAAATATAGTGGTCCAAAGACTTGCTTTTTGTAAACAATTAGGCCTAGGCGATTATTGTCACGTAACTATAGTTACTTGTTGATTGTATGCCTGTATAAGGCTTATTTTAAAACCTTTATTTGGAAGCCTTCTAGCAATTTTTTAAAACTTTTTCTTTCAAAGGGAATTACATCACTATTACCTTAATGTCCATGTAAAATAAGAACGTTGTAGCCCCACCCGTTTGGTCAGAATCGCTGGGCAATTGAAACTGACGAATTAGATAGTATAGTAGTAGTAGTAGCCAGTAGTAACTAACATCCTTAAAGTGATTTTGAGCATTTTTCAAGTCATATTTTCACCAAGAAGGAATGCTCGTACCCCAACCAAATTTGGTATTATGTTGTCGGGTACCTAAATCCCCTCGATTTTGATAGTTTTCAAGTTCACATCACGTTTCATGATGGCTGGGTGACACCTTGCTTGCTGTATAAGGTGCCTGAGTGTGTAGCGCACCGCGGCTTGGCTGCGGCGCCCTAACGGGCACCTAGATATTTCAGAGTGATTAGTAAAAATAAATCGTTAATAATGAGTTCTTCATTTATTTCTCATTTGAAGATGTTTTTTTATTGTTTTCTTTGAAATAAACAGTGTTGAAAAGTTGGACCGCACCAACTGAACTAGTAGGCCCTACCAAAACGACCGATTAAAGCAAACTAAAAGTGATTAAATAAGTCCAGAAACTACTTTCCGCGGCTAAAAACCAAGTAAATACACAATAATATTCAGTTAGAAAAAGGAAAAATCATAAATTACACAAAATAACATAAAATAAATAAATAAATAATAAATTTTATTAGAGTCTACCCACTCAGTATATAACTGATTTTCAGTGGGGACTTTAACAAAGGACCAAGCCAACCTGCAGCCCGACGCAAGCTCGAAGGTAGACGTCATAACCAACCAAGATCGATATTGTTATAGGAATACTAGCAATCAGGGTATGGACAGTGCGACACCCGCGAATCAAGGCCGGAATCAACAAGGCCGATTCAAACAATTCTGAAATTTATTATGTTCTTGGTGCTAGACGGCATAAAGCACGTTTACAAACTCCTAAGACAAGAACGATGGACTTAAGTCCAAATACAGAGTTATAAACTCTCGAACCTTAAGGGAATCGAAACCCTGGACCATCTGCGATTGGAAGCAGATACGCTAACCACAAGACCAACAAGCCACACAACAATGACCAACGAGCCCAAATTACTTTATACGCCAACTTTGCACAAGAAAGAAAAAAATGTCATTTAATGATTTTATTTAAGCATGACAGGAACGTCGTCATAACCTTTGTCCTACACTTACTGACTATCATCATTTTTCCCCTCTGCCACTCGCTTGCGGAGGATGAGTAGGAATGTTACAAGCCCACGGAATATTAGAGGGCACGATGGCAGGTAATAGTACTAATACGTACCTGTCGACCTCTTCCTTTCCCCTGTGAGGCTCCTTCAATGATCCCAGGTAAATCCAGAAGTTGGATATTAGCTCCCTTATACTGGATAACACCAGGTATACAAGTAAGCGTTGTGAATTCATAGGAGGCAGCTTCACTCTCTGTAGAAGTAAGGGTGTTCAAAAGAGTGGATTTGCCAACGGATGGAAATCCTATTAAGGCCACGCGAGCATCGCCTGATTTTAGAACATCAAATCCATCACCTTTTTCAGATTTCTTTGGTGGTTCAAGTAGCTGTGATCTATACTTGGCAAGTTTGGCTTTTAACAACCCCAGATGGTACTCGGTAGCTAAAACAATAAATTTACATTAGGCCTACGCTTATGTTCTAGGCCTAGGCTACCTTGCGATGAGCTCATAGGCCTAGCCTAGACCAATGCCTACTGAAAGCTAGGCCCTAGCCTAGCCTAGGCCTATGTTACATTAGAAAGATGACCTAGCTCTAGCTCTAGCTTTTCTAGTAGGCTAGTAAACCCAGTACTTATTCGGCTAGGGGGTCCAACTTTTATATACACTGTGCCGGTAACGGAAAGGATTTCGGGTGCGCTCTTATCGATTATATCCTAGAACTAGGCCTAGGCCTAGCCCGGCGCACTGTAGCCAGCGAAAAGTTCGGCTAACCTAACAAAAGTACACCTTTAGCCTAACATAAGTAGTACCTAGGTAACAAGGCAATATGAATGTTAACAAGGTGTATAAAGTTGGACCCCTACCGAAGAAGTGCCGTAACCCAAAGCCTAGGGCTAGGTAGGCCTAGGCCTACGCTCTACTAGATGCTAGGGCAATTCTGAAGTAGGCTAGGCCTAGTGTAGGAATGCATAGAACAGTTCTAATGTTAGTATCAAAAGATTTAGGTAGTAGACCGATTTGAGTGTGTATATCAAGAGACTCAAACTGAATTGAACTCAAACCGACTTGAGTCAATTCGGATTGAGTGCTGTGGTACACATAACCTCACTTATTGTACACTGACCTTTGTTCTTTTGAGTTTTTGCTATTTCTTTTTCGATGTCGGAAATTTTATCTAATATTCCCATATTTAAACACAATCGTTGATCATTAGTGTGTAATAATAAGTACGTATAGTAAATTCGAGTGTTTAAAAATGCTTTTTTGTGCTCACATGCCAACCTGAAGGTCTGAAACTGAAAAGCTGAAGTTAGCTTCAGTTGTTTCTTGCACCTCGTAGTGTACCAACGGTAAAAAAGTTATTCCTCCCTTCCGTGGAACCAGATAAGTAATATTTAATTCAAATTTTAAGTTTGTTTTTACGAACTTTTAGTACACCAAATTTATTTAAAATGTTTTTTTTTTAAATTCTTAATAATGTACTTAAATAGGCATGAATATATTTTTAAGTATGATATTCGTTTTGTCTATAAATGTTATAAAATTAAGTTGGCATCTTTGTTTCCTGAAGTAGTCGGTCACTTGTTAGGTTATGTTTGTGTTTGTTCCAAGTTTGAACGGGTAGTGACAGCAACGTGCATCTACAAGTAGTGTTCAAAATATTTAGAAATGCCATTATTCTCAAATAAGTTTACTCCTAAAAAGACAATTCGTCGAAAATTAGATTCAATTTCGTCAAAGGAGCTTGACCGTGACAAGTTTTCAGAAGAGTTTGGTTTGGATGTTGGTCCGATTAAATTAAGACTTGGTGACCAAGAAGCATTATTTGACAAGGGTCTGTGGACTCCAGGTAAGAAACTTGTCGATAGTACTCTGTATAAGGTGGCGAGAAAACTCTTTTTCTTCCCACACCTTTAACTACGTAGGTAGTCTTGCTTGGTATGTTAGCTAAAAGGCGAATAGGCCCTAGTGCTTCTGACTTCCTTCATTTCTCAGTTCGGTCTCTAGACTCCCAGTTTTCCTAAAACTTCCTATTCATTCATAATATGCTAATTCTTATCCTTCTACCTTCTTCTTAGGCTACGTGCCTCGTAGGCTACACAAGTTCCATCTTCTTCGGTGTCACAAACAGGAGCGTCACTAGAGATTGGACATTGGGGGGGCGCAAGTACTTTCGTGGGAAAGGGACTAAGTACGGGAGGTATGGGGGGCGGAGCCCCCCGTAAATAGCGCCGCAGGCGAAAATTTTGAAAATCAGGTTTTTTTAGTGCATTTGGTGCGTTCTAGAAAAAAGCGTTGGGCTGAATGCAATACCGAAACAGCGTAGTTTGTGTGCGTCAATTTGTTTTCTCGTCATGTAGAGCTTACAATTCACAGCATTCATGGCAACATAATAACGTTTGATCATTTTCAATTTAGCATAGCAGACACGTTTGGTTGTTACTGTACTGATGATTTCGGACAATACAAAGGCAAGATTCAAATGATCAAATGGCGGGGCTCTGAGAGGCTTGTCCTATATATTTTTTCAATTACAAGGTAATTTTGATGAAAATCAGTGCACTTGAGAGAATTTCAAGACTGCTCTAAAATGCAGTTGAAAACTATTCATTGTTGTTCTATAACTAAATTCGCCATATTTACTGGGCTCGGACAAAACAAGGAAATGAAACACATAATAATTGGATGAGCATAGCGATCGTAGCGAGCGAAGCGAAGATTCCATTCTACCACACTGGAGAAAAAAATCCGTAATGTTGTTTTATTCTTTTTTTCTGTATGTATTTTTGTGTGATTGTTAATACGATTCCGGCTAAACCGATACTCCAATTGCGATGAAATTTTCTGGAGGCCTTCGAAATCTCTGAACTTGGAACTGCCACGTTTTAGAGTGCAATCAAAAAATTATTTCTCATGAAAATCGTAATTTTACGATTTTTTCGATTTTTAAAGAATTTCTTCGACTTATAACACCTACCTTACATGCTTTTCCGATTGTAATGAATTTTTCACAGAACCCTAATTTTATGAATTAATATTAATTGTGTGAAATTTGAGCGTAATCAAAAAAATATGTCACATGGAAATCGCAATTTTACGCTTTTTTCGATTTTAAAAAAACGTCTTCGACTTATAACGCAAACATGCTTTATCCGATTGTAATGATTTTTCACAGAATATTAATTTTATTAATTAATATATTCGTGTGAAATTTGAGCGCAATCGAAAAATTATTTCTATGAAAATCGCAATTTTCCGCTTTTTTTCGAAATTTCTTGGACTTATAACACCTAGGCATATATACTTTATTCGAATGTAATGTAGCCTAGTGTGTAATGTGCGCCCCTGATCCTCATGTCGTCGTCGTAAAAATTTAAACAATATTACCAAGCATGTCTTGCAGGCCATGAAAACGAAATCAATTTAAATACCATCTGCATAACACATGGCAGCTCAATGCACAATTACGCTCATCCAACAACACGCCAGAAAAAGCGTTTGCGAAGCTTCCTAGTTAGACAATTTAATTGTCGTATGAAATAATTTCAAACTACTGTCAAAAATTAACATCAACTTTTTTTTTAAAATCTCGTGTCTTTTAATAAGAAATAACCCACCAGTAGGTAGGCCTACATTATTAGTTTAATAAAGTAATGATTATCAAATTATTTTAAGTAGGTAGTGATAATTTGCGTAAAGTGCAGCTGTGCCTGTGGGTTGTTAATAGAAAAAAATGAAAACAAGGAAATTATTGGGGGGGCGCGGATTGCGATTGGGGGGGCACACGCCCCCCCCCAAACCCCCCTAGTGACGCCACTGGTCACAAACAAAACTCTCACACCGCCCAATCATCTCTGAACTTCTTCGATTGGAGGGGGGTGGGGGGTCCAAAATAAAATCATCACGTTTTTCACTAAAATACTCTACCTACAAAACCTTTAACATTGCTATTTTAATATTTAAAGGACTTTCGTTTAAAACAGCAACGTTAAAGATTTTGAAGTTTTTTTTTTGTTCGTCGTTACTAAAACAGCATAAATGTGATGATTTTATTTTGGCCCCCTCAACCGAAGACGTTCCGGTACTCTTTCGGTTGATGGGGATGGCCAACTTTTCACCACTGTTTTTTACTCTCAAAAATGTCGCAAAACCATGTAGGCCTAAGTTTGTAAATGATTTATATTTTATATTTGTAGTTGTAGGCCTATGTAATGAAATAATGCACTCGCAAGTTTCATTTCATGTTGTTTTATAAACAAAATTAAATAACATTACACACGACGCATTGACACACAAGACAAGACAGCGACCGATCGTGGTGAGAAGTGAGAACTGAGCAATGGCGGCGAGCCGAGATTTGTGTTTGTAAACACATTAGGCCTATATTGTACATCTTCAGTTGAGTGAATGGCACTCTGTTTCGGTTGGTATGGCCAGTTTTTGATTTTGTAGTACTACTTTATATTCAAAATAGCAACATTAAAGGTTTTGTAGGTAGGTACTTTAGATTTAAAATAGCACGAAAGAGTTTGTAGTATTTATAAAAAATGGCTATACCACGAAAGAGTACTTCGATGATATTAATAAATTTGTTTCACAAATTGTTACTTTTATTTTTAGTGTAAATTACAGTGGTTTTTGCTCATTTCCAGTGGAAAAAAAAAGTCGAAAGTTGGCCATTCCCAATCGACAGAGTACGAATTCCTTCCGCTCGGGGGGCTCAGATGGGTCCAAACTTCTTCAGTTTGAGGTGGTTAGGGGGGGTCCAAAAAAATCACAGTTTAGCGTTTTATTACCAAAACAACCTTGAACGTTTCTATTTGGTGAAACTCTTTTTCAGTTGAAAGTCTTTTAATATTTAAAATAGAAACGTAGAAAGGTTTTGTATTTTGGAGTATTTTAGTGAAAAACATGATTTTATTTTGTACATACCCCCCCCCAACCGAAGAAGTTTCTCAGAATGAGCCAGCAAAAGGCCGGCACCCCTCCTGACCTCTCACGTGCTTCCTCCTCCTTCGGCCACCAATTGTGGACCTCAATACCACTCAATGTGGACTACTCCTCGTAGTCAACAAAGTAGGGCCTCCCGCCCGCCACTCGCTTAGTTTAACGTACAGCCAGAACCACTGCCAGCACAATTGCCTCCAAACTCGATTCGATGTCCCAAACTACCATTCTAGAGTGTGTTATCTGTGATTCTAGTTTCTGTGTTGACGTAGCCAATTTACAAAAGTTACCAAGACTTGTTTAATCCATCGTCTTGACTCACCGGCAGGCAATTTGTATTTAATGCCATTGACAAGCGATCTATGACCAACTAAAGAGTAGCCTATAGGCCTAGATCAGTATTTTTAAATTTGGTAACACCGTCCAAACAAGCTGGACACATTTCTACCTGTGGGGGGCAGCACCAGAATCCAACAAGACTAGGCGTAATTTGGAACATCCTTACAATTTATTATGTAGGCGGAGGCCCTCTCATTGCTTGGATGGAAAGCTCACCAGGAACTTAGAAAATTTTATGTTCCACTGGATTTACCAATTTGTAGTAACCAGCACCTCCACCATTTAGCTGGCATGTATATTCACTATTCAGGTCGTTATACCTATAGGGCCTTTTTATTTTTTTATTAGTACTTCTAAGCCTAATTAAGCTTTTTTGTGTTCTTGATTAGTGTAAGATAAGTTAATCTACGTAACATGTTGGAGGTCCAATATATTTTGTTTATTGGCTGTCGCAATTAAAACCGTGGTATTTTTTACCGCACCACACCAAGTTGATAGTTGCTTACCGGGTACCTTAAATACATTCCCAAGCCCAAAATTGAAAAAATTCTGTCTTGGGATTTGAACCCTGGAGCTTCTGCATCAATAGCAGCACATACTCTATTCTAACCACAGGACCAAGTTACACATGTTTGAAATTTGAATTCAACCTTTACCTTTTGCAGTAGGCCCTACAGAGCTAATTTTTCTTTAACAAGCCTTGCCAGAGTATTTTAAATTCATTGACATTTAACTCCTTTATGATTGATAGCAATACTGGTTACACATTACATCACTGTGTGTACAGCCTAGGGCTATATTTCATAATTGCCCAATCTTTTGTTATAATTTTGAGGATCGAATGGCTCATGAATGACTTCAAATAGGCAGGCTCGCCTTCGGCTTACAAAAATATTTTGGAGGGCCCACTCAAGTTGATTTTGTGGATTATTGCCTATCCCTACAGTAGGTAGGTACTATTAAAGAAACTAGGCTTAATTGATTGAGAGCAAGGGGTTATTATTAGGTACACTTAACACCAACAAACATTGCAAATTGTAGATATGAGACCCCTTGATTTACTTATGGTCTCCAGGTCTATGGTGTACAACCACCCTACCTCCCCCATATGACTATGTAATAATTATTTGCAATATAGGTGCTAGGTATATTTAATTATTTTGTGTTAATAATAAATAATAAATAATAATAATAATCAACACCCGGTTCCAACATAAGTCACATCGGGGGGTGACGTGTATCACCAGTTTCTCAGGCTGTGGACTTTCAGTGCTTGCTAGCCAGGCTGAACACCTCCTCATCTTCTTCGATGTCTTCTATGACAGGCATTTCTACCAGTTCTCTCCATTTCTTTCTATCCTCCCAGAGTCTTGTTTCATTACTTCTCTCCCATGATTTCCCTCTTTCTTCAACTTCCATTTTATTTGGTCCCACCATCTATCTCTTGGCCGTCCAACTCTTCTTACTCCCCCCCCTCCTTCGAATTCTCTTCTTGGGATTCTATCTTGCTTCATTCTTCGTACTTATTCATAATAAATAAATGAATTCGTATTTGGAGTCTCCCCACTCAGTTATATAACTGACTTAATTAATCTTTTTGTTATAGAAACTGGCCCAGTAAGCGGAACTCATAAGGAGAACGAGAAACTTCGGCGTAGTGTGAAACAGCTACAGGAAGAAAATTACATACTCAAATTAAAATTTGAAATCTTGCTTGATATGGTAAGTTAGTTTAGTTATAAGACGTAGCACACTGCTTGCGGTTAAACTTTTATTAGGGCTTTGGCTGTTTCAAGAACTACATTATTATCTACAAAACTAGGCCTATAATATGAATATGCATTATAGTTTGTTGGAGACAAGTTCATTGGTTGTTAAAAGTTGATTTGTGGACCAACATAAACCAATGCTAAAATCATCACCGACTCTGATTCGAGAGGTCCCAGCTTCAAATCCCGTCGTGACCGACAATCCCGACTGAAGGTTTTTCCAAGAGGTTTTCTAACAGTCATTACTGCAAAAGCAATTGGATTGAATCCTCTTGAGCCCACAGACATTCCTTCACAATTGAGGGGCCGCAAGCATAAACCGTGTAACTATAGGCACCGTGCGTTGATACTACTAGCGCTCGTAGCGGCGGATTCTAACATTAAATTGATGAAGCTGGCCACAGCTGACGTAAAAGCTATGGTAAATGCTTGCATTTTGCTCATGTTTATGTCAGACAAGAGTGTTATTATTTGCCTCCATATGACGTGAAAGTCGATGTCAGTACATTAAATTGTTTTATCTATATCAGTGTCACTATAAAATTGCCGCAATCGCAGTCTGAAAGGCCGACTAGCCCTAATCGTTCAATAAAATGTAAACCTCGCCGGCCTAGCCTGGCCTAGGCCTAGGCCTACCTAGACTGGGGCCTACAGTTCAAGGGGAACTGTCATGTCCTGCGATTGTGATACCGAATGTAGTGTTAGCATGTAGAATAATTTTGAAATGATGTGATAAGCCTAGCGTAGGTTACAAACTTTGATTGTGTTTTTTATGGGCTAGGACAAGGCCTTGGCTCATCAGACTATAGCAAACAAACCTAGGGCTAGGCCTAGCCCTCGGGGGCAGTGGCGTCGGAACAGGGGGGGCCAGGGGGGCATTGCCCCCCCCCTAACTTTCATGCCATGGGGGCATAGGGGGCAGATTTTAGAGTTGAAAAATAAAGATTTCTACTCTACTTTTTGGGAAAGCAACGTCGGATGACCCTGTCAACAATTCATTTACAGGAAGAAACAACCCAAAAATAGCAGGAATGTTAGGTTGGCTGACGTACCCCATGCCTGAACCGTCTCTATCCGACTATCTTTATAACCAGCCACCCGTCTTGTATTGTGTGTCGGTCACTCACTTCAGTGAGAGTGTACACGTGACTCGGACACAAACATCCCTTTGAATGATTTGCTAGAGTTATTGGTAGACGCAAGTTGGGCTTTGGTTCGCTCGTGTCGCATCGTTATGCGTTCACTGTTCAGTCATCTTTGGAGTGGTGTATTGACTGTGATTATAGCGAAGTGGCAAGTGGGAAGATTATTCCTTTTATAGTGTAAGTAGTGTAGTGTGAAGTGTAAAGTGCAAGTGTGTGTGTAGTGTTTCGTGTTAATTGGTGTTATAAATAAATAAATAAATAAATAAATAAATAAATTGTATTTAGAGTCTACCCACTCAGTTATATAACTTTAAATTTAAATTAAATTGATATCGTTATTTTAAATATGAAACGTACTAAACAGCCTTCAGTTAGTATTTTTTTTTAAAGAAGAGGGAAAAACAAAAATATGTTTGCATGTATGCTTCGTCATTACATAAAAAAATATGTTGCAATTTGTTAAAATGGGCCACTTCACGTTAATTTTTTGAGTTTTTAGATCGCAGATAGTTGATGTAAAACATCGTTTACAGAGTCCGAGTTCAGTTAAATCATGACGAAATAACTGTAGTATAGTGAAATTTTTTTCGCCTTCGGCGAAAAGAGCCTCCGGCGGCTGGGGCTTCGCCCCAGACCCCAGCTGTACCCGACAAAATCGTCCAGTGGATTTGCCCCCCCCAACTTTCAAAACGTTCCGACGCGCCTGCTCGGGGTAGCTGGGCTTGGCCCTAGGCCTACTTCAGGGTTTTTATTGTGAATGAATTGTGTAAGATTATTGTTTCAACGTTTTGCACAAGGTGCCCAGCCTCTAAGGTAGCAGACAAAGTTGTAGGCCCCTAGCATTGACAAAACCACTAGGCCAAGGGAAGACCTAGATCAACCAAGTAGGCCTACCCAGGTGGTAAAAACCTATGGCTTAGGCCCTAGGGCTGCATGAGGGACTTAATTTCGAGCAGAAAGTCAAAATTACTTCTACAGGCTAACAGAAGCCTACAGTCCGTAGGCCTATCACCATCGCAGGGCATGACATGACTTGACAGTTCCCCTTGAACTGTAGGCCCCAGTATGCCCCAGTCTAGCTAGGCCGCGGCCAGGCTTACATTTTATTGAACGATTAGTCAGTCTTTCAGACTGCGATTGCATCAATTTTATAGTGACACTGACATATAAAACAATTTAATATACTTCCATCGACTTTCACGTCATATGGAGGCAAGTTGACAGATGTCTGCCTCACAACTCCCGCAGTTTTAAGCTGTTTATTTCGCCCGACTTAATTTCCGTCACGTCTAACACATGACCTGCTTTGGCCAGTTCCAATCATTTTTAAAAACATTTAGGTGCATTGAAGAACGCAAGCACACTTTTAAGTCCATATTTTTATGATTATATCGGGACGCTATCGGACACTGCATATGGTAAAGGCCATGTAAAGGCCTAGTAGGAACAGTTGTTATTCATCAATATGGTTCGGGCAGCTGCCGCTTGTGCGCGCTGCCTGTAAATTCACTAGCGCCATCAGTGGCTATTCACCCTGCCTATACCGTAATTACTATATATAATAACCGTGTATAATAACCGTGTAATAACCGTGTAACTCGTGTTACACGGTTTATGCTCCCGCGGCCAGCCGTGGTCGCACCGTTCTATTTGAAGTCGTAATACACTTCCTAGTTGACCAATCAGCACACAGATAGCGCCACAGTGAACAAATATGTAATAGCTTGCAGTAGTCTATGCGTGGCTTCTAGCTTTACCGGCCGCACGCGACTGCTCGTATCTCAGATCGATTATTTGTCAGTTACACGGTTTATGCTCGCAGCCCCTCAATTGTCCTATCCGCAACCGCAACATACCTAGGTAAACAATGTAGAGGGGCATACATTGCACCTTATGACAGGTTGCCCTCAGTAAAAAACAAATCATCAAATCTGTATTCAATTAATTCTGATTCAATATTGAATGAATTTATTGAGCATGAACTAGTATGTATTTTTTCCACATTCAATGTTACACATGAGGTACTTGCTATAATCAGTTAATCACAGTAGGCCTACCCATATAAAAATATTTATTTAGTACTTCCCATAGGCCAATGTACATTACATTAACATTGTGAACCACATGTGATTTATTAAAACGATTTAATTTACCTATATACAAACATGGTTTCAACTTTCAAGACTATCCGTTTATTATTGTAATGGACTGTTTATATAAATAAATAATAAATATTAATTTGTAGGAATATTGTGTCCATTGATGATGGCAAATACACTATTCGAGTAAGATAACAGTTACTGTAGGTGGCATACACTGTTAGGTATTTTACTACTGGTACCTAGTAAACGAAGTCCAAGATTAGTTTTTGGACCATTTATTTACATTTCATTCAATACCAAATACTATTAAAAAGTTATGGTGCTAGTAATACATATTTGAATATAGGCCTATTATTAATTATTATTAATATTATCGTTTATAGACTTCTTTTATCGATAAAAATTTTAAAATGTGTTATTTGATTTTGGAGGCATGTAGAACTGTCAAGTCTTCTCCAATTTTAACTTATACTGTAGATAATCTCGAGAAGGGTAGGCGTAGGCCTACCCAGGTTACCCTTGCCAAATCAAATTTACAAATGTAATTTTATGACCTATTTCATGATGGTAAATTTCCATGGAGCCCAAGGTCTTTTGACAGTAATTTTGTTATTCTATTTTCTATCTATTTACAACATATTGAAATTAGGGCTACACTTTTTCTATACCAGAGGTACCTATGGTCGAGCGGCCAGGCGGCCCGGAGACGCTTATTTCGATGAGGTACCCCTACCGGCGGTAGAACAAGATGATATTATACTTTTTAGAAAGATTACTTCAAAATACATACGATAAGCCGTATCCGAGAAAAATCCATCTTGTTCTACATGCCGTTTTGGCGCTTTGAGTGCGCCGCGACGCTTCCGCACGGCGCTTCACTCTTTTGATCATTATTTCCAAACCAACTACGGTATATTAATAAACTTAGTACTATTGTTTAGAAGAAGAATATCCCTTTCCAGTGAATACCCACATTAAACCATTACAAATATTTTAGGGTATTTAAATTGGCCTACAACGCAAAAATGTGACTTTTTATCAATTTTACTTGGATATTCAATGCCAATTTACGAGAACATTTGAAAACATATTGTTGGTTTATCAGTCTTAAAAACATGCTGTCACATGTGTTATAATACTACAATGCACAGATAGTTATACAAAGTCGGTGAGATTGTGCATGACATGCGTTTGTTCGGCCGCGCGTCTTATTTAGTTCCGCTGTCACGCCAAGCACATTGTGAGTTGTAAGCGCCAAACCGCTCATACGTTACCATTCGGCCATGTAGGTATCAACGAAAGTCTTTGTGATTTAGCAGTGTAAGTTCTTTAAATGCTATTATGTCATATTTTATCTCAATTGAACAGCATTGAACAGCAAACAGCAAATGCAGGAACAAAGCTGCATTGCAGTCTTTCATCACAAATATAATAATTTTTTTTAAACAGTGCTGCTTCATTGATGTAATTTTTAAACTGAATAGTGTGGCCAACACTCAAAATAAATTTGGAATTTAAAGACCATCTCGTTGGAAACATGCTACTGTAGCAGTGCACAACGTTTATTGTTGTTTGTTCCGTGCTTTGAGATTATTTGCGTGTTTGTTATGTAAATCACGATAATATTATATTTATAGCTATGACTGGAAAACAGTATTCTCATGATTCAATCCCATATTATTGTTATAACATGATCGAACATTAATTGCATGGAGTATTTGATATCATTTTCTTAATGCAATGCCAAAATGGGTAAACTGTGTTTCAAGATTTATGTATATACGAATTGTATCTATGGATGACGAACCAAAAACAAAGTACTAAACTCAAGAAAGTAATCGATCAGACGCTGTCTATTCTGTGACGGCAAATTGTTAGACACTGGGTCTGTTATCGACCTGTACCAAAAATACGTATTATACTCGTATCTGTTACCGTATAAAGATATCTAAAAAACTGAATGTGAAATTCCACTCTTCTTGCCGTTGGGCTGTTGATCAATTATCTTGTGCTATTGAAAAAAATACACCCAGTATTATAAAGAGGTACCGGAAGGCGAGGTCGATTGCGTCGGGACCTACAGGGGTGGCATGGTCGCTTTGATTTACTGTCCCCCACTGAAAATCAGTTATATAACTGAGTGGATAGACTCTAAATACAATTTATTTATATTATAATTATTTAAGTAAGAACTGTTGGGTAAACCCGATTTATTCTACAATAGCTGATGAGTGTCGGTGAAACTTTATAAAAGGTGTCTAAGCTCGAAGAGACTGACATGAAAACAATTATGACGAAGAACGAAACGTGGACATCAAACCTTCCAAGAGAATGGTCTTGCACCAATCTGCTGCTATATTCATTAGTGTGAGGCTTAATGAAGAGTAAAAGAGATTCAGATTTCTTTACCATTGTGGACAGTATACACAAAGACATATGTGTGCAAACGATACGTTAATGATGCTATGATTCTTTCGATGGACTTGTCGTTTGTGCCTACTTTAATCCCAAGATATCCTCTCATCTCTAGCATTGTGTCATAACCTAATAGCACAATCCAAATATGTAAGTACACCTCTTGCTTTAGGAGTGTTCGTGCATCATCAGTTTGGGAGCAAAACTTTTTTTGCACATTTTGCATTCTCCACTGGATGTACGTAGTTGTTTTTACGACAATATTCCCAGGTTTGAGACGTATGTTGCTAACTGCCAGTTAGTACTTGAAGATGACTTGTTCGTACCTCATGGATTTAATTTCTATTCAATTAAGAAGAAACCATTGACGGTAAAAAACAAACTCATGACACAGTCGTCGTGCTATGTTAAAGAACTGTGGTGAATTAAAATTCCAAATTGGCAGTAACAAACTTCTGACATCAGAAGAATCAAATATCAGATAAAATACATTATACTTCAATATGATAAACCCCACGCCGAACCACGAGAAATTACAGACAAAACTTTGATGAGGAGACCTATCTTTTATCACAAATCAAGTGCCTAATTTGAAAAATGTATCGCTTATTCACCGATTTATATAGTGATATTTCAAGATTCCATCATCATGGGGAGGCTTTTAACACTTCAACATCATCATCAGTCTTCTGACGTTTTCTTCATATACACTGCACTTCTCAACCTCGGTAGGTAACGTTGCTGAGAAGATCGACCAAACTCATATTATGGCCACTGCAGATCTTGCCATAAACAGCAATGAACTGAAAATCTTATGGAGTAAACCGGAGTAAACCAGCTGCTCTCTCCTGTAAAATAAGAATGCGTTTAGGTGGCATGCATAATACATAGGCGTTTTTGGCCAGTATAAAATCAATGTTTGGTGATGGAGGACTTACCAACTAATAACTATACTGGGAATATATGCTGATGTGACTGCCAATCTCTTCTGCAAGGTTAACAACTAATCGTGGTGTACGAGTTATTAAAACGTAATGGAAGCTCTTATGCATTTGTTTATGAAGCAGCTCAATCCTGGTCAGAGTCCAACGACATGCCTTGGTTATATATTACCACCAAATAACAAAACATAATTGCAATCAACATGCAAGTCTATGGATGGGCATGTTTGTGTGCACTGTCAAAATATACTTGAACATGATTTGTTAAAGATGTTACTGTATTGTCATTTTCGAAAGCTGGACGTGGCCGTGGACTCACACATTTAAATTTTGCTCTAACTAAAACTACGGATAAATAAATATGAAGCCCTAATGAACCCCTACTGATGATAATGCATTTCAACTGCATGCTAAGAGGGCCAAATTTCAATGTTTGGTATGGTGTTAGAATGGTGTTAGAGCCATGTTGCAAATCCGTTATTGCAGTCATTCGACTACGGTTGGAGAACATACAACGTCTTATAATATTGTATTTACGTCAACAAATCACACATCTTTATAGTAGTGACAAGCAGTGTGAAACAGACAAGTGCCAATGCAAACGAGCTTTGTATCACTGCTTGTGGGTTAGTTAGTTAGTTATTGGGGTTTTAGGGCACAAAACACGCTTGTGGGTGTGATGGAAATTGGAGAAATGTAAATAAAACTGAATGTATACAAAGCATGCAAATTATAATACTGTAAAGATTGAAAAACGCAAACTATAACGTAATGTTGTATATTTATGTAAGTAATAGCTGGAACACAATTATTTACAGAAAATCCAAGGTAGAACACGAGAGACGAGATTCAAAGATCTATATTACACTCTTTAGAATCCATCCATAACTAAAAATGGTTAAAATATTCTATAAAATAATCCTATGTGTAAAAATAATTTAGCACAGAGACGTCTGCAACTCGAGAATGGTGAGCAAAACTAACTTATTAATAACAACAATAAGGTAAAGCCTATACAGTATTAATAAAAATACCCTTCATATTTTAATTTTAATATTTCATTCATTTTATGGGAACATAACAAATGTTTTTGGTATCTTTATATTACATTCCAGTAAAAGCTACACAAGAATGTCATACACACTTTAACATGCCTATACGTGCTACACCCTTATAATTTGACGTGACGTGTGTCAAAACTTTTTAGTATTTGATTTAAAATATTACATATTTAATTGATTTAAAAGTTGTATTGCCAATTTTTCTCTTATGTGTTCTGTTCGGCGCCCGGAACTCACAGTGAACACTGCGCGACAGCGGAAGTAAATAAGACGCGCGGCCGAACAAACGCATGTCATGCACAATCTCAGTGACTTTGTGTAACTATCTGTGCATTGAAGTATTATAACACATGTGACAGCATGTTTTTAAGACTGATTAACCAACAATATGTTTACAACTCTTCTCGTTAAGTGACATTGAACATCCAAGTAAAATTGATAAAAAGCCACATTTTTGCGTTTTAGGCCAATTAAAATACCCTACAATATTTTTAATGGGTAAATGTGGGTATTCACTGAAAAGTGCTATTCTTCTTCTAAACAATGGTACTAAGTTTATTAATGTACCGTAGTTGGTTTGGAAATAATGATCAAAAGAGTGAAGCGCCGTGCGGAAGCGTCAGCGGAAGTAAATAAGACGCGCGGCCGAACAAACGTATGTCATGCACAATCTCAGTGACTTTGTGTAACTATCTGTGCATTGTAGTATTATAACACATGTGACACCATGTTTTTAAGACTGATTAACCAACAATATGTTTACAACTCTTCTCGTTAAGTGACATTGAATATCCAAGTAAAATTGATAAAAAGTCACATTTTTGCGTTTTAGGCCAATTAAAATACCCTACAATATTTTAAATGGGTAAATGTGGGTATTCACTGAAAAGTGCTATTCTTCTTCTAAACAATGGTACTAAGTTTATTAATGTACCCTAGTTGGTTTGGAAATAATGATCAAAAGAGTGAAGCGCCGTGCGGAAGCGTCGCGGCGCACTCAAAGCGCCAAAACGGCATGTAGAACAAGATGGATTTTTCTCGGATACGGCTTATCGTATGTATTTTGAAGTAATCTTTCTAAAAAGTATAATATCATCTTGTTCTACCGCCGGTAGGGGTCCAACTTTCATAACTTGCCGATTGCCGCTGCACCACTAGCATTCATGGATCCACATAATGTATTTATTTGGGCCAATTATATTTGTGTAAAGAAAGATGATTGAACAAAAATGAAAAATTTGTATTTGAGATTATTAAGCCTAGGCCTACTCGTAATTTCTAATTTTCATACTTTTTCTGACCAAATTTTTTTTGCGTAGTCTTTTTCAGACATTCAATTTCAAACTTGATATTGTTACCAAATAGCAACGTCATTGATCAATAATGCATTTACTTTGTCTATACCAGTAGGTAATCGAAATTAATTTTTATTATCATTGCCCAGCCCTAATTATTATAGTTAGCCTAAAATAGGCCTAGACCTATGTATTTCAATTTTCAAGACTTAATTTTTTTTTTTACAAACTGAATCTTATTCAGTTCATATTAAAAAATAATGTTACATTTTAAAGCTCATTGTAAACTGTCTTCAAAATTTAAGTTCCACATAAAAGGAAATACTAGGCTAAGTTATTTAGGCCTAATTTGCAAGTTTTTTTTAGGCCTACATTCTACAATATTAAATAATTCTGTAGGTCTATCCATTGAGTGTTTCTCAAGATTCGTTGAGAAATCACAGCATTTGCCACAAAAAAATCATAGGGTTATAAATTTATAATTTGGGCCTAGGAGTAATATAGTCTAATATAGGTAACTAATCAATAATGTAATACAAATCGTGAGTGAAGAAAGAAGACTGGTGTAGAGTGGAAAAACTACTCGATTATAAAAAGGAACGTTTTTAAAGCATTCTCCTAAAATATAATTTTACTTATTTAAAAGTTCCTTGCCCGGGTATGTAGGCATATATATACCCTAACACATATAAGATTCCATGACAAACTTGTATCCCATAAAGTCTATCACATTCCATTCCGGGCACTACCCACAATTGACAAGAACACTACTTTGTAGACATAACTCGGTGGCTTCCAAACGTACCGTAGCCTTTTTGTCAAAACACTGCTGCATAATCGGCCACGTTGCTGGGCCTTCGTTACGTGGATAACCAAAGCGATACATATGATTATCACAAGACAAGCCACAAAGGAGTTTCTTTCAAAGATCTAGGCTAGAGAGAGATAGATAGGGATGCACATCAATTTTTTATACATTATCGATACCGGTATTAGGGCTACCAATAAGAAACGTTCCGACATAGATGGAATCTCAAATATGGTAAATAAAATTCAAAACAATAGGCCTACATTCCCATGCCACTCGCTGCCTCGTCCTGTCTGTGTTGTGTGTCCTATCTCTGTCTGCCCAAGCGGTAAATAGGAATTACAGTAGCGCCCCGCTAATTCGGGCTAATTGTGTCCGGGTATTGCCCGAAATAACGAAAAACCCGAATTAAGCATTTAAAGTGGTTTTATCGCCTTGAATGGAATAGCAACGATTCTAAAACATGTTTGAAGGTCACTCATTGTTCTCAAGCATAAAAGGAAACATATGACACGCTGAAAATACTAGTAATGAATCGTTTTTAATATTTCCGATACGAAAACCCCAAGAAAAACCGATGCGATCGCGTATTTTGGCTCTTACGCCCACAAAATCATGCGTTTGTACCAGCCATGCAACTGACGAAATCGCGCGTTTGCACCAGTCTTTCAGCTTGACTCCACCCAAACACGTGTGTGAGTCGACCGCTCTGCTGCCCGCAACTGGTGCGCATTAGATCGTGAACTTCTAGAAGAAACGCATCGCACTGTTCTATGCCTAGGCTCCCTATCTAGAGGTATTAGACGATGTTTATTAGCGATGTTTCTTTTTCACCATTCAACTCGATTCGACGATCTCTTCATCAGACAACACTTGCGACGACATGTTATCTTCACACTTGCCTGCCAACCATTCCGTCACGTTATTGCAACGTGGAAGTTGCTTGAACATGAACAATGACGCAAACACAGCGGTGTGATTAATAGCATATTTATAGCATCTTCGTCTGGCTGTCTGGGAGGGAAGGGGTTAGACCTACACTGGCCGGCCAACCTCGCACTCGAGTGGCATGCCACTAGCCTCGCTCAGTCAGCTGGTGGGTGGCCTGCGGCGATCTACTCTCTCCTTACTACGCACGGCACAGCGGTTAAGAACCTTTCATTTAATTTTTTTTAATTTTTTGGCCCGGCCCGAATTATCCAGAAATCCGAATAACTGGGGCCCGATTTAGCGGGGCCCTACTGTACGTGTTTCAGACCGTTTTCAACCAATTATTGATGTTGATTATTGTTGTTTATCGATAATAACTTTTGACTATCAATTATCGAGATTTTATACAATATTGATTATCAATTGATAATATCGATAGGCCTAATCGTGTGCATCCCTAGCTAGAGATAATGGCTTGAGGTAGCTTAGCGTCTCTAGATGGCAGTTAGTCAAAGCCAAAGAACTTTGCTCCATGAGTATGGCACCTAGAAGCAGATGCCTCTTTCTCTTTATCAACTGTGCATTGTTATCACCATGTCTGGAGGGTTATTTCTGAATTTACTCAGTCATGATGCAAACAAGAAGGGAAGAGTCTAGTCTAGCAACTTATTTTATTGTTAAAAGCTTGTTTGAATTGTTTTATCAGGTCCTATTAATGACGTGCTAATATTAAATAAGAAGCCTACTTAATAAGACAACATTTATTTATTTAACGTCTATCGGTCTATCCTATTCAGTTAAAAAAAATGATTTACAAAGGAGGACAACCAAATAAATCAAATTACAACAACAATGTACCTTACCTTTTAAACATTTATTATTAGATATTTACAACCTTTTATTTATTTACAAGTTACAACCTTTCAACAATGAAATAAGTTGTCAAGCGACTCGTCCCATCCCGATTGCATTATGAGCAAACTCATGAATAGCCCTCCAGGCAGTTCTTTATCTTGTGATTTGTACATTGTTATCACCATTTATGCACTTGCGATTGTAATAGAAAACTTTATAAAATTAATATATTGATGAATAAATTACTGTTTTGATCGGTACCTACAAGCATAGGCTACTAGTTGCGTGCCGAGTCTGGGTCTCTGAGAAGTAGTATTGTTGTCTATGTGATGCACTTAACAAAATAGGTAATACTTCTGTAACAGGAAGAGCTTCAATACAAATACGGTCTACTCCCCGAATTTAACACAGTTGGCAGCGTTGATTTTCTTTTTTTTAGTAAGGTCTAGGTAGCTAGGCATGGAACTATTGTACCAAAGTAGATATAGAAGTGAACTTCTTTGTCAATTAGAAGAATATTGTTAGTAGCACTAGGATGGAACGTCATCAAAATCTTTGTCATTTGTTTTGTTTTCGCCCATAATTTCTTTTAAGAGTAGACCGTATTAAAAGTGAAGCTATTCTTATCACAGTATTTATTATTAACAAGTAAATTAACAACGTTTGGATTGGTTTCAGCTGACGCAAACGACAGCCGAAACGCACATTCGCGAGAAAGAAATTGACATGCTAAGAAGTCAGGTAGACGGCAAGCTGAAAACACCAAGTCAATCTCGCCAACGAAGATAGGAACTATTTACACGTCATACCGTTAGCTGTTCTGCGGACACTTATTCCTTGTGTGACCTGGAAGAAAAGAAAGTTCATATAGATTGTGTTTTGTTTATACTAGTGTAATTAATAATTAATTATGTATACAAAAAACAAAGTGCACTTAATGGTAAATTAATAATAATAATAATGGTTAATTAATAATTAATGGTAAATTTAATACTATTTATTTACTTCATTATGATGTTTATGTATAAAAAAATGCCATAAGGCTGAATCAGGAGAGAGATTAACAAGATTAGCGTACTAACAGCTTACGTGAAGTAGAAGAGTACCTAGATATAGACTGCAAAAGATAACAATACCATACCTAACTACCTAAGTTAACACAAAGTTTAGATTGGAGAAGGGTTGACAGGTTGGGAAAGCATAGAGCTTAGAGCTCTATGCTCTACACAACCCTTCTCCCCCTTCTCCAATCTAAAATAAACTAGCTGGTTGGCCTTTTCCAATTGTAAGTTAACACAAAGTACATTTTGCTTAGTTCTAAGTTTGTCTTTGTGTTACTTAGGCCCAACCCCAGGGCCATATGTTATCTATTGCAGCATACCTACCACTCTTCTAGCCTACTTCAGGTAAGCTGTTGTTACTGGATCTCTTGAATCACTCTCCTACATTATAAATGGTGTTAGATTATTATGTCCGTGTAGACCTACTGTTAAATGCAGGGCTCAAAAATTTTATTTAATGGCACATGCCCGGCTGGGCATGTTTGAGATAATTTTACATGCCCAGACAGAAAACTTACATGCCATTTTTTTTTTAACAATTAAAATAAGTTATCAGATCAGGACATATAGTGGCGTTTTTCTTTCGAATTATAATGGCCTTTTTTCATGCCGCCGACTTGTGGCAGTGTGTTGAGAAGCGCCCCCCCCCACCTCCTGCCTTAGCATACCACTCGCAATCTTCCAGAGATTATATAGTGTAAATAAGTACCATAACAATTGTTTTTAATCTGCTAGAACTCAAAAGCTATGTGACAACTGAAATTAAGCACATGGGAATAGAGATACTGCATAGGCTGGCCTTTCCTTATCTTGTTAACTGGCCAACATTCGGGCTCCAGACCCCCCCCCCCCCCCTATACATCGTGACCTTGACTAGACTGTGACAAGATATAAAGCAGATGCAAGAAACAGTGAGTGTTATCTTAATGGCCTGCAATCACGACCCATGGGACCTGTTACTGGACAAGTGGACTTAGACTTTCCCAGGCTTGCTAAGTGAGATATAGTTATTCCCGCCGTTTACCGGCGCTTAGCGCAGGCGGTAGTGAGAGATTTTTCCACATGCCTGGACGGGCATGTGGGAAAATAATCTACGTGCCCGACCACTTTTTTTACATGCCCCTGGCATCTTGGGCATGGTATTTTTTGAGCCCTGGTTAAATGTCACTTGAACATGTTTTATAAACATAGGGACCCTGATAAATGGCAAATAAAAAGTTCTCATTTTGTTATAAAAAATCTTCAATTTCAGTATAAACTAGTGATGACATCGGGTCCAAAAAGTTCAAACCGGTTAGGTCAATTTTTGTTCAATGTATCCGCCTTACGTGCGTGGTTTTTGGAAGCGACTGCACGGCTGGGAGTGAGCTGGCTTCGGCGCCTGCGCTTTGTTACGTAAAAGATAGCTGGCTACGTCGTTACGGGCTCCGTGGAAATAGACCGCACAAGAAACTGTGCGTATCATTACCATTTTTGCGGGAAAAGTGCGGGTAAACAAGTCCGTGAAGTTTACTGTTGTAAAAGAAATTTTTAAAATGGAACCGGTTTTGAAAAGTCAGAACCGGATCACTAAAGAACCGGTTTGGAACCGGTTTCCGGGTACCCGATGTCATACTCATCACTAATATAAACTCAAGGTAAAGGTATAATTTTGTCATAAAAATAGCACTGTAATGTTGTAATCACTACCCTTCAGCGAAATAAACACGAATTACACATAAACAAATATTTAGGACATATAAAGTTAACTTAATTGGAATAAGCTAGGCGTGTTTGATAATAATATTTTCAACTGTCTTGGAGCCGTTAAAACAGAAATGTTGATTTCAATGACCATTATTAAATTAATTGTGTATTTTGGAGCTAAAACTTACAAAATAATTGAGAAGAGTTCCCGATTCTGCTCTTATTTAGCAGAAAAACGAGGGGTTTGCCATATTTTATTTCACAACTTAATTATAAGACAGTCATATTTAGCATAATTTACGGTAGTGAAAAAAGTCATTCACAAAATTTCAGGGTCCCTGTTTAAAAGGCCTAGGCTTACATGTTACAATTTTAACATTTAATGCAATCAAAGATAATTCATCACTACCACACCATTCATTGTCAATGCCTATGAATATTAGGGCTGCCCAACAATTTCGATAATTCAATACGATATCGATATGAACAAAAAAATTCGATATCGATATGGAAATGTATATCGTTTGATTTTTTTTTTTTTTTGTTTTTTTTTTAAATCAAGAAATGATTGGTGTGGCAGTGAGTTATGGTTCTGCAGCGCTGTTCCTCCCCCCCCTCTCACGCCACCAACTACATATTGATAGTCAGTTTGGCTTCGGGCCAAGACTCTTGCTGCTTTGTTTTGTTTATGTTATGAGATAAGATAACAAGACCACAAGTGTAATCTCATTCATATCAGCAAAGCATAAGAGGCAGCTCAAGTTGTTACACTACAGTAGTGTCCAGACAGAGTCAGGGAGAGAGAGGTAGAGACAGAGAAGTCAGTTAGCTTTTATCTCTTCGCAGGGCCGCCGCAAGTATTGTTGTGATTGTTCTTCATGGGATGGACAGTGGCATGTCTGCCACTCAAAAAAAAAAAAAAAACAATATCGATACTCGATTTGAAAAGTTTGATATCGAATCACGATATTGATTGGATGAGCGTAGCGAAGATTCCATTTCACTACACTGGAGAAAAAAATCCGGAATGTTTTTTTTTTTTCTTTTTTTTTTGTATTTTTGTATTTTTGTGTGTTTGTTAACACGATTCCGGCTAAACCGATACTCCGATTGCGATGAAATTTTATGGAGGCCTTCGAAATCTCTGAACTTAGAACTGCCACGTTTTTGAGCGCAATCGGGAAAATTTTTCTTATAAAAAACGCAATTTTACGATTTTTTTCGATTTTTAAAAAAATTCTTCGACTTATAACACTTACATGCTTTATCCGATTGTAATGATTTTTTAACAGAACCTGAATTTTATGAATTAAGATATTCGTGTGAAATTTGAGCTTAATCGAAACATTATTTCTCATGAAAATCAAAATTTTACGGGTTTTTTCTTTTTTTAAACAATTCTTTGACATATAACACCTACATGCTTTATCCTATTGTAATGATTTTTTTATAGAACCTTAATTTCATGAATTAATATACTCGTGTAAAATTTGAGCGCAATTGAATAATTATTTCTTATGAAAATTGCAATTTTACGATTTTTTTCTTTTTTAAAATTACGTAAAAATTACGATTTATTAAAAAATTAAGTTAATTTTTAATTTAAGGTTGCACAGGAGTAGCTATAATATCGGTGCGATGCAGTGTCCCAGCATTTCAGTTAGAACTCGGCCCACAACTGTCATAACGACATAATTTTTTTTTTACTTTATTCACGATAAAATTTACCAGGACTTATGTTTTGTCGATTTTCGAAATTGTATATAATATGGTCATATAAAAATTGAGAACTTGGTCAAAATTTTAAAAATTTACCTTCACTTTAGAGCTTTATAAAAAAATTACAAAAATTTTTATGGAAAAAGTACAAAACATAAGTTCTAATTTCAACATTTATCTTCAAAATAAAAAAAAAATTATCAAAATCGTATGGGTAGTAACCGCTAAACTACTGAAATACGAATGCATGTTTTGTAGCTATTTTAGGCCTTTTTAGCCCCAGCAAGTGGCGCACTCTCGCGATACGACCTTTTGAGTGACAGAATGGTTATTTATGTTCGAAATAACAATTTCATTGGCCACAGAGTAAAACTGTTCAGCTAATGCTGAACACCACTCAATGCATAATACATGTTTACTGTTTTGCTATGAACACGGCAACAGTAATACATTGTGTTCTTTGTGTAAGCTGTTATGCTTGAATCAACCATATTATTTTCACGCTGAGCCCAATAAGAAACGTACACAGCATAATCATAATCGTGCATACGATATAACTTCGAAGGAAAATGCTAAATTATAGTATGATCTGCAACGGTCATATGTTCATATTTGGATCACGCTTCGCACATGATGTGAAAATAAATTTACATTACAGCATGTAACGGAACGCAATCTTTGTTAGCCTAGTATGATACGTGTCAAATTATAACAGTCAAAATTACTCGTTTTGGAGTCGAACCCGGATCATTCGGTTCTATCCGCGCGTTTTCTTGTTGCACGAGCTGTAGTATCACGTCACAAAGTACTTGGATTGAATTGCGCATGGTCATTTAAAAATGTAAAGTTAAATAGTGTTCCAGTTTTGGAATAATTGTGTGTTTAATTTACACGACTGTCAATACGAGATATAATAATATTGTATTAAAATTGACTCCACTGGGAATAGAACCCCGGCCGGTCTCACGCTGTCCGGGCGGTCGGGGCGGATGCTCTTACCAAATGAGCATTGGAGACGGCGTCATGAATTCGGTCTATTTGGTAGTTATATTTTATTATTGGCGTGTGATCAAATACAAATCGTGGACATTGTAGGCACTACACCCAAAAAAATCAGAATGTTAAAGGTCTATTCACGTCAGAAAATTTAAATCCGATCATTGTACAAGCTGTATTCGCATGGTCATATCCTCTGTGCATATAAAAGATATTAATCTAGGTTTTGTTTGTGCCTTTTAAGAACGACGTGGATCGATGCAGATCTGATTTAAAGCACTTCTGATTCTAATAAACGCAATAAATTAGTACACAGCTGCCCCCTCCCCTCGCCAGCAGAAAGCATTTCTCTTGCAATAGTAAGATATTATTCTCAAGGCCATGCATCGTGTGTAAATTCTGGCTCCTGACAGCGTATGCGTGACAAGTTTTAACTTTTTTTACGTGCCAATCACGCATCATTGTTATTTGTGAATATTGTCTATTGTGCCATGCAAGTACCTAACCAACATACAGATGACATAAATAGCGGATCGACGACACATTATGTAGATTTGCCACGTCATCGTCATTAGTAAATTTATCTAGATAACTTTGTCAGCTTCAAATGGTAATTTTGTCTTTCAAACTTGCTCTATCTTAGAAATTGTCTTTGCTTTTACATGTTTTTGATAATTATTATTTTTGGGTGTTGAATGACCTGAGTTACCTGAAGACGGAAAAGGTTCATATAATTTCCGAAGCTAAGTTTTTAAACGGTTACTACGATGAAATCTTTTAACCATAAAACGAGAATCATTAGCGTGCAGTAAAGACCGTGGCCTAGTACAATGAAAATGTAAATAACGACCTGGAATTAACAGACAGACAATGTAAATATATGGAAACAAATCGATTCTATATAACCTCCAAATACAAAAATTTGTAAAAACAAAACGGCAGCCAAGCTCTCCTTCAAAAGTCTTCGGCTGTGAATGCTGTGAGATATAGAAGTTGAGCCAAGCATTTCATTCTTTCTCTCTAGTTTCCCATTGAAAAGAAGTCAGTCAGATCATTTCGCCTGTTAACAAACGCCAAGCCAACCATTTTCGTGGTAAAAAAGTAAAAATTTTAAACTCAGAATCATATAAAAAATTACTTGGCAATTGAATTTGGTTCATTACGAGAACTCTGGTCTTGAGCATGGGGTGGTCTGTTTTACATGGCCACACATTCATTTGTTTGAGTACCAAAATCATTTCTGGGAGAAAAATTGGTGGACTGTCAACACAAGATATCTTTATCTTACATATTATATTGTATTAAAATTGTCTCCACTGGGAAAAGAACCCCGGCCGGTCTCCCGCTGTCCGTGCGGTCGGGGCGGATGCTCTTACCAAATGAGCATTGGAGACGGCGTCATGATGAATTCGATCTATTTGGTAGTTATATTTGATTATAATTGGCGTGTGATAGTTAAGTTTCGATATAATCAAATACAAATGGTGAACATTGTGGGCACTACACCCCAAAAAATCAGAACGTTAAAGGTCTACTCACGTGAGAAAATCTTCATACGATCATTGTGCAAGCAGTATTCGCACAGGCATATCCTCTGTACGTACACATGAAAGATATCAATCAAGGCTGTTGATTCTAATAAACGCAATAAATTAGTCCACAGCGGTCCCCTCCCCCCTCCAGCAGCAAGCATTGCTCTGGCAATAGTAAGATATTATTCTCACACACACACACACACACTCGCTTGCGATGTCTGGTCTTTGTCGGCGAAAGTGAACTGCACATACTGGACGTAAGCGAGAAGACGCGTGACTCACACTCACTTGGTCATATAGGGTCCACCCGCTATCTGTTACATTGGGTGTTTGTAAGTGTGAATCGTGAACGGAACGGTGCAAACAACGATGCATTTCAGAGTCTCAAAACTCAAAATAAACATAAGAGAATCGTTCTCGATAAACTAAAAGAGAGCGGTGAGCATCCATCAACGCGAAACCGACAGTGTTGGCCGGTGTTGGCTCGAGCGCTAAGCGCTCGACTCTGATTCGGGAGGTCCCGGGTTCAAATCCCGTTGTGACCGGCAATCCTGACTGAAGGGTTATTCCGATGTTTTCCTCAGTCGTTAATGCGAATGCAAGGGATTGAGTCCTCTTAAATAGCCCTCGGACATCCCTTCACAATTGTCCTATCCGCAATATACCTATAGGCCTAGTTGAAGAGGGTCACACGGTTAAATCTGATGTGTATACCCTACAGCGGGCACCCTACAAAAATGTATTTATTTATCAACGCGAATATAGCCTATAGCGGCTATAGCCTATCACATTAAAACCAAATTAGTGGTTAAAAACACTGTTTTCAATTGTATTCATTACAAGTTTTTCTGTATTGGTTTCTAATATATACGTTATAGTATGAACTCGTTGGTCGTGTGGTTAGAGGCTCTGATCCTATATGCAGAAGGTCCAGGGTTCGATTTCCGCTGTAGGCAGATTTACTGATGTGGATTCGAGTCCATCAGTTCTTAGGAATGTGTAAACAGTGACTTTATAGCAACGAGGCACATAATAAATTATAAGGTTATTTCGAATTAGCCTTGTCGGTTCTGGCACTGACTGTACTACAGTGTCACTGTACCCACATACCCCTTTCACTAGTTGTGCTGACCATTGATCTTTGAAGGATACAACAACGTTCGCTCCCCGAAAAATAAGGGCTAGTTTGTACGGGAGGTCTCGGGTTCTGAATCCATCCCGTCACAACCGGCAATCTTGACTGAAGTTTTTTTCTTAGGTTTGTTGTTGTTGTTAACGTATATAATCGTGTTATTAGGACTATTATTCAAACCATGCACTGATTATTATTGTAGTATCGTATGCTAGCATATAATAATGCAGTGATAGCAATAATATAAAACTTGTGTCCTGACCGGGGATCTTACCCGGGTCTAGGTTATAGCAGTTGAGTGGTGTGTATCCTGTGACCAGATTGTTCTGGACTCGAACCCAAGTCGCGTCAAATTTTATTGACAATATTTTTTATGTTGATGGTCTAGCCTGTATTCAGAATAATAATAACATTATACTTATTTCAAATGTCGCGTAATGTTCTTTTGTTCTTTATTTTGCAATCCCTCATTCCATAGAATAATGATCATTGCATAGAGACGAAAACTAAACATTTATTGAATTATCTTTTGGATTTCCTCACATTATGTGATGGGTTCGTTACACTCGAGATAAAACATTAGTATGTGAATGTAAACACTTCTTTATACTTGATGGACGACACGTCATTTTACGCCAGCTCGTGAATGGGGTTTGATCTCAGTGCGACCTTGGGCAATGTGTGAGCGCATCTCGCGTCCTCTCAAACCTTTCTGCAGTACAAACAGATCCCACTGCCTCGCCGCAAAAATACGGCTCGCTATTGGAGGGACAAATTAAAAATATTTTGAGCGGAACTTCTGGGGCCCTCCCCCAACACGTCTCTCCCGCAATCCCCTCACCCATGTCCGTTTCATCTCCAAGATTATGCTTAACGCCTGTGACACCTTAATTTAATTTATTTTTAAAAAAATCTTCGAATAAGTAATGATTTTTTCACAGAACAACAGAAAATCCGCGTAACTCAATGCAGCTCAATGCACCAATTAGATTAGATTAGATTAGATTAACTTTATTAAGTTCAGTTTTGAGTTCATCAACTCGGTTACCAAACATTTACAACAATAACCACATATTCTGCACAAATGCAGGGCACTGACAAGAGTCAACAACAACCTTGGTATTTTCTTATGCGCTCTTTGAATTCAGAGACATTTCTAGGCAATGGATTTACAACTCTTTCATCCAAACCATTCCAACTCTTGGTCACAGAACCAAGAAAGGAGTGTTTACCTACATCCATGTTACATTTGTGAACAAATATCTTCATACTATGATCTTTTCTACCTCTAAATGGTGCAAAAAAATCTTTTTATTTAGGTCATCCCAAGCCGGTTGACCTGTAAATACTTTGTAAAAAGCACACAGTTTAGCATTTATTCTACGTTCATGTAATGATTCCCATCCTAGATCTACCATCATTTCACTTGGACTATGTCTCCTTCCATATTTACCTAGTACCTTTCTAATTGCTTTTCTTTGCACCATCTCTATAGCATCAGTATGTATTTTTGAGTGTGGGTCCCACACTAACCCAGCATACTCTAAACAAGGTCTAACAATTGGCTTGTTCACGCAAAGCTCCACGCAGATCGCGCCACTGCACTAACCCCCAAAACCAGGGTCCACTAGATACTTATTCCGAGCTGCTTGTTAGGTATCTAGTGGACCCTGCCCTAAGACCGTGGCGGCGTTTGAAATAAACTATGTATAGCAGGCTCTGCATTGTCAAATCTGTATGCTTCCTCGATTGTTTGTTTACGTATTGTTTTACCATTCCTTCTTTAATCAATGGTTTTACGTAAGTAGTCGTACGGCCTATTTCAAGTAATTTTATTCAATAGAATATTTTGTTTGTTTAAACTTTTAAACAATGAAAACGTGAACGATAGGAAAATTAAAATAAGAGCTGAAAGCACATGGCGCCGTTGAAGTCTAAACCTGGGGCCTAGCACTGTTATTGAGATTAGACCTAGGCCTACTTGGAATAAGGCTACTAAGGACTAGGGCCTAGGCTTTTCTTCAGCATTAGATGTAGACCTAGGCATATCAATATCATGGTATTATAAATTAGCAAGTATAGGCCTAGGCCCTACTTGCATACGCCTCAGCAAAGCCTAGGGCTTAGTCCTAGCCAGTGTTGATTTGTTGACATGAGAGAGTAGGCAGGAGGCCAAATAATGACACAATTGTCAGTATATTATGTGTGATTGTATTTATTTGTAGTAATAAACACGACAGTATGCCCTCCTCTCTCCTTACACGAATACACACAGCAATTGGGCATTTTGCTTTCAACATAAAACTATGCAAACTGACAGTAAAAACAGTAGGCTGCTGACAGCTATGAGCAGCCATGACACCCGTAAGTTGGGCTATCACCGCCGTCTACACTCTACATCAGCCTTTACAGGCATCCAGACGGCGGTGGGGGGTTAGTACAATAGCGCAGCGTGGTGAGTAAAAGTCGCAGTGAACAAGCCAATTTCAATGTATGCTTTCTCCTTTACCTTTTCACTACATCCTCTCAAGTTTCTCATCACAAAATTTGTTTGTTTATTTCCCTTACATATAACTTGGCTTACGTGCTCTCCCCAATTTAATTTATTATTTAACAGTGCTCCAAGGTATTTACAATTTTCACGATACTCTAAACTTTCTCCATCAAGCATATAGTGATAAACATTCGTTTTATGCTTGAGTGTAAATTTAATTAGCTGACTCTTAGCTGCTCATCCAACGCTCATCCAACAACGCGGCGGGACTTAAGCGTTTTCCTAGTATGATGTTTTTTATCGTTGGGCAGCCCTAATGAATATGATGAATAATTTATGTTTGGTCTTACCTTCTTGATGACATATACTGCATCTTCTTTTTGCTCTTGGTCCAGGTTCTGAATCGTCAGTGTTGCTCCTCTTGCCCTTGCCTGCGCTCCATCCTAGAGCAAACAAACACATTACGATTACATACTGTAACTCTGCACAGTGGCAGGAGTACACCAGCACAGGATGGCTATTCAATAGCCGCTATTGTATTGTGATAAATTTACTAATAACTATAATAAGAACACGAGAGATGTAAATTGTGAAAATCAGAGTTCTTTTCGGGCTGGGCAAAATCTCAACCCTGATCCCAGCTAATTCTTGAATGGCACAGTCTTGTGCAAGATCCACAAAACAATAAAATAATTAAGTTAATTAGTAAGTTGCCTACTACACCCTCTGGTGGGTCCGTGTTTCCTTGTTCCTTTCAAGGTTAACTCCTTGTCCTGCTGGGGGGCCCTAGCAGGTATGAACCTGTTAGAGTTAGACCCTTCTCTTCTTTTCCTTCAACCCCTTCACCTGCAGCCAAGAGCTAGTATAGCACATGTGCCTGTGCCATAGCCAAGAGCTTGCAACTTGTAGTGTCTTTTCCTTTCGTTTTCTGATCCCAGTCACAATTAATAGGGCAGCCTCTCTCGTTGCCACGGGTCTTGGTTCAAATCCAGGTTAAGACATGGTTGTTTTGTCGCCCAAGCACCAGAGTCTAGGAGGGAAGCCCCCTCACTGGTTGTGCTGTTGTGTGACTTTCCACCCTCCCTATCTCTAAGTATGAATAAAGAGGCACCCTGGCCAAGCAACAACAGAAGGGGCAGCTTTTCTCTTGTTGCCAAGGGTTCTGGTTCAAATCCAGGGTGAGTCATGGATGTTTTGTCTCCCAAGCACTAGAGTTGGGAGGGAAGCCCCCTTACTGGTTGTGCTGACGGTGTAGCTCAGTATGAATGGTGTGTGAACTTGCTGATGATAACAACATGCATGCAGAATTTACTTCTTGCGTGGCCCTACCACAGGTTTGGTTATGTATTGCAAGTTTTGTTTGCATGTAGTTAGCTGATTTTTAGTGGCCACCATCTGCCTGATGATTCCCAGAAGGACGAAACGCGTCGTGGATTAAGGAACAAATTTAAATTAGCTGCAGTTGTCATCAGCAGGTGAAAAGTTTTGTCGTCCCCAGCCCTTCAGGCTGGGATTTATGTTCTCTTTGCTTTCCCAACCTGTCAACCCTTCTCCAATCTAACTAGCCGATAGGCATTTTTCACACTAGAACCAATCAGTCGACTGACACCCTATCACTTTCACTTTCTATCTGTCTTCACCTTTGGGGTTGAGATTGACGAGCCTACTACACCCTCTGGTGGGTCCGTGTTTCCTTGTTCCTTTCAAGGTTGACTCCTTGTCCTGCTGGGGGGCCCTAGCAGGTGATGAACCTGTAAGACCCTTCTCTTCTTTTCCTTCAACCTCTTCACCTGCAGCCAAGAGCTAGTATAGCACATGTGCCTGTGCCATAGCCAAGAGCTTGCAACTTGTAGTGTCTTTTCCTTTTGTTTTCTGATCCCAGTCACAATTAGTAGGGCAGCCTCTCTCGTTGCCACCGGTCTTGGTTCAAATCCAGGTTAAGACATGGTTGTTTTGTCGCCCAAGCACCAGAGTCTAGGAGGGAAGCCCCCTCACTGGTTGTGCTGTTGTGTGACTTTCCACCCTTCCTATCTCTAACCCTTTCTCTAAGTATGAATAAAGAGGCACCCTGGCCAAGCAACAACAGAAGGGGCAGCTTTTCTCTTGTTGCCAAGGGTTCTGGTTCAAATCCAGGGTGAGTCATGGATGTTTTGTCTCCCAAGCACTAGAGTTGGGAGGGAAGCCCCCTTACTGGTTGTGCTGATGGTGTAGCTCAGTATGAATGGTGTGTGAACTTGCTGATGATAACAACATGCATGCAGAATTTACTTCTTGCGTGGCCCTACCACAGGTTTGGTTATGTATTGCAAGTTTTGTTTGCATGTAGTTAGCTGATTTTTAGTGGCCACCATCTGCCTGATGATTCCCAGAAGGACGAAACGCGTCGTGGATTAAGGAACAAATTTAAATTAGCTGCAGTTGTCATCAGCAGGTGAAAAGTTTTGTCGTCCCCAGCCCTTCAGGCTGGGATTTATGTTCTCTTTGCTTTCCCAACCTGTCAACCCTTCTCCAATCTAACTAGCCGATAGGCATTTTTCACACTAGAACCAATCAGTCGACTGACACCCTATCACTTTCACTTTCTATCTGTCTTCACCTTTGGGGTTGAGATTGACGAGCCTACTACACCCTCTGGTGGGTCCGTGTTTCCTTGTTCCTTTCAAGGTTGACTCCTTGTCCTGCTGGGGGGCCCTAGCAGGTGATGAACCTGTAAGACCCTTCTCTTCTTTTCCTTCAACCTCTTCACCTGCAGCCAAGAGCTAGTATAGCACATGTGCCTGTGCCATAGCCAAGAGCTTGCAACTTGTAGTGTCTTTTCCTTTGTTTTCTGATCCCAGTCACAATTAGTAGGGCAGCCTCTCTCGTTGCCACCGGTCTTGGTTCAAATCCAGGTTAAGACATGGTTGTTTTGTCGCCCAAGCACCAGAGTCTAGGAGGGAAGCCCCCTCACTGGTTGTGCTGTTGTGTGACTTTCCACCCTCCCTATCTCTAAGTATGAATAAAGAGGCACCCTGGCCAAGCAACAACAGAAGGGGCAGCTTTTCTCTTGTTGCCAAGGGTTCTGGTTCAAATCCAGGGTGAGTCATGGATGTTTTGTCTCCCAAGCACTAGAGTTGGGAGGGAAGCCCCCTTACTGGTTGTGCTGACGGTGTAGCTCAGTATGAATGGTGTGTGAACTTGCTGATGATAACAACATGCATGCAGAATTTACTTCTTGCGTGGCCCTACCACAGGTTTGGTTATGTATTGCAAGTTTTGTTTGCATGTAGTTAGCTGATTTTTAGTGGCCACCATCTGCCTGATGAGTCCCAGAAGGACGAAACGCGTCGTGGATTAAGGTAACAACTTTAAATTAGCTGCAGTTGTCATCAGCAGGTGAAAAGTTTTGTCGTCCCTAACGCCGCTTTATCTTCTAGATACGTAGCGCGTTTAAACATTTATTAGGGCTCACCGCCTGGGTAATCCATTGGTTCCTTGATAATTCCTATCAAAATCCTAGCAAAGGCAGTGAGCCCAAGGCCTTGGTAACCATGGCAACCAGAGTCGATAAAGAAGTTTCCCCGGTTTATCGTCGGTAATCAACCCAAGGACCAAACAAAGTACAATGTTGAATATACAAATTTGCAGATAAGTAAGGTATTATTCGTTGACAATGGATGTTATAATATATATACATTTTTATATTAGATATTATCATTATTAGGCGTAGGTTCATGCCTCAGGCAAACTATTAGAATATATTAAATTGCTTGGCGTGAATTTGACATGGAATTTGACTACATCCAGTTACACACTTTTGGACGGTGAGAACGCTACATTTCTAGGGCGGTGAGTCCCAGAAATTTTTAACACACGAACATCCAAATGCGCTTCTCTATTAACGTAGTTAATAAGATCCAGGTTCTCTAGTCGTCCCCAGCCCTTCAGGCTGGGATTTATGTTCTCTTTGCTTTCCCAACCTGTCAACCCTTCTCCAATCTGTGTTGTCTCTAAATTGAAGTACCGTATTTAACCCTACTCGATTATAGGCCACAAATTCACTTTCCTCCGTGACTGCATCGTTGCAAAGCTTGGCAAAATAAATTTGCACATCTACTAGGCCCATATATTTAAAAGTGTTTGGCTGTATTTTTTTTACAAGTTTTTTTGTATGCGTGGTAGTAACTAGATAGTACTGTAGTACTAGTACTAGTCCCTGACATTGGAAAAGGAAATTGTTCCTGGGAATACTATGCACCAAGCAAAAACTCACCCTTCTTATTCTTCCAGTTGTCGTTTCCCGTGGGTGCCGCCCACTTAACACCTCCGGCGCTGTTCCAGCCCCCACCTCCACCCCCGTTGTTTCCGTTCCAGTCACTACTGCCGCCTGGTGCCTTCCACCCGCCGTCTCCCCCGCCCCCCTGGTCCGTGTTCGGGTCCCACAGGAAGTACGAGCATCGAGCCCCGTCACCGAAGGGTTTGTAACAGCTGAAGTACGGCTTCCCCTTGTTAGCACCGTCCTTTCCTACGATCTTCCGTGAAGCGGTCACGCCGCAATTACATTGCTGTGTGTCATCTGTATCTGCGGTTCTACTGTTGCGTGCACTGCTAGAAGAGGTTACTGAAACACACGGAGAATGAGTGTTAGGTATTGGTAAATGTAAAAAAGAGTTAATAACGAGCCGATTCGTATTGAGTGCAATCTAAACTGGTACAGCATAGGCCTATATCACAAGTTTTAAACTTACTGTTCAATGGCATCATTGTGTTTGAATTTGAAGTATTGGCAATGAGGCTTGCACCGCCCTCCGAATCCGCCGCCCACAGGAAATAATCGCACACCCCCTGGCCGCATTTGTAGAACTGCCTCCCAGTATTGGCTCCCGGCTTCTTCACTGTTAGCAACTGTGCGTCTTCATTGCAATTGCAGACGACATTAGATGTGCGAGGACTGTTAATCCAAGACTGTGCGTTGCCGTTGCTGGAGGAAGTATTGGTTGTGGACATCGTTTGATTGACGCTACCATAGCCGCTATCTGTCGACTGGTTGATTGTGTTGTAACCCGCACTCACATTGTTTCTACCATAACCCGTTTGGTTTTGTTGAACGTAAGTATTCTCCGATCTTGGTGGCGGAGGACGATCATGGAAACCGTCGGGACTGTTGCTGGTTGGGGAGTTGAAAGGCTGAACCCTCGGTAGCGGAGCGGTGGGTCTTACAGGATCTCTCGGTAGCGGAGCAGTGGGTCTTACAGCAACTCTTGCTATCGGAGCTGGGATATTGTTTCTAGCAACTTGTGCATTACCTGCTGGTGGTGGGCCACCTCCACCCCCTCCACCTGGTGGGCCTCTAGGAGGGGGAGGTCCACCGCCACCCCCTCCTCCACCCCCTCCACCAAGTCCTGGACCTCCTATTCTCCTTTGGTTTGGAACTGTTGAATAAAAAGAAGAAACAAGATTAGAGGAAATGGACTAGAAAAGTAACTTGCTTAGAGTCTACTCACCTCTCGAGAAATAGGCCTACTGGATAATAGTTACTCACACTAGGACAAATTTGCTTTTTGGGTGGTAAATTGATTTATGCATATGATAATTATTTAATATTTATGCATTCTGATTCATTTGAGCTTTGATTTTAAGTCTCCCTCATTCTTAAAATTAAATATATATATACAAACTAATGAGTATATATTCTTATTCTCAATCCATAAGGCGGGAGATGAAGATTGATTGAATGATTACGTATATTAAATTAATACTGATCAGAATGCAAATCTATCTGTCTAATAATAAATTAATTAAAAAATAATTACAAATGAAGCCTGTAATAAAGGCCCATGACAAAAAGCACTGAAGCCTCTACAGGTGCATGATGTAATATATTAAGTAGTAGTAACAACCTCATGTTTTAAACCCTTTCTATTCTTTTAATTGTAATAAATGTATGTATTTATTCATTGTTATTTGTTATGTCTATGTCTCTAGAGTCTAGACCAATACAATACTCGACTGATATTTCAGATACCAAGTCGTCTCGTACCTGCCTGCGGCGCTTCTCTTAAATACTTCTCCAATGCCCGATCGATCTCCTGCGCTCGTTCTATGGCCACCTCGAACACGCCCTTGTACTTGGCTAGTTGCTCGGCGAGCACCACCCTCGGATCTCGATGGCCGTCCGATATTCTCTTGAGATCCCCCTCCAGTTCGGCGCGCAGGTTCGGTTTCGACATCTCGAAGCCCATGTTGTCGTAGCCCTCGACGAGACCCATCCCCAGCATCCCGGGCACGAAGTAGATCTCGTTCTGTAACCCGACATACAGTCGCAGCTTGATCTTCTCAATGTGTTCGGCGTGGGTGGCGTCTGTGCCTGGAAGAAGGAGTCACTAGACTTACATAGGGTATTTGACTGGAGTGGCCAATAGTACTTACATAAAGAGTTTTGGATAAGGAACTCAACAGCTTACATTTTTGGCAACTGTAGGATTCTTGTACATTGATAGAAACATAAATAAATAAACTATATAACACGAAAAGCGTTAAATCTGTTTCAGCCAAACATGCAGTGGCTTACAGTTTCAATGTTTTTCATGTTGTATAGTTTATGGTATTTATATAGTACTATTATGTTTCTATCTAGTAGGCCTACTTCATTTAATAATTTTAAATGGTTCTTATTTGTAACTTATTTTATATTTGACTTGTAGGCTATATGTTGCATGTTACTGTTTGTAAGGCTGTGTACCAATATCTTATCTGTGGAATATACATGTAGCCTCCGCCTACACTATATAGTATTTATTTATTTATTTATTTATTTATTTATTTAAGTAAGCCTTCTACAGTGTTCACTCATATGCATGTCATATAGACATGCGAGTATTTGAAGTTGTCAAAGATCTGTACAATTGTTAAGAAAACAAACATAAACAACAACATAAACAGTTTACAATGTTAACAAAGTTCAATTCGATAAAAGAGTGCAATTGGTCAATTAAAATAGTTTCAATGTAGATACAATATATCAGTCATTAGATTAAAATTAAAATTAAAACTAAGATATTTGGGTTCACACAACATATGTACTGATACTATAGTTAGCTTAAGCTAGTCCTATACAATACAAGTCTCAAAATATTCACTTACTGAATAAAAGCTGTGTTCCAAAAGGAATGATTTAATCCTAGCCTTAAACTCCTTCCTAGAGCTTGTAACACCAACATTCCGTAATTCTTCAGGCAATTTGTTATATACTTTAATTCCCATGTTCACGGGATCATTATCCAGCAGCTTCAATCTATGGCTAGTCTGGTACAATTTTCCCTTCCCTCTCGTGTTTATATTATGGACATTTGCATTCAATTGAAATAAGTTAGGAAATTTATTTACAAACATGATAACCTCAAGCAGATAAAGACAAGCTACAGTTAATATATTTGCATTCTTAAAAGCCTGTCTACATGATTCTCTAGAGCCTAAATGGAGCATATACCGCAATGCTCTCTTCTGAAGGCAAAAAATCTTACTTACACTCGTTGAGTTCCCCCAAAACAATATCCCATAGTTTATCAGAGACTGAGTGTTGGCATGAAAAACTTTTTTCCTTGTATCCAAATTACATTGGGTGGACAAGGCTTTCATTGTAAAACAAGAAGAGCTTAGTCTCTTGCCCAGGTCTTCAATATGAGATGACCACTTTAGTTTAAAATCCAGTTTAAGGCCCTCCACTATATCAATTGATAAGTTGTTATGCTCTACTGTTAAATGTGGATGTTGACCCTTAACTTGGTAGGTAATTATTTGGGTTTTTGAACAGTTTAGCTTCAATTTGTTAGCCTTGAACCATGCTTCTAATTCTCTAAGAATAACTCCCAATTTGTAAATTAACTCGTCTATGCTCTGTGCCGTAATTATCACGGTAGTATCATCTGCGAAAAGAATTGCTTTGCATAGACGCGCTAAATAAGGTGGTAAATCGTTGATATAAAGGCTAAAGAAAACTGGACCAATATTAGAACCCTGCGGAACCCCACTATTAACCTGTTTCCAACCTGATGAACACTCAACACCATTGCTGTTAATGTCTACGCGTTGCTTTCGGTCAGTAAGATAGGATCTGACCCATGAACCTGCTGTACCCTTAGTCCGTAATGTTTTAATTTATCAATAAGGATAGAATGGTGAAGTGTATCGAATGCTTTAGACAGATCGCACATAATAGATCCAACCACTAGTTTCTTATCTAAGGCGTTATTGATCTCATGTATTAGTTGGAATGCTGCCGTCATGGTAGAGTGTCCCTCTCTGAACCCATGTTGATTCTCGCATACTTAGGTAGTATTTTAGTACCAATGACAGCAATGAGTAGGCCTAAACCTAAGCTTTTAGACTTATGAACAAAATTTTAATTTTTTTTTTACAACCTGTGGCTTTGTATTATGTCATCGTTTTTAAGATTCTCAACGTTTCTGTTAAATCAATTACTACAAACTACAAAGGTATTTAATGTTGGCTACGCAAAATGTCAGAACTACTGTCCAGAACTCGTATGTGTGTGTCTTGAGTTTAAAACATTCCAAAGCATTTTTGCAGTTAACAATTATTATTATCTATACTAGCATTTGATAACTCTTGAAAGTCTATGCTTCAGGAGCTCAATCTGATTTTCTTTGTACAAGTGTCCTGCCAATATGCGAGTAATACATAAATGACAAAAAACAAGAATGTTACCAATTCCGTGCTTTTCCATAAGAGCAATAAGGTCAGCCTCGGTGAGTAGATTAGGCGCACTAGTTTCACCGCCCACCATTTCTATGGACGTAGGTTCGAATGTCTGTCTCGGCTGGTAGATGTGGATCTCTTTTCCGGACCACTTGTCGTATGGATAAACGTCCAAGTAGTACGTTGATGATATGCGTTGAGATGCGATGAAGCTAGTATAGACAGATACTAATTAGAAAGTATAACAAATTATTTATTAGGCCATATTAATCGCATAGTACGCATGTATCAATAAATAGCATTAGCATTTGATTTTCATTAAGTTTTAAATCTAAGTTTATAAAAAAGCATTACAGGTGGCAGAGATGAAATGGTCGAGGAGACTCAATTGGAGCATAGAAGACAAGAATGGACAGAATCACGAAAGAAATGCAAGTAGAGAAAAAGTTGTATTAAAAATATTAAAATTAAAAAATTAATAACATTATTGACACTTTATTGCATATATATGGAATTGGTGTAGTTGACAGTTGACTATTTGGTTGATCACATCTGGAAGGGTGCACTCCTTAGGGATGATTAAAGTGAGATTGTTAAGCATAGTATGTACATTGATTTACTATCTGCAAGTTCACTCTGCAACATCTCTCCAATCACATCGCATGAACAACAGGACGAAGATGAATGTACGACGCTCATTGTCTAAATGTATTACAAGTACTAATATCAAGAGTCAATACTGAGTGAAAGAACAAGAACAACTTTTTGGGATGCTGAATCAAACTTGAGTTACCAACACACAAAGAGACGACAAAACAGTAGTCCAGTTGGTGTGCAGTGCAAATCAACCTCATAGACAAAAAAGTGTACACGGCGGATGGTGATAGCAATACGCACGCGTGACGCGAGGTGCAGGGTGATGAGGTCATATCGCTCCCACGGCTGCCGACTAGAACTGAGCCGTACGGCGCTCGTATCTACAGAAGTCCCCTAAAACATAGAATGAACTGGGCCCAGAGGCAAATGCATGTTCGGACCTCTTTGGTTTTGGTACATCTGACCTTAATCCTCATTCCTCAACGTGTTTAATCCTTCTCGTCAGGCGGATGGTGCATACTAAAAATCACTTTATAGAGTTTAGACTTAAAACTACACACAAACAAAACTAACTATGGTACGCATAGGTATAGGCCTATGTAGGGTTGGCCTAACCAAACTTATGGTAAAGCCACACAAGTAGTGAATAATTCTGCATGCATGTTATCAACATCAGCAGGCTACATCAGTCACACATCACACATTCAGTCATTCACACTCCAATTGCAGATAAACGGGACATTCACAAATCTATATCAAGGTAGGAATATTTCTCAAACACTCGCATCCATAGGTGTAATCCCAATTGATTATATGGAAATCAATACAATAATCAATCCAGAGATTAAAAATCCATCTCAGCAGGATATCAAACTCCGGTCTTCCAATTGCCGGTCGGGTGCTTTACCCAGGAAGCTACCGTGACGGTTAACTTCATAACATCTCGATTGTTAGGGTTGCCATATTTCCCAGATTGAAATTTGGGACATTTGTAGGAACTGAGGCCCGAGGGGACAGCAAGGGGTCTGGAGCGAAGCCCCAGCCGGCGGAAGCAAGACAATTTTGGGGGACTTTTTCGACGTAATGACGTTTAAGCATTAGGCTACAATTTTCATGTTTGTAGTGATGATAGAATACACAATTTTATAAAATTAAGGTGATTATGGGTTGGGTACTAGGAACTAGAGGTACCATCAAGTAACAAACTACAGTGTTCTATTCGTTTTTAAACAGAAAAACAATTTATTCTATTCAGTAACTTCCGTGTGCAAATAATCTTAGCTGGTAAAGCGCCCTAAAACTACTAATACTAATACTAGTAGGATAACTTCCGTTTCCATAGGCCTGTCTTCAAGTTAATTAGCTTCATCACCTTTTTTCTAAGCACAGTCATATTTTTGTGAGGAACTTATTCCAGCCAACAACTTACAATTAATTTTGGCCTTCGAAGTCATCTCGTCCTCTCTTGAATGATGGAAATTCTTTTTCGTATTCAACCTTGTATTAAGTTTTTCGTTTAGGCGACGGCATCGCCTCGTCACACTCGCAGTCGTAGCGGACAGCTCACAACACATACTCCCTCGACGAATGCCCTTAACTGACTGACACGATGGCGCAAAAACCGGAAATGCACTGTGCTCGCTGCCCAGCCATACTGAGCCAGACACCGCGCATGCACTGGACAGCCAACAGACACGTGACCCGAGCGGTGACGACTTAAAGAGTGGTACACTACATTTGAACCGTCATTCTTTCAAAAACAACGGTTTTGAAACAATTACAAGTGTGAGTAGGACTAGGATTTGGAAATTGGGACATTCCCAAATTTGTGGGACACGCAAAATATAGATTTCAAAATCGGGACGAATGGCAACCCTATCTATTGTTGTTGCATTGTAGATCTAATTATAGATTGGAAAAGTACTGCAATGATTCTGCTGCCTTTGAACCCGACCGGCAAATTGGGAGACCGGGGTTCGATATCCCGCCGAGATGGATTTTGTAATTTCTGGATAGATTTCCACATAAGGTACCACACACACACACACCACACACACACACACACACACACACACACACACACACATTGTAGGCTTCTACTACGATGTTTGACATTACCTCGAAGCCCATTAGTATATTTTGTCGGATGAATGGGGGGGTGAGCTTGGTCGGTTTTCTTCCCATGTCTTGGATTTGGTCCATCCTCCAACACACGGGTGGCAAATTGACCCCATGATTGGTCGTTAATTTGCATCTCCACTAAAGGACCAAGACTGAGCTCTTTTGGAAATATGTTTGTTTCCGTTCTAGGATAGCTTATAAAACCTTGGGAGTAAAGTTTCTCGGCTATCTTCATCATTTCTTTGGCCGGTATTTTTAGTTTTCGAGAACCTAATTTTTCCATCTCCTAAAAATAATAACATGAATGATATTTTAGTGGGTTTGCATTTATTTATTTTATTTATTTAACGTCTATCTTATTCAGTTAATAAATCGATTTAGAATGGAGGACAACATTAGATCGTCATGTGCAATTTTATTTAATTACGCTGCATTATTGAATGACAGAATGACACTAGGCCTACCTACTTATTCTGAATGTATTAAATTGCCAGCTTGGTGGTCCAGTGGTTAAGGCGCAGTCAAGTGGCATTTTTTTAAATTTCTGAATCGTATGAAATAAACCAGCTAAAATTAGGCCTAATTAAAAATTAAAAAAAGAAAAGAAAATAGTGGTCAACTATGCTTACAACAGTGTCGAGCGGTAGAGGTCTCCATTTTGTTTTCGGCTTACTCTCGACACTTATTACAGTGGCCGTTTTACGTTCTATACACGTGTCGTAATATACTTCGCATGCTTCTTCGTCAAACAATCTTCCTCGTTTCCAAACAAACTCGACTGTCAGATCGTCTATCGTATGAGTCACTTTCACTTTCCAGAATGATTCCGGAATAAAACTTTGAATAGCTTTGTATCGTTCGACAACGAACCCCAGCGTGGGGAACTGGCAGCTGCCGTAACTGATGACCTGCGCGTTAAGGTTCTGCGGAAATGCCCTTTGGAGTCGCAAGGTTTGGAACCGAGTGAATGCGGCACCGATCCTCAGATCCAACTCCTGTCTCACATCTACTGCATCGCTGATGTTTTTATCCGGCTGTACCAAATTTTGTAGAGCTCTCTTGACGGAGCGAGCGGTGATTTCTGAAAATTTTGCTCTGTACACTCGAAGATTCTGTTTTATGGCTTTGCACACGTCAATGATTTCGAAGCCAATGTTTTCTCCCTCTCTATCACAATCCGTCCAGATAATCAAGACCTGGCATTTTCGGACTTCTCTTTCCAGCGTTTGTCTTATCTGTTGAAAATCTTGCGGGCAGTACTTGGATACGGGTGCATCAAACAGAGCTAGAGGTTCACAGGAATGCCACTGGCGAAAATTGGCGTTGAATTCCAAACCCAAAAGGTGGCCACTGACTGAAGTCATGATCATGTTGCATGGCTGATTGAAGAGTGTGTCATTCCACTCGTATATTTTGTTAAATCGAGACATGCCTTCCCTCTGCAAACAGATAAACATTAAAGCCTACAGACCTAACATTTATGAATTAAGCTTGCCATTTTGTATTGTCTATTGTCTATTATTTTATTTTCCATGTAGATTGCCTAATACATAGGCTAAGGACATGGGTCTAGCCCCATTGTGTCTATCTTACGCAAATTGAAATAGGGAATGCTCACTAAGTCCACATATTGATGTGGGTTTAAGAAATTGCTAGAAAAACACTTAAGGTGCGTTTACAGCGGCGCGTTTGATGCGCCGCGACTCGAGCACAGCCAATCAGAGAACTGGGTTGCCGCGACAATGGCGGTTTGTTTTACAACCCAGTTCTCCGATTGGCTGTGCTCGAGTCGCGGCGCACCAAACGCGACACTGTAAACGCAACTTTAGGCCTAAAAACACCATTCAGTGCTGCGCACAATTGGCATAGCATAAGCGTAGCGCAACGCAAGAAATATAAACAAGTGAACCTGGTTGCTTGAACACCCAATTCACGTAAGCATAGCGTAGGCGCGGAAGCGCAGCACAAGAGATTGATTATATTTTATATTTCTTATGCTTGCGCTTGCGTTCAGTGATGATTGACCAATAGAAATCCAGAAACAACACGACTCAACCCAAACGCCCATTTTTAGTTATTTATTTATTTATTTATTTATTTATGCCTTGTTTCTTTAACAATTTACAGAGTTTGAAACACATCTTTTAGATTAAGACTAAGGCTTATTTTACAAAACAAACAGTATAATAGCAAAGTTTAGGCCCTATAATAATCCTGTCAAATAAGAATTTTTGGAGGAAAAAATTGCGATGTCGCTGAATTTTTGCAGAGACCTTCCATAAAGGATACTTATCAACATACTAAAACTCCCCTACAATCAGACTGGAGCTTTGGCCGCCATATTGGAAAATGGCGGCCAAAAAGTGTTTGTTATCGAATATCTCCAAATTTGTTTTTGATAGACAAAATATTTCAATGGCAAAAATATTCCCCATTTAATTCCCTACAAAACAGGTGTCTTCTATAGTTTTGGTAGGGGCAAAGGTTACGTCACAAAATCGTGGTTTATATGTTGCTCATTGGAATACCAGCTTATTTCCAAATTTTTACGCCCAGCATCAAACAATGCCCGGTAAATCCGTAATAAATCGATTTAAATACAAAAGGACTTTTGTGCAGGGTTGATGAAAGCCTCCATTAGTATTTTAAAAAATCCGGTCTGCAAAATCGAATTTTGCATTTACCCGGAATTTGGGTTTTACCATTGTTGGCATTTCCTCAAAAATGCCCTTTTTGACTGTCCATTATTAAGCAGTAAATAGCATTGGGGGAAAAATTCTTTCTACGCACATTGAAATGACTTGAATAATGATCCGATTACAACCAAAGTTTAAATCCAATATGACTACTAATTCCTAATATTCACAATATGAATACTGTTTTCGTGCTGTTTTTACACTCTTTTTGTTACATAATTCACTTTGATGTTGTGGATATTAGGAATTAGCAGCCATAGGCCTATTGGATTTAAACTTTGGTTGTAATCGGATCATTATTTGAGTCATTTCAATGTGCGTAGGAAGAATTTTTCCTCCAATGCTTTTTAGTGCTTACCTAATAATGGACGGTCAAAAATGGCATTTTTGAGGAAATGCCAACAATGGAAAAACCCAAATTTGGAAACCTGCACTCATGCCTCGAAATGTAGTCCGTAGACCTATTCAGCCAAATCCCTCAGAGGTGGTGCAAATTTCAGATTCCATAATTCCAAGCACGAATAACTTTTCAAAAGACAACCAATCAGGCCCTATGACAAGAAGCCGGACTAAAAAGGTTTCACTACAGTAAGCTGTGCTATTTTGTTTCTCAATTGCCACCATCCGTATATATTTTATCGATATGACATCGCCGCCCCGCACCTTTTCACGATATGACCTCGCCGCCCCGCACCTATTTTCTATATAACCTCGCCGCCCCGCACCTTCAGCCGAGGCTTTATAAGGCGGGCGCTGCGTGCTTGCCAACCACTGTGACTCCAACCTCCGTAGAGTCACAGTCAACCTTGAAAATGTCTGACGTAGTACAGACGAAACATCGGTGGACGCCCAGGTTCTGCCCTGGTTCATCTTATTTTCGACGCGGTTTCACCCAAGATCCTTGTTTTTATCATATATATATATATACACACACTTAATGGTTTACATTGTTGTCTGATAATAACAGGAAGAAAAGTACTACGAAGGAATGTAGACCCTACCTACATGTATACCTATTGATGAGCAAAGATTACACATGGTAGGTAGTATTTATTTAATATTTAGGTAATCATATTAGGCCTATGTCAAGTATTTACAAAATATTAGTGGTATAAAATAAGATATGATGACTGGTGAAAGATCACTGATAATCGATTGGTCTTAATTTATTTCTGGTGTATCTACCTAAATAATCTTTTCTATCGATCGTAACTGATCTTATCCTTCATAAAGTCTTGTATATCGGTACTCTTTTTCTATGAGGATAGTCCTCAGGTCTTTTTTTAGGATCTCAATAGGCTTTTGTAGTAAGCTGTCAGAGAGTTTATTGAACAAGATTGGTACGGTACTGCATATGTGGGGCGTCGGGGCCTACAGGGTTGGCTTAGTCGTAGGGATGGGACGTTTTAAACGTTTAGTGGACGGTCAGAGGTAATTAAATTCGCAAAACGTTTAGTAAAAAAAAAAAAAAAAATTAATGAAATGTTATTTTGTTATCACTTTTGGAGCCTACACAAACACGAGCTAACAGATAAGGCCGATAATTTTCTAAAAATGCTCAATTTTGGTGGAGGTGCCGGGTCCCAGGCTGTATTAAGACATCTTGTATGTTACACATGGTGGAAGTGCCGGGTCATTTAATGCAAGAGTGAGAATAAAACCGTTGTTAATTATTCGTCGGCCGGTCATAAGTACAAAATTACGATTTTTGTTCCAAGGTCTTTGCAAACCTAAATTTGTAAAAAAGGGGTTGAACGTTTAAAACGCGATTAGTTCAAGGGGTTAAACGTTTACTAAATTAAACGCTTTTTACCATCCCTACTTAGTCGCTTTGATTTAAAGTCCCCCACTGAAAATCAGTTATATAACTGAGTGGGTAGACTCTAAATACAATTTGTTATTTATTTATTTATATGATGCTAGTCTGTGTGATACAATAAATACCGGTATGTCATTTCTCCTCCTTGTGTTGTAACTATGGTTATTGTTGTTTCTTGTTAACGAGTTCTCTTTAAATGTTTTTTTTTAAAATATAGTATGATTTTGTATATGTAGAGGCATGATAGTGTTAGAATGTTAAGCTGTTTAAAATTGTCCTCTACATGTGTCCCATTTTTTATTTAACCTATTATTCTAATTGCTATCTTTTGCATGATAAATATATGTAGGTACGCTGATAATTATTTTTTGATGAATCCATAGCTTAGGTGTGATTCAATTAATGCATAATAGGCAGTTAATAATAATTTAGTGTCTGCATATATGTTTTTAATTTTCGCAATACATATAAATTGGAGCCAAGTTTGTTTGCTACGAAGTCAGTGTAATCGTCCCAAGATAACTTGTCATCTGTATAGTCCTAGGAACTTTGCAGTTTGAGCACTTTTTATTTGGAATGTCATACATTTTTTTTTGTATTCATGATTAGGTTATTTGGTGTTAACCATTGTACTATCCTATTTCATTAAAGTTTATAGTAGCTTTTATTTCTAGTGTTAGGATATCTTCTTGAGATAAAGTGGCAGTTGCATCATCAGCATATAACAGTAAATCCCCTTCACTAATACCTTTGGCATATCATAAATTAAGATATTAAAAAAAATCAAATTCACAACTATTGATGTTTGTTTCAGTGTCAAATTATTAGGCCTAATCATGGACGAACTCACAGAAGACGACGTTATTATTGAGTATGAAGTCGAGTCGACGTCTAGCGACAAGCTGTTAATTATGTATGTTAGGCAATATCCACATCTCTATGATAATAGGTTATACTGCAAATGGTTTCAAAGAAGAAATGTCAAAACGCAAAGTTGACGTGCAGTCATCTGATGACAAGCCTTCTAAAACTTTGCACACCCTTGTAGTTTCTTTACGCCACACTTCCGTTATGACAATTGTGCACGCATTCTTCCTTGTGTTGTGCTTATGTTGCGCTACGCTTATGCTACCCTATGCCAATTGTGCGCAGCACTTTAGGCCCTACTGCAATTTAAAGAAAATATTTTAAATTCTTTTAAGGCACAAAGTAGAACGTAGCCCCTATTGCCCTATCTTTCCCCTATAGTCCCTAGATTCTAGCCAATGTTTATGTAGGCTATTATGACTAGCCCTAGGCCTAGGCCTAGAGGGAAGAGAGTGAGGTTAGGTATACTTACACGGCGGCTGTTTCCGTTAGATAGATAACCTGCAATATGTTTAGCAGCATCGTTTTTCTCAGCAACATTAAGAACGTTCATTTCCAAATGTTCTAAACCTGGCTTACAGCCAAGTTTGTCTTTCAGATAGTGGAATGTTTTGTGTAAACTTCTCTTAACCCTAAAAACCTTTAACGTTTCAACATTTAGCAGACGAGATGCATACGAGGAGAAACCTAATGAAATAACACTTTTCATTTGGTTTTAACTTCACTATAACATGTCGCGAATAAAAACAATTTCACATATTTGATCTAAAATAATTATTACAATATTTCCAAGCATGTTTTTCAGTACAACAGCAGAGCAGCTGGACTCTGGAGACAACCTCATGTTGGCGCCATAATCACAGCCACCTATATTTCAGAAAACACTGATGAAACTGGTTCCACAGCCTGCCTATCCGGAGAAAAAAGGTCCGATGGAGCGCTAGTGAGCAATCAGCTGTTTAGCAAGATGGCGTAAAAGGGGATAGCTGCCGTCCACACCTTGGCTAACATTGCATGGACCCAATCTTGAAACCTACTTTTTCTGTTGAAAAAGTCCAGTTACATAATAGAAAATGATTCAGAACTATAGGTTGATACCTTGTGGTATAGTTAAAGTTTAAAACATAATGAAAATCTGTAAAGAATAAGTGATTTTATATAGGGTACGTTCTTTCTCACGTACTGCATTTCAAATTACTAGCGCCTATGATTTGTTTGCCCTAAATCTAAAACAAAGAGCATCAATTACTAATCCCAGAGTATAAATATCTTGTAAAAATTATGCAATGCAAGCGTGGACTATATTTGAAAAAATTTTAAATGCCTGGGCTGTGAAAAACTGAGAGAACAGCGCAAAAATTGAGGGCCGCCTAGTTTGGGCCTAGGGCCTAGGCCTATGCTTGCCAGTTTCAACCATGCACCCTGGTGTCAAATGACTCGCTGAAGAAAAACTAAAAATTTTTTTTACTAAAATATAAATTTAAAAAAAATTAAAACCATCTGTATCCCAAAACTATCATTTATTTCAAAAATTGGGGATAGGCTCCGTCACTGTTTTTGAGGCGTGTTGATCTCGCTTTCACCCAAGTCGCCTGCCTAGGCCTATAGAAACTGAAAAACTCTGGTTTAATAATAATTTCTGGCCAGACTTAATTTCGTATGTAGCCATCACACCCTTTCGAGCTTCTTATATTTTTTTTAATGAAGACCTACAAAAATAAAAAACATTTAGGCCCGGGCCTACTTTGCACCGCCCAAAAAGCAAATCTGGGCCAAAAAATCTCGCGTAAAACGGAGCTGAAAAAGGCTTTAAATGTGCAAAACGAAGGGCGATATGGGGTTGAATCCATTTTTAAAACCGGTTAATCTGCTTACTATAAACCAACTTTAAAATCGGTATGTAATGGGCTAAGTAAATATGTCTCAAATAATGCTTCATTAAGAACCTGTCAACATTCCCCCGAAAACCCTTTTGTATGGAAAATGGTTGAAAGGGGATGGAAATCTATTTGGGTTTTACTGTATTTTATTGCTTTTAAATTGCAATTTTGGTATTAAATATAAAAATCAAAATATTTCTTAGTTTTTTTCGTAGACTGACGCGATCCAATGCTTTTTCCTATGGGTGGGCGTCCCTATCCCCGTTCTCTAGTTCCTCACTCGCGCGCCAGAAGCCATACGTTCCTTGTTTCCTCGGATTTCTTTGCGAAAAAGACCCCGCGCTTTTCGTATTTTAAATTTTCTCAGTATTATACATATTACTAGTAACATTCTTCTAGTAATTAGTTATAACGTTATTAATGTAGATCTATCTTAACAATAGGCCCTATATACTAATTCAATAATTTATCATTTCATGTTTTATTTTATTTTTTACAGTCTCTCTTTTGAGATGATACTACTGGCCGAATAGTAATGGTGTCGGCCAGATAATTGATCTAGATAAGAATCTCTAATTTATCATCAATCAAACGACACGACAAAACATTCATCATCAATCAATCGTACAACATAGTGTTGTCTAGCTTATGTTTTGTTACTGAATTGGAAGGTGAGTTTAAACTAGGCCTAGTCCTATGTAATTTCCCCGTTTTAAAAAAATTTTCCCCACTAGCCTCAAAACCGGGGATCGCCTTTTTGGGGGCCCAACCTTTGTGTAGGGGGCTGCCTAGGGCCCAAGGCCTTTTATGTACTTTTTTTTTAAAAAAGGGAATTAATTATAAACTTACACAAAGGCTTAGCCCTAGGCCCTTTGGTCTAGCGAGCGCCTAGGCTATGATTAGCCTGAGATCTATAGGTCTAGGGGCCTAGCCTACCTATTTGAGAACGGTTATTGGCGGAGCATTGGGCCTAGTAGTAGGCCTAGGCCTAGCCCATACCTAGGCCTATGCTAAGGTTCAAGCTAGGGCCTAGGTCAAGAATGCAATAGGTATGCCTAGACGCTAGGCTTGCCTATTGCCTAGGCCCAGGGTTGTGATTGATTGGTAATTTTTCGTGGGAATTTACCAGTTTAAAATTACGGTAATTTATGTGGTAAATTAAATGTGGTAAATTACCAAATTACGGGAATTTACCGTAAAATGCCAAAAATTTCTGTAAATTTGAAATCTTTACTTTTTTTTCTTTAAACTTTCTTAAAATCCCAAGGGACATTTTCTTTGTTAGGCCTACTAGTTATCTTTTTAAAACATTGTCATTATTTTCTTAAGGTTATGTCATTAGGGTAGAAAGGTGGCTGCATATATTTTGTATTAGGCCTGCTATAGGACTACGATTTTTTTAAATTGATGTAGCTAAAAAAGTTACTTTTATGGCAAAAACTTTGAGTGGGCTGTACAGTCACAGTCACACATGTTGTGATACATTGTGCCCACTGACTCAATAGTAGGTGGCTCCCTAACCATGGTAGGCCTAATATCAAGCCAAATGGCACACATACCACTTAACAAAAGTGTGTGTGCCTCTAGGTGCATTGTTCCACCACTCTACAAAACAAATAGGCTACACAAGTGAGTGTAGATGCACATAGGCCTTGTAATTAAATAATGAATCAGCCTTAAATACCGGTTACTCTACCAGTAGGCCCAACTGAATAAATGCCCGATTTTAAAAACATTTTTCCCTAAACCAGGCACTCTAAATTATACCATTTCAATTTGTAATTTTTAAATTACCGACCATTGGTAAATTACCGGGTAATTTACCAGGTAATTTACCAAATTATAAATTACCGGTAATTTCACATCACTACCTAGGCTTATACCCAATACTAGAGACCGGGTCCTCTACTGCAAACATTGCCGGCCCTGATGAAGTGCGGTTAGGCCTACGCCTACGCTCACCTAAGTGTTTGGGTAGATGCAACTGCTGCGTTTGGCTCGTTGCGCTCATTGCAGCATTTACAGTAGCATGCGACTTTGTCTTGTAACTAGGCTAGGCTAGGGCTAGTCCTATGTTAGGCCTATGCTGGTCTGGTACCATAGGGAACTTATTCAGTTGGGGAGGTCCAAAATAAAATCATCCTTTTAAACAAAAAAAAAACTTCAAAACCTTTAACGTTGCCAATTGCTGTTTTAAACGAAAGTCCTTTTCGGTTTATACCCTAAGCCTAGGCCTACGGTACTCAAAATAGCAACGTTAAAGGTTTGGTAGACTAGTTTGTTTTTGTTATTTTAGTGAAAATGATGATGATTTATTTTGGACCCCCAACCGAACAAGTTCCTACCATAGGTTGGCCTACTCATTGATTTATATTTAGGTAGGGGTGAGAGGGGGACATTGGTACAGTTTGAATTTTGCTACCTAAGTTTTATTTTCAGCAGTGTATTATTCATGTGTGATCTAGATGGCTGTAAGGAATACTAACCCAGATGTCAAAATTTGAGCAATTTCCATTGATAAGTAGGGCTAATATTGTAATTATTTATAGGCCAGTGTGTAGTGTGACATTTTCAAAGTTGGTAGCCTACACAAGCCTACCCGGTAATTCTGTATGCTGATTTCCGCTCTGGCTATCTAAACTAACACCGCCCCGGTCTGAAATAATACTCTGGTCGACAGGACAGGAGACGCAGAGAGAGAAACCTTAAACTCGTTATCGCTACAACCATGAACATGATGATGGACGATGACATGCAAGACTCCCCGATGATGCCGAGCCCCGCGATACTGATGTCGCTCGGCCCAGACGTCTCCGTCACTGCGGTCGGCAACCCCTCGCGATCATCCCAGCCATCTCAGCAGAGTCCCGGCATGCCAATGCTGCCGACGCCGCCGGGCCAGTCAAAGTACGCCCAACTGTTGGCGGTGATAGAAGAGATGGGCAAGGACATCCGACCGACGTACTCGGGAAGCAAGAGCTCTGCGGAGCGACTGAAGCGAGGTATCGTCCACGCGAGGATCCTCGTGCGAGAGTGTCTAATGGAGACGGAACGTAGTGCGCGGCAATGACCCACGGGTTCGCAGGACGTCGGGTTCGACGCGGTTTTACACAGCCTTCTTGAAGAGTATACATACAAGAAATAATTAAAATTGATTAGGAGGTAGATTACAAAAATGAGACTGCAATATATAATACCTATGTAGGATAGTAGTTTTGAAATGTCACACTATCTTGGCACAGACCTACTGTGAACCTGTGTCTTCATCTTTTGATGAAATATTCTCTGGTTTTTTGCCTTGTCTGGTTGTTGCGTTTACTCTTTCAGTATCGTAATAACAACCGTTGGTTCATGATTCCCTTTTTTCTACAAATGTAGGCTGAGGCTTACATAATTAAGTACATAACCCAAACAATCTACTTAATCACAAGAAACATAGAAATTGTTCACACTTTTGCACATAGCTTCCTACTGCTAGGCTCGGCCTACTTAGTTGCATACGGTTGGCCTATCCAAATCGTGTCTCAATTTGAATGCACCAACTAAAAAGTTTGATTTTGTTTTCAACTTCTCAAAGCATAATTCCATCTGTCATTTACTCTTTGATTGCTTTAGTGTGTTGTTTCCCTATGATGGGTATTAATTTGATTCGATTGATTGATTGATTGATTGATTGATTGATGTTGATTTTACGTAGGTAGACCTAATTTAAGAAAAGTTATTGACCGGGAACATAATAAAAAGGGGGCAAAACATGTAGGGTAGGCCTAAAACAAAAGACCAGGGCCACACTCTCATAGGCGCAGACTGGCAGGGGGTGCTGGGGTGCGATCGCACCCCGGGCTTTTGACATTCCGGGCCCCTGTGGAACATTTGTACACACTACAATTTCACTTTCAGACAAAATATATAGGCCCTATGATTGTATATTTGTTTACTGCGAAAAAGAGTTGCCGAACAAAATACATTAAATAATATTAACGATGACTCATGGGGTGCCTAAGGCAACTCTTCAAAAGAGATGGTTGTTCAGTGTTCTCACTTTTCAGTTTTCAGGAGGAACTAGTGACTATCATGTATAGCTAATTGACTTTCTCGCTGCCACGCTACGAGAAGAAATTTTGATGTGATCGCAAGTATTTTGGTTTTGGTTTGCCAGTTCCAACTAGCAAGGGGATGGCGTTGGGTGGGGGTGGGGGGGGGAGCCGGCGCCGGCGGGGGGAATGTAGAAGTAGTACCGTGAATCGTCTCATTACAGGTCATTACAGCTTACGCTTACACATTATTATTGGAAAGTTATGCATGATTCAATCAAAATGTCAAGTATAGGCCTACACTCATCCCCCAAGGGCCCCAAGCTCGCATTTTGCGAGTGTCAATTTGGTACTTGCGAGTAACATTATTGGTTGTAAGGCTTCCTCAAATATAATTTTCGCGAGATTTGAATTGCGAGCTCGGGTAGTGTTACTTAGTTAGCGCCTGTTAATCGCGTTCTAAAATAGCGTTTCAGGCCATAAAATATAACGAACCACCCAAAAAAATATAGCCGGCGGCTGGGGCTTCGCCCCAGACTCCTGCTTCACTACGCGACCTCATACGGGCCCTACTACATGTCAGCATCCCGGGCCTTTTCGACCCAGTCCGCGCCTGCACTCTCATACTACTAAAATACTAATTTTCGACCGACACTTCCTGGCTCTTCTTTCAGCAGAGGCTGTAAATCATGTATAAAACCAAAACTTGTTTGTCAATACAAATCCGTAGGTGAGCAAGCAAATATATTGTATAACAACAGTGATTATAAAAAAGGATGCCTGTATTCAGGCCCATGTTGGCAGTAGGCACCACTAAAACCCGTGGTAAAACTTGGATTGAGCAACTGCTAGTGCAGGCTACATTGTATGGTTGGACATTTGTGTTAACATAATGTAGGCGTTGGCCTAATGGTAGCATATTGGCATGTAGGTACATAAATGTGCTTTAATTCACAAACCTCCCGTGGACTTGCTATGTATGCCCTGTGGTTAGGGCCTATGTGTAATACCGCAGATCAAGGGCCTAGTGTTAGTAGGCTAATCGCCATCGATTCATTTTTATACAACAAAGATACTAGGTATGTTTCAATTATACACTACCGGTACGAACACCACAGCAGTCAATCCGAATTGACTGAATTCGGTTTGAGTTCAATACGGTTTGACTTGAAGTGTATATCTCGGATATTCAAATCAACTTCCTCAATCCTATTTCGATTCGAATTGAAGTTGTTGTTGCAGTGTATGCTACGAGATTCTATAAGTAACACTTGAAAATACTATGTAGGCCTACACGTATCTCTACCTACAGCTATGTAAATATAAAGCTTAATGTCTACATTAAAGCCTCTAAGACTCTTTTTTATTGTAAACATGTTATAAACAACACCTTCCTAATAATGGTATTCACTGAAATCTTAATCTCTAAGGCAGTGTTGATCCGTATTCAACTGTATATCAAGCAATTTATTCAAGTCAATCCACTTTGGAAAGTGGATTGACTTCAATTCGAATCGAGTGTGTGCCGATATATCAAGAGACTCAAACCGACTTGAGTTAATTAGGATTGAGTGCTGTGGTATACGTACGTAGTGATAGACTATATATCAGTGGTGACGTCACAGCACAGCAACTGATCAACCTTGACAACAAAGTAAACAATCTTTGGCATCTGCTGCACCTAAATACAGCAATATGTCGTTGGCTCATAGCTTGAACATTTGTAGTAAAGTAACACAAAAATGATCAGCCTCGACATAAGATTTTGATTTTAAAATTACTTGGTCTTAAAAATAAGTCAATCTATGCTGTAAACATATTTTAAAATATGCACACAACCTATAAACTAGGCATAGGCCCATATTTTAATTAAATTGAAATAATGTTATTTAACTCATTGGGAAAAAATACACAATTGTGAACAGTTTAAAGATCCCTTTGAGAGACTCTGTCAAAACTCGAAAACACTTTCCATTGGTTATTGGTTTGTAATCAAAATTAAACCTTGATTAGATTCAAAACTGAGCGTTTCTATGGATTGCCATGGGGTCGCCATGATGGATGACGCAACACTAATATACTGTAGTCTATCTCTATTGCATAGCTAGTAGAATTACATTTCAAATTAATGACATCTTACTGAGTCTTTAAATAACTACTGTCCATATAAAAATATTTTCCAATCCAATTTAAGAGGGTACGCTGAGCTTGGCCCAACTCAAATGCGCGCAAACAGGTGTTGATGATTTCTGCTGAACGGTTGGTAATATCATTATCAAATTTTGAATGGATGTTAATAAAGTACTACGGTTATGGAAGAAAACGAGGAAGAAGATGAGGGGTGCTGAGCCTGGCTAGTAAGCACTAGAAGATAGCCCAAGAAACTGGTGACTCGTCACCCCCCGACCCGACGAATGTTGGAAAAGGGTGTTTGATATATATATATATATATTGATATCCGTAATTGGTTGCACAAAATAAGCCTTAAAGATCCATTGCGAGACATAAGTCCAAAACGTGAAAAATGGGAAATCCAAAACATGGATTACAATTCTGGAAATTCTCACCAAACCGTTTATCTTACGATAAAACCACATTAACCTGCGCTTTCACATTGATTTAAACATTGATATCCATTATGCAAATTTGAGTTAAAAAAAATTGTAGGCCTACACTTGGAATAAATTCCCAAAATTGACCAAAATTGAGTAAATTTTGGTGATTTCACTAAATTTTAATTCAAAATCATCATGAATTAATTTAGGAATACGCATAATGGATAACATAGATTTATTCTTTATAAACGTTAGTGTAAAATTTGATAATGGTGTTATAAACCGTTTACCCAAAAAATCCAGAAAGCTGAGCGCTTAAACTCGCCTCCGTTCTAGCCTCAGCATACCCTCTTGACGTTAAAATTTCCTTGAGAAATTTAACTGAAATCTTTTCCTATAATAGGACCTAACGAGTAACAACAAAAAGTTCAAACACAAGACTATCAGAACAGCTATGGATTTTCTTTGCTATTTTGGAATAATAAATTGGACAGAGTGAAACTCTGATAATTTTGACAAAATATGTGATATTTGTACTACAGATAACTATAACTAATGTTCATTACCGGTACTTTGTGATGCAAACTTTGGTTTCACGGCTTTATCCTGATACATATGTACTATGTAGGCTAGTTGTTATACATTTATGAATTAATGTGTTTCCTTTGTCCGGCAACTGGTTTTAACCTGTCTAGCTATTGTTTCACATAGAAGTACTGTATCAAGTAAAAACTAGGGAAATTATTAGGGCCTAAATCCCGCCTAATTATGATCCCCTCAAGCGGTCCTTCACTTTTAGTGTTCATTCACTAAAAGGATAAAAAATACTGAGAAATGGAGTAATACTAAATAATCAAAATAATTGTGTTCTATGTATACAGATTCTACTCTTTAGTCTTTACTCAGACCAGTGCAGTAATACATGGATGGTGAGATGGGTGAATACTAATTTACTGGTACCTAGATAAATAAAAAGTCCCAAAGCAGCGCTTATTTTCTAGGCTAAGCTTGCTACAAAGGTGGCTGTAGAAATACTATATATATTTAAAAAATGGGCATTGGAGTTTACATTTGGGTTTAAAAATCATAATACTAGGTATATTCAAATTGTAGCTAGTAATTGTTGAGCATATACCATCTATAAATAACAATGCATTGTTGCATTGAACATGTGTATTTTTTCTAAGGATTTAGAACATTTTGTTTCCCATACCAACATTGCCACTTATTTCTTACCGCCGTCCGAATATGCGTTCATGATGATACGAGTTGTAGGTAGGCACATAACTTGTGCCTTGCAACTACACACACTGGAACTACCAATTCCGAAATGTCATGCGTTGTGGTATTATTTTAATAAATGACATAATTACAGTGCATCCACCGCCTTTTACAGATCTCATTTTTGCCTTATTACAATTGACTGTTCTTTAATGCTAACAAAAAATGTTGGAGAAAACTAGTCTTATCAAAGGTTTTTGTAGTGCTATCCTTGAGAAAATCTTAGAATAGCATTCTATTGCCTAAATAAAATAGACCCTATGTACCGTATTTATAAACAGTAAAACAACAAAACGTTGGTGGTTCATGTCAAAAGGTCCTTTAAAGTGAAAATGGTTTACTTTAATTTGTAACCATTAAAAACAAAAATGTAAAACATAATAAGTAAGAACACATAGGGCCTATTTACACAAATATAAAATGTATTTTCGTAATGTACGTACCGTAAGTCGTTTTAAGCCATTTAGTAATGTGTTTTTCTTGTTTTTTTTAGATAGATCGTCATCTACATTTTAGTATTTAATAGTGCAGACTTTTGTAACATTTTTATTATACATTTATCATTAATTTTGGTTGTTGACATTATTTTCTCATATGCCGGCAATCGTTGTGATAGCTGTAAGAACCAGCCAGACTTACAGCCATCACATAAGCTGGATACAAAATTGCAATGGTTTGGCATCTGGTGTATCTTATGGGTTGATGTGTACCTTACAGATAAAGCTACGGTACACCCATACAGTACTGTATTACTATAGGTACTATATAGATTTGTTGGACGAGTGAGCGGAGCGAACGGAGTCCTCTATGGCAAGTTTTCGGCACTTCGTTGTGTTTATGTGTGAATGTATGTATGCGTTTTCGATGCGCAGGGGCCAAACTACTCGTCCGATTTTGACCAAATTTCACACCAACGTCAAGGACCAATAGATAGAGTGCTGTTAACATGGACAGCAAAATTCACAGGAATCCAACCTACAAAAAATTAATATTTGTACTACTTTATTTTTTTAAACTTAAAGTTCGCTTTGGAAAAAAATACCCTTACCAATGTTACCACTATGAATGTTAACAACTGTGAAAAATGTCAGAATTATAGCTTGCCCTGCCAACTTACAAAAAATTAATTACTGACAAAACTCGTGTTTTGCGGAGCTTTACTAAATTGGATTTGATTTGAGGAGCATAAAAGATGGATGCAGAACATATCGAGTCGAACTCGAGTTCATGTATTGACCTTTCTAACACATATTTTGGAATATTTGTAGCTTCAATACTTTGGCGTTGGCGATGTGATATGTTTTCATTGTTTTGGAGTCGCCCGCGTCCACGAGCATAGCGATATCGGGAACTCGGCAGTGGAGCAGCTAGACAAGTCTCGACTTGATGAGTCAGAGCTGCATGCATGCATGCATACTGCTTCTGCAAAAGTAATTGTGATACTCACTCGTCCAACAACGACTTTGGCATTTTCCTAGTTTATAACCATATATTGTCACTTATAGGGGTTCCAACCACAGAACGCAGATGCTCTCGTCACAAAAGTGAAGTTTTATTGGCCTGTAGATTGTGGTGGAGCTATTATGAATGGGCTGCAAAAGGAATGCTGCCCATAGAGAAATCAGTGTACCCAACACAAGCAAGGATTATCTGTGCTAGATCGCGGAGTTCCTCTGTGTGCTAGATTGACGCTGAGCTAGCGTGAACAAAGTTGAGATAGTTGTTATGTTGGTAAAACAATATAAAAGTTATCTGCGAGCTTTGGTTGGAACCACTTTACCTAAAAAGGAATAGTATTGAATTTCATAAGAATATTATATTGTGCTCAGGTATCAAATAATAAATTATTGTTGTAATATTAATGGCAGTATCATATCAAGGGTTGTGTCATTTACTGTAGTTTAATTAGATTTGTGTAGTTTAGTTAGAAGTGTTGTTTTTGTAAACTTTCTTGTAGTAAAGCTATTTGCAAAAACCAGTGCTCGGATAAAGTGTGAAGGTATGGAATTTATTTTAAATTACATAGAACTATGCCAGTATGTATATTATTTGTTTATTGAAACTTAGCAAAGAATTCACCACTTTCAATCTGAGGTTTAGAGTTACAGGACCGGTACACTCTCCTTTCAGATAGCCCGTCAAATGTTCTTTTAGGATATTCTTTCTCTCGGACAGTATTAATTATTACTTATTAGAAATGTCCAGTATATTATTTTAATGTATTCTGTATTGCTAATTTCATAATACAGTTTATAAAACTGAATTTTCTTTTCTTGTTCTTTACTGTTCCCACTTTCGAGCACTGGTGACACGACCATAAACACTCGCAACAACAGTTCAAATCACAGTTCCAAAAGCTGTAAAGCTTGACCATACATTCTAAACAAATCTTAAAGTGTAAACAACATTGTATTTTGATAGTTTGTATGTTTAGGTTTGAACAGAGCATTACTTCTATAGTTTGTCTAAAGGGTTTTGCTTATTTGGAATAAATGTAAAATAAAGTATTATATTACATAATTTATTTCATATGCATTACTTATTTTAATCTCTGTCTTTTTTCTTTATCCAATCTTTCTATTTCATATTTGTGTTCTTTTTAAAATAAAAAGCTCAAACATATTGATATAATTGTGTGATTATATCTATGTAAATGTGTGCTATGTTATGTAACTACATAGTTGTATATATCTAATATTTGTATTAACTATGAGTATGACAGCATGACATCTGCACTTCAGGTATGACCGTGTGATTCTGGAATCCTCTCGTATCATTCACATCACCCACTAATCAATATAATTAGTCATCAACTAACAGTGTTGAAGAGGTTTCTTGCAGTGATGCACAACTATACCTAAGTATTTACTATTTCACACTTTCTTCGGAGTAGTGCATATCTGTACTATTGATCAAGCTGAAATAAGATTGATTATTATTATAAAATCAAAATTATTGATAGGACTTGTAAAAAAGTGACTTCAATATCAAACAATAATTGTGGTTAAAACAGTTCAACTTTTACTGGCCAGCAGCAGTCATCAAAATTCAAAAAGTTTACACCACATTTGTAGGTACCGGTAGTAGTGTGAAATTTTTCACCTCCATGATGAATAAATGTTAAATTATTTTCATTCACTCAAGACACAAATTTAATAGTACACTATTGTGGTGTACGTAAATGCGGGAAATAATGACAAAAGTTTGGGCAAATTTTTAAAGAATTAAATTCAATATTTCCATTATTGATTATCAAAATGATCTCAAAAATCAATTAAGCCTGGTTTCTTCAAACCTTTAATTTTCTAAATTTCATCTATGTAGTATTAGAAATGTGTATTTCACCATAATTTGCAGGTACTTGTAAATATTTTTAAAATTCCTAAAATAACTAGAAGGTAACAAAAGATTTTACACAATATATATAAATATGAGTCAATGTGTAAATTTAGGTGTTGTTATTTAATCCTATACTAAACTACTACTGTAGACCTGTGTTTGATGGTGATTCAATTTTGATGTTAACTTAAATTTTTACAAATTGACCCAATCCATGCTCATGTTTCAACATAAATTTTTAGTTATTTTAGTTATTATTTTGGGATTTTCATGGATCTTAAGTGACTTTAACTATGTTAGCAATTAGCATGACTTTAAAAGTCGCAAATCTTAACGATGATACATGATTCCACAAATTAGCTTTACACTATCGACCTACACAGGTTTTGAGTGGAAATTTGTATTAACAATTTACATTAAAACATGAAATTTATGTTTCTCTTTCCTTCAGATAAAACTGAAATGACATCAGACATAGAAACCCTCTACGTTTGGGACACTGTTTACAGTGCCGACTCCGTAGAATGGTGCCCGTTGGCTCCGTGCAAGAGTTATTTCGTTTGCGGCACCTATCAGTTATCCCAGGAATCTCCCGCAGAACCCAACAAAACGGACGGAGAACCATCGGACAAACCTGCCAAACGACTCGGTCGCTTGTATCTTTTCTGCGTCTCTTCTTCCGATGGTCTATCTCTTAAACAAACCTTAGATCTCCCAGCAATATTAGACATGAAATGGTGTCATGCAAGAATCAATGACCAAATATTACTCGCCGTTGCAAATGCAGACGGCGAAGTTTTAATATACGAGTTGAAAGATTGTAATTTGGTCCTCAAGACGAAATGTCAAGTCGTCGAAGAGGGAACACTGGCGCTGTCTCTTGATTGGTCAACCGGACGAAGTGTTGGGGAGCCCTCTATTGTTGTCAGCGATTCAAGGGGTCATGTGACGGTGCTGGCGCTGACACCAGAAGGATTGGTTGAGAAGGCAATGTGGGAGGCGCACAGCTTTGAGGCCTGGATCGCAGCTTTCGATTACTGGACCCCGGACATTGTTTACACAGGTAGGTAGGGAGGTAGGGTCGCGTTGATGGATGAGCTTTTTTGTAAGTTTTAAGTTTGCATGGGATCTCTTTACTTTTGCAAGGGCTTTTTGAATGCATTGTAGGTGATTGTTGTCAAGTTTCTATTGTTACTTGTTATTATATACCACAAAAAACTTACATTAAAACCTTTATTTGTTTGGATTCTGGCTAACGTTTTCTTTCAAAAAGCAATACATCACCATTACTTTAATGTCCATGTAAAATATGAATGTTGTAGCCCCACCTGTTTGGTCAGAATTTTTTTTCGGTTCTAAAATATCGCACTAAGAACCGAAAAAATTCGTTGAAGTACGATATTTTTGAGAAATATTTCTTCGATTGTACCCAAAAATGTGGCAGGTCTAAGTTCAAAGATTTCGAAGGTCCCCTCTAATTTTCATCAAGATCGCATATGCCGTTTGCCCGGTAGAGCGCAAACAAACAGACAGAAAAAAAAAACACCCGAGCTAATTTTTTTTTTTTTTTGGGGGGGGGGGGGTCAGTGAAATTGAAGGCTTTGCTTTGCTCATTCAATTATCTTGATGTTTGGGACTTCCTATATTTTATTCTTCTGAGAATGGGCGGTAGGAACCATTAGAGTTCATTTTTTAGGTTAATTTCTAATTTTGTGAATTTTTATAGATGGAACTAAGTTCTTCCTAAGGAACTTGTAAGTTCTTATTTTTCAAGAGGAACAAGAATGTGAGTTAGTTCCTATTTGAATCGGTTATTTGAGAAACCGAGTCACCTAAAATGCGTAAATGAGTTAAGATAGCCATTGTCTTCAGAATTTCAAGACCTATCGATTAGTAGAGACACGAAATATTTTTCGACTATGCCTGTGTATATTACAGGGTGTCAATTTTCCCTTTGAGCTGAGAAACCGAATAAGTAAGTCCATACGTTCTGAAGAAAAAATTGTATTGATTTGAGAAACGGAACAAGTCATTTTCAGTAAAATGAGTCATTGTCGAGAAATTTTAATTAAAAAAAGTTAAAAAAATGTAGTTTTATGTTAACTATAATAAACAATCATAAAAACTGATACTACTACCTTATTTTTACAAATTTTAGATATACCCGCCCCATTAATTGTGAAACCAAATAAGTCCACGCTAATTACACCCTCGTAATTATAAAATTACGTGCTCATAAATATCAATATCAACATAAATCAATACAACTATCCCACATCTAAATTACTACTTCAAAAAACCTGCATTTTTTTTACTTCAGGGTATTAAAAGCACGTTTTTTTGCGTTTTACTCAGAACAATGATTACATGACTTATTTGGTTTCTCAAATAACCGATTCATTTTAACTAGGTAGGTAACTTAACTTTTCAAAGTTCCTTATTTTGTGACTTGCCCAAGACTGGGCGTGCAGGTACCACTTAAATTATTTACAGTAATCCCCTTATTATTCAGGAGTCCTATAAAATTCAGTTTGATTTTTTCTTTTTTTTAATTAGAAGGAGTTTAACGTCACGCCCTCTAACCGAAGCTTCTGTAGAACTTCATCTAGTCTTGTTTGAATATTGAACAGAAATTTATATTTACCAAGTTTTAATTAAACAAGGATTTTGTAAATGATAAAATGTGATTAATTATAAAGTATGCTTGATACTAGAAAAATGTATAGTGGATTGATTAGAACCAACTTAATTTCAAGAATGTTTGCAATTTTCGGGTCAAAACTGAGAAGCTAATTTTAAAGCGTGAATAAGCTCCCTCAAATTTTAATATAATTTAAGAAATAAATAATGAATTGACTGTTTTTCTTGTTAACATCTTAAACATAATGTTTATTTTTGTTGTTTGCCAGGGGGAGATGACTGCAAGTTCAGAGTGTACGACACCAGACTCGATACGTCTAAGCCAGTTCTAACGAGCAGTGTTCATGATGCTGGGGTGACAAGTCTACACTCTCATGCTGGCCAGGAGTTTACCTTGGGTTCAGGCAGGTACGATGTCTCGTACTTATGGTTGTGATATTACAGATTAGCGGTCGTGTGTGAACGTGCGTGCTGAACGTGTGGCTCGTTGGTCTTGTGGTTAGCATATCTGCTTCCAATGCAGATGGTCCAGAGTTTGATTCCCATCAAAGTCTTTTAACTTCTGATTTAGACTTAAGTCCATCAGTTCTTGTCTTAGGAGTTTGTAAACGGTGACTTTCCGCCGAAGCCGCCGTCCTAGCAACGAAGCACATAATAAATTCAAGGTTGTTCTGAATCGGCCTTGTTGATTCTGGTGTTGATCCGCAAGATTAGAAATATCGATATTTGGTTGGTTATCGCTCACTCGTCGATTGCGTCGGGGCCCACAGGGTTGGCTTGGTCACTTTGATTTACTGTCCCCCACTGAAAATCCGTTATACAACTGAGTGGGTAGACTCTAAATACAATTTATTTATTTATTTATTTACTACTATGCTTTTGCCTGATAATTGAAAAGTTGCACGTAAATCGTGTCACGCCTGACCGTAAATTACACTGAATGCAGTGGCATACTGCAAGAAAAAACAATTATGGAAAATACACCTCTCAATTTGTTTAAATGGTCCTTCATTTATCAATGTATTAATATTTTGTATCTGTGTCTATTTTGGATATACAAACAATGGTAGGGCTTGTAAATTACTAGTACTCCATCAAAATCAACTAGCTACCTATTTTCAAAAGGTATTTCTAGAAGTCTGATATTTCATTGTTATACCCACTTTTCTAGCTACGATGAGAATCTCCGACTATGGGACACTAGAAAATTGTCCTGTCCTGTGTATACATCCAGTCTCGGCGGAGGAGTTTGGAGGTTAAAATGGGACCCATGGAACTACAATCACCTCCTTGCGGCGTGCATGCATGGAGGCTTCCACATCGTATCTTGCAAGAACAGTCTTCCTCCCAAGATTGTCGCTTCGTACGGAGAGCACGAAAGTCTGGCGTACGGATCCGACTGGTGCCATTTGAATAGAGATGGAGTGAAGGAAATCTTACCGTCTGATAAGGGGGATGATTTCTTGTTGGGTTGTTTGGCTGTTATTGGGACTTGCTCATTTTATGATCACAAATTGTGCATATCGGCAATTAAAGTTGCTTTAGATTGAAAAAAAATGTTTTTTGGTTTGTGATTTACTTGAATCCCTGATAATAGCTTCCTGTATTGATTTCACTTTGGCAATCAACCTATAAAAGTACACAATCATGATATGGATTACAATTGCTATCATAGACTTATAATAATGTCCTCAAAGCGGGCTTATGCTTAAAAATCTTATATCCATACTACCTAACTCATGGGAGATGAGAAGTGATTGGATTTTTCCATGTGTTCTTTCAGTAATGACAGCTACATTGCGTCTTCTGTTCGATTCATATCATGGATGTCAACAGTCACAACAAATATCAGTTTAATGAAGGTATGTCTTATGTCTCGGTAGCTCAATTGGTAGAGCTATGGCGCGTTAAGCCAGAGGTTCTGGGTTTGTTCCCCAATCGAGACATACTTTTATTACAATTGCTGTCATTGACAATAATAATAATAATAATAATAATAATAATAATAATAATAATAATAATAATGAATATATGGTTTTTAAGCATAAGCCCGCTTTAAGGACATAGTTATTGATTCATAGCAGTTGTCGAAAAAGTTTGCCCCGACTGGGGTTCGAACCCAAAACCTCCGGCTTAACGTGCCATAGCTCTACCAATTAAGCTACCGGGACCACAGAACAAACCTTTAGGAAACTGCCATTTGTTGTGTCTGTTGATTTCCTGTAAATCTTAATAATAATAATAATAATAATAATAATAATAATAATAATATAATATAATAATAATAGTAATAATAATAATAATAATAATAACTGCTTTTTGTTGTGACTGTTGATTTCCTGTAAATCAACAGTCACAACAAATAGCAGTTTCCTAAAGGTTTGTTCTGTGGTCCCGGTAGCTTAATTGGTAGAGGTATGGCACGTTAAGCCGGAGGTTCTGGGTTCGAACCCCAGTCGGGCCAAACTTTTTCGACAACTGCTATGAATCAATAACTATGTCCTTAAAGCGGGCTTATGCTTAAAAACCATATATTCATACTACCCAACTCATGGGAGATGAGATGTGATTGAATCACAGATAATAGAGATCTGTGATTGAATTTATCCATGCAATCTTTCAGATTTGACAGCTACATTGCCGTCTTCTGTTGGATTTATGTCATGTAAATCAACAGTTACAACAAATAGCAGTTTCCTAAAGGTTTGTTCTGTGGTCCCGGTAGCTTAATTGGTAGAGCTATGGCACATTAAGCCGGAGGTTCTGGGTTCGAACCCCAGTCGGGGCAAACTTTTTCGACAACTGCTATGAATCAATAATAATAATAACAATAATAATAATAATAATAATAATAATGAATATACGGTTTTTAAGCATAAGCCCGCTTTAAGGACATAGTTATTGATTCATAACAATTGTCGTGAAAGTAAAAATAAAAAAAGTTATTTTTTTCTTTTTTTTCCATGTGTTCTTTCAGTAATGACAGCTACATTGCAGTCTTCTGTTCGATTATTATCATGGATGTCAACAGTCACAACAAATAGCAGTTCAATGAAGGTGTGTGTTATGTCCCGGTAGCTCAATTGGTAGAGCTATGGCACGTTAAGCCAGAGGTTCTGGGTTCGAACCCCAGTCCGGGCGAACTTTTACGACAATTGCTATGAATCAATAATAATAATAATAATAATAATAATAATAATAATGAATATACGGTTTTTAAGCATAAGCCCGCTTAATAATAATAATAATAATAATAATAATAATAATAATAATAATAATAATAATAATAATAATAACAACAATAATTCGGCACTGTTTCGGTTAAGAATGGCCAACTTTTAAACACTTGTAAACTGTGTTGTGTGTGTTAAAGGTTTTGAAAAGTTTTTTTTTGTTTAAAATAGCGACGTTAAAGGTTTTGAAGGTTTTTTTTGTTTAAAATAGCGACGTTAAAGGTTTTGTAAGGTTACTTACAGTGAGTGTACGGTTCGGTGGAAGTGCTGGTGAAAAGTTGGCCATTCTTAACCGAAACAGTACCAATAATTCTATAGCTGTTGTTTGTCTTGCAGGAATTCATGCACATTTTTAGTTTAAGTGACAGCCCAGATTACTAATGGTTATCTTTTTAATCACTGTGACTGTTCTTAAAACAAAGATCACATAATTGAACACAAAATAATTAACACATTTTAAAGTAATAACAACACTAAGTAAATGTAAAACGGTTGTTCATATTTCAAATAAGCACATCTCTTGCTCGAACAAAGTAAACTGAGCAAAATCAATAGTACTTGAATTTTTAAATAACGCGCCACAAGTTGCCAAGTTAGTTGTTAGCCGCTGCCGAGAGATCGCGCCTCACGTAAAATAACCGGTCGTTACTTTGTCTCGCAAATGGCGAGATTCTAAAGTTCAGAACGAGATCGAGCGAGATAGTTCAGTGTGTTGTGAAGTGAAGGAAGTGTCTAGTTGTCGTCTGCTCATTACTCTACATAAAAATAGGTAAATATTTCGTTTTATTTTAACACCTTGTTCACACTTGCACATTTTCAATCGTATTGACCGGAGAGATCCAAAGCAGGCTGTCAAAAATTCTCTGTATTCCTTTTGTATCACAGCACTTGTCAGTCTCTCGCTCCGCCCTAGGGCCCTAGGCCTACAAAAAGTAATCACGTACGAAATTATCTCATTCTTTTCGGTCCTTATTTGGCACTTGAATAACTATATTTTATTGATAAATGACATTATATAAATTCACACGTTGTTCTTCATTCTACGTTTATCATTTCAGTTATTCTTTTTTACGAATAAAATGTAGCACATTCAATAAATCATGCTTAAAAAAATAAGTGGCACCCTGGTTTTGAACCTGTCAAGCGGGAAAATTGACGTGCAATTTGAAAACATAAATAATTGCGAAACGAGTTTCTCTTCCCCTTTCTTCTAAGTGCGTATTCCTTCTAGGAGTATATTATTCCGTAATATACGGGTAGAGTGACAGCTGACTTTGTGAACACAATATTCGTGGAATTTGGAAACTCCGATGAACCAAACCAACCAGCCATGCCAGCAAGAACGAGGCATTTTGCCACCTGCTATTTTGGAACGTTACCAAGTTTCACGAGACTAAAGGAGGAACTAAACACACTTCTTCCTGTCTTCTATCGCTCGTTTCTCCAATCTAAGCATGATAAAAGTAGATGTTTATTTCAACGATTTATCTGTAATTAATGTGGTGAAATCTATCAAGTTTAACTATAATGTCAACAAACTAGCCTTGTTAATCTACGGATATGCACCTATTTCCGTCAGATTGTGTATAGAAATGTGACTACAGCTGTCGTTGTCGACACAGCTGCTCCCATTACATTGTAGAATAGGCCAACATATTCTTTAAATGGGGGGGGGGGGGGGGGCGGGCGGGCTGTTTTGGTCAAAATGACGTTTTGCCCGGCTGACCGGTCGAATTACTTTGTTCACTGTCCGAATGACAAGTGGAACAAGTGTAAGTGTCCTCTGCGTTTTTTTTATGTCGTTCTGCTCATGTCTAATCTAAATAGTCCACACAATCGTGCATATAGCAAGTGTCAACAGTCAACGAGTGCAGTAGGTTTAATTGGCAGTAATTGCAAAGGAATGTAATGTGTAATAGTAATAGTAGAGTAGACAGAATAATTAATTTAGATGTGGGAAATGCCTCTGTAGGTCTAGTGTAGCTGCCATCTAGCTGGGCTGGCCTTTAGCCCACTTTCTGTACAGGAAAGCATTCATTAGCTTGCCGTCACGATCTAGACGATTATCGTTGACTCTCACTCATTTTTTGTACCCCCGTCTATTTGGTTTCGATCGCGGTGTCAACGGAGCCGATCTCCAATCACTCGGGTTCAGATCGTTTCTCTGGAAACATTTGCACTGAATCTGATCTAGCCTATATTTATGATTAATATCACCTGGAGGCTGCACAGATCTCAATTCTCAAGACAGTTTGTCAGCTGTTAATTTGCAGGGTGTCTACAACTGTACAAGTCGGGAAAACCTGGAAAAGTTAGGGACATGGGCCTAAATAAATTTCCAAAAGTACCGGTAATGGAAATTGTTTAGGTATATATTTCTGGTATTTCCTTATTCCACTTACAATTTTTCGAAAAGTCGCCAAATCGAATGTAGTTGTAGCCTACGGTATATTTTCGAAAAAGATCCGGGGGCAAGCCACCACTGCCTATCATAACGTTGAGACCGAGGGCAAAACAAAATCAGTTAGCTCATTTTTCTTAATCAGCCAAACTTACAGACTGAAAAAATACGGTTTTCAATCTGGAAAACCCGTAAAAGTTAGGAAATTTGGTAAGAAGACACCCGGATTTGGTTTGAGTCCCGATTGCCGGAACGTATTTTTCATCTTCCCAACACAGAACAAAGTATTTTTTTCTGTCTTGGCTAAAATAAAATTTCACTGACGTTCATAATTTCGTTGCATTGTTGCCTATCCACTAAAATTCGCGAAACTGATTTTCGGTGGAAACTCTTAACATTGTTATAAACCGTATTTTCATTGTTGCAATAATAAAACCAGAACGCGGGCATCCCTAAACCCACGAGTAACAGTAATTAGGTACCGGTAGGCCTAAAGATGTAAATAAAAAATAAGTAGTGTAAAGTTGCCTAGGTGTATAATATGGATGTTTGCTTATGTTACGTCGTTAAATTACCAACCTGCAAATTGTGTGCAATTGTGCAATTTGCGTTATGCCGCTGTCCTAAACGTTAAACCTTTACCTTGGTAGGTACCTACGTCTTAGTTTCTGAATTCGTTTCGAGTAGGGCCTATGCCTATACTAGTTACCACAGGCATTATTCTAATTCTGGTTTCTGACGTGCACATAATCCCTTCCATGGGATTCCGATTTGAGCCTGAGTGGGCATGTTCACGTTCAGACAAATCCAGTCTAGTCGTGAAATAGAAAAAGTGACATTACGGTTTACAGAACTAAAAACTCGAATCAAACTCGTTGCAACATGTTTTTGCCACAAAGATGATCCGAACAACACAACAACGTGTAGAACGTGCTTTTAATCGTCGATGCTGGTGTCGACCATTGCATAATGCATGACATTGTTTTAACATAGAACCCATATATTTGCAAGTACTTATCTGTGTAGTTATCTAATTGTGTAAGCGATTGTTTATAAATACACCAATGACCAAACCATCATTATCAATTGTTTGGTATTAGGCTATATTATCTAACAGTTCTGTTATCGCTAGCCTACCTAATTGAATTACCTAAATAAAGAAACCTAAATGAATGACATGTACTTTTATATAGATTACCGAAACGTCAACGTCAACAAAGCTAAACACATGCCTCCTGTACTAACCTCTGCCTTGGCAAATATAAAGGAAGTTCGAATCTTTTAGAAATTGTTATTGCCTCGTTTAAAATGAAACGTGATCTATTTTACCCGTCCCGTAGTATAACTAATCTAACTGCGTAACAACCTACAATATTGTCTTTCGACACAAACATTAACTTTCTGGGTAGAGAATAGGTTTCTTTGAGAAACCTGGAACCACATATAACAGAGTAGGCCTACACGATTCTATTATCTGTTCTGGAACCATAAGTACCGGACTATGTCCCAGCACCTTCTGTGACTGTGAACGAGAAATCTTCAGTACGGATTGCCTGTGACGGGAACCGACCGATATCTACGAAGCTAGAGCCACAGCGGTGAGATCAAAGACAAACAAACTGACTTCACAACATCTCCTAAGATCAGGTGTACCTACCAACCAACCAGCACGTGATGTTTCTCACACCGGCTGTGGTTGGCGTGCAGCACGTGCAATGTAGAACGACCTTCCTTCCCACGATGTTCGTTATCAATAACCGTGTTGCAAGACCATCCCACGATCGATTTATAAATTGAGCTCAATCACTTTTTCTTCCTTTTTTCCCCCTTTACCTATTTTTTGTTTGAAATCATTTAATTTAACATTTTTTAAAAACGAAATCTATTGTCAGAAAATTGTTGTCTTATTAGGCATACACATTGTTGTAATATTGTTATTTCAAAATTCACTCGAATAAGTTATTTTCGTTTTTCTTTATTATGTCTGTTATGTCTAGTTCGTTATTTGTGTGTGCTGACGTAGGTGCATTGATTGATACGTAGGGTCTAGTTTTATTTATTGCCCCCTTTGTAAATAAGTTTTTATATGTGAATAGGATAGACGCTTAAAAATAAATAAATGAAAGGATTATTTTAAGCCTGCTCTTGTGAAGTAGCAACTTTGCATGAGAGTGAGAGCGCTGCCAACTTCTGTTTGTCTCCTATAAGCAAACCCACACCTAATACGGAATACCGGATGGCGATTACGTAAGTACTTGCCTAGGTACTCTGTTTTGGGTATGTGCCTACATATCCGGTACCAACATAAACAACCTCGACCATTCAGCGAGAGTAGGTGTTTAGAAAACATTTGTGTTGGTCACATTGTTATTTCAAGACAGAAAAATACAAGTGCGTACAACAACCAACTGTACGATTTAAACTACTTTCAATAATAGGAAAAAGATTTTTAAAGAAATCAAACCCTTTTTTTAAATTTTGTCTGGATATGCAATTGCCAAAATGCTTGTTTTAAGTACCATTTCATTTTCTTACACGAGTGAATAAAGAAAACTCACAGGCATTTTGATTCTTTTTGGGGTTTCCACCTTACTTTTCACTATAAAACGCAGGAAACTATTTTGGTTCGAATCTCTAATATTGACATAGGTTGTTAGTTGTTATTTAATCCTCATCTGGCAGCACCCTCCTCTTGAAATTGAAAATTATTTGGTCATTACTAGAGAGAGCAATGGCATTATCACTGTGGCATTTAATCCTGCCTGATGAATGACCCTGGCAGTTTGCCGTCACCGGGAATCGAACGCGCAGCATCCTGAATGGGAGTTCCGCGGAGTTATAAATTCCTCACCGCCTTGGTGACAACTGTCGGTTGACACGATGGAGATTAGAGTGCGGTGCGCGGGGCAAGGTGGAGAAAAGTAGGGCTGGGCTCTTCCTCTGGGAAAGTTTCAAGACTACGCCCGAAAGTTTTCTTATTCCAACGCGTTACGGCTCAATAACTCGGGTTTCGTGTCCAACCTTCCGGACACATTAGCACAGTGGAAAGCGTAATGATCTTGTTGTTTGAGAACAATTTGTCCTTCTAGCAAATAAGGTTCCTAATGGTATCGAACTCGAAGTCAAACCTCGGAGGTGTATAAAAATAACTTTTTCTAATTGAGAATTTAGCATTTCCATTCCCTCCGTGTAAACCTTCGCTAATTTAGAGACTAATGGTGGTATCGTATAATTGTATTTAAATGGCAAAACATTACCGGTAGACCTATAGTTATTTTCAAACCAATTTAGAACACAAAATTCATAAAATCACGTCAGAATACACGTCAATATTTATTTTAGCAAAATAGCATTTTTAGGCGTTTTCAGAAAACATTTGTAGGTGTGTGGTTCGTTGGTCTTATGGTAAGAGGCTCTGCTTCCAATGCAGAATGTCCAGTGTTCGATTCCTCCTTACGGTGGCTTACGTATGTGTCAACTGTGACTTTGGAGCCGTCCTAGAAACGAGGCATATACAATAAATGGTTGATCCTGGCGCTGTCCTCGGGTGGAATCGTGTCCAGCTTGATTGATCGGTGCTGCTCTTTAATTGAGTCGGTCATTGTTCGCTTGGTCGACTTAAAATTTTATGTCCCCCACTGAAAATCAGTTATGGCCTATGTGACTGAGGTGTAGACTCTAAATAGGCTACTAATTTATTTATTCATCTATTTATTTTTATGAAAATTCCTTATCTACTATCTAGGCTTAGTCCTATAGCACAAAAAGTTAATTTTACATCTCTACTTATTTGATGTATTATCGCTTCTCCCCGAACTGCTGCCCAACTTACCGAGAAAAAAGTACAACTTATAGTTACGTGTAGACATTTCGATTATTGTTTGGACGTTTCCTTCACGAATACCTTCGTTTCCATTTGTTACGACGCCATCATTAAAGACAAAAACCTCAGTGATGGTTAATAGCACGCGACACGTGGGTTCGATGCCCGCCACAATCTTATTCTCACTCGTACTTACTCGTCATTCCCAACTATCACAATCAGATACCTTACCTACACACTCTACAACAATTGCTCGCCATACATTAGCCTGTGTAATGACCGGGCCTAGTAGATTGTTGTGTAGGCTAGTATGCTTGCAATTAGTTTTAATTTCAATTTCCGCAATTTGATGTGAAGTGCAGTCATTTGACATGCCCATGCCCACTTGTTGACAGTTTTGTGATAACTGATATGTGGCGTTACTCAGTGGCGCATCGAGTGGGGTGGGGTGGGGGGGCTAACTTAGACCCCCCCAACATAGGGACCATACCATACACAAAAGTTTGATAGAGAGTGAAATAGAAAGGAGAAGGGGATTAAACTATCACACCCCCCACCATACCATACACAAAAGTTTGATAGAGAGTGAAATGGAAAGGAGAAGGGGAGCAAACTATCACATTTCCCATAATTTACACAATGTTATTTATTTAAATTTAGGCCTAGTAATTTTGATATTCTGTGACTAAACTTAGTTATACTTACTTTCATTTTTGTCTTAGGCACTAACCATTCGATTCCAAATCGTGTTCAAAACGTCAAATATATTGGAGTGGGGGGAATGACGAGACCTCTAGTTTTTTTTGCGAATAAATACTAGTTTTTTTTTTTTTAGTTCATCGTGTATTTAACTTACCTCGTAGTAAACTGTTTTGTTCACGCTACCTTGGCCTCTAGTCTAGTGTCCCCTTTGACAGTGTTAATCGGCGCGACTGACACCACCTCTATCGGTTATCAACGCTTATCACCCATGACCGCGCACGTGTAACCAACCAGCTCCCTCGCTATATTCGGCGGAGAAAATGGCGAGAGTACATTGACGTCGGCTCTTAAAATACCTCCCACAAATATGTTTTCTGCCGTGGCCGAAGCGAAGGTCAAGATTAATGGATGCGTGGTGTGTGTGGTGTGGTGTGATGTTGCTCTGCCCTGGCCGAGGCGAAACTAGATTATAATCTTGAATTGGTTGCGCACTTTGGTGTGACGACGCTTTGAGGTAATGCGATGGTGTTGTTTTGTTGATTGATTAGGGTTTACGAGAAATTGGGTTGAGTGAAACGTAAAGTGTTGTTCTTCAAAATTGATTGCGTAAACTACATTTGACACAATATTAGTGTGTTGTCAACTTTTGACTTCTTCTACTTGTTAGCACCAACGATAAGAACGTCAACCCAGCATCGAAATAATCGAAGATTGACAGAATCAAAAATTATAATTCGTATTAGGCCATATTTTTGATATGGTTGAAATCTATAGGGTATACGAAACGAATAGAACTTTTATTTTGGTATTTTGTTTTCAAGTCCATCAACCAATCGTTGATCTGTATTATCCTGCTTGACATGTTTTCATATCAATTGGTATATTATGCTTCCTGGCTGCCTGCTGTGCCAAAAGTGCTTAGACAAGAACGTAATATTTTGAACAACTGCCAATCTCGGAAATTATCAAATATTAAAGCTGATAGGCTTACTTGGGGCACTAAACAATTTATAAATCGATCGTTGGAATATAGCGAAGTGTTGAATTTGACGCCAAGATTATGTTAAAAATAATACGGTTTTTCATTTTTTTTCAAAACTTTTATCCATAACGAGAACTACTTGATCGCATCGACAAAATGTAGCTGGGAAACAACTGTAATATTCAACCGAAATATGTTCATTTTTTTGTGAAATGCAATTCGTCTAATAATATTACCACATTCATGGATACGACTTTAGAGCCGCATGAACGTAGCGCATTAAATATTATATGATCTCCCCCACTGGAAATCATCTCGCTGTGGCAGAGTGGATGTTTGACTGCAAATAAATATTTATTTGCCTCGGTCCTTCGCGGGAATATCTACTTCACCCAATGTATAACAGCAATCAATATCACTAGAAAGAAATGGTGGGCCGAATATAGGCCTATGTGGTCTCTGAAAAGGTTATGGTAGATAGTATTGCGGATGTGGTAGACACTAAAAAGATAGGATTTATAGTATATGACCTTGATCATTCGGTAATCCTGTTATCATAGTTGGTTTGTTTGTAGGTCGAGTTTTGTTGTTTTATTTAAAATTGTAAATGTTTTACTTTTTCTATTTGGGAATGGGATATAAAATTATTGACACTGTACAGTTAGCATAAGTCATATTTCAATAATTTTGCTTTACTCATTTCTTTTATGCAAGTCCACTGTCGTATATTTATGCTATTACAAACTAGAGATTAAAAATGTATACTCCGGGGCCCGGGCTCGACTGTACTCGGATCTCTAATAATATGTATTAATCTTGGTCTATATAGTCTTTAGGGTTAAGATAATATTTTTGGGCGTTTTATGTTTTAATGCTAATCGGTGAACATATATTTGGTAAAATGTTACAAAATGCTAATTTTACTAAAAAAAATGTTTTCCCCACCCTTAGGAACTAGTTTTGGCAATGTTTCTACATTTGTTGTGCTATATTGAAATTGAAATGTTCCTATAATTCATCATTAACAATTAGAAGTGCAAGAAACACCCACATTTGGGGTTTTAGTAAAAAAGGAAAAAATAGTTTGCGACACAATGCTAGTTTTGAAAAAATAATGCTAAATAATCTAAATTTAATTGCTAAAAAGACGTTCTTCTATTTATGGCCTATGGTCCATTCTCGATGGTGTAAGGTTTTGTGGTGAATCGCCCGAACACCATTGCATCAATTCGAGACCTAAATCTATAAACAAGATTTTCATACATTTCTTTTTTCAATCATAACGAAAATTTTGCAATGAAGGATATCTTTGTCTTGACTTTTCATGTATCTAAAGCGCGTTAGTAAGTATTGATAACCTTGTGCCCTCCATGTCCAGAGCACAGTTAGTAAGTAGGCCTACTTCCTTTTCTGTGCGTTCTTTTTCTTTTCAAGCCCGATAATGGTTGCCCATAAATTTCCTCTGCACTGTTTTTTGACATTATTTTTTTAGTCCTTCCACGGTTAATTTACTCCATCAACCGTACAATATCGCATGAGTCATAATCGGTCTTCTCTTTCTTGATTAGGTTTTTTGTCCACGTGCTTTCGTCCGTCAAACGTCGAGTCAATGAACTTTTGCTGAAGTCGATTACGAAATGGTTTATTAATTGTGTTTTAATGATTGCCGGGGTTCTTCAACTGGATGCCTGAGTGAACGCATTGTGCATTCCATGCGTGCTGCTATAATTCAACAGAAAAAAGTCTACATTCATATTATGCTGTATATTGCTCATTCGTATCACTCAGCGTTGACAAGTGACATACCATACCATTTATAGAACTCCTTTCGACTTCGATACTCTATTTAGAGTGAGGCAAGGAGTGCACAAAAGAGGGAGTGAAGATATCGTCTAAGAATAATAATTATACAAATTACAATAATTTGCCGTGCGTTGATATTTTTGCTGGTGGCGGTGTCGTCGCTTGTTCTCGCATTCAGTAATGGTGGAGGTGCCGGGTCTATAAATTTTGCTAACCTTTGAGGGATCTAGCCAATTCGCCCTTCGCCCCCCAGGTCACCAGAATTTTCTGAGTCATCCTTTATCATGGGCAATGCCATAAAAACGCACATCAACCGGGCGGTGTGTTCGGGTTTTTATCGTGAGACGTGACACACACTGATGGCTCAAATACATTTCATTTTCTCAAGATTGAAGAATTTCCAGTATACTTTTTTAAATAACGTTTTAAACTCTACCCGCAGGGATTTTTTTTAACGAAGCTTTGTCAAAAACGTGTTAAAGTGGAGGAATGAGGATATCTTTCAATAAGTGTTTTTAGATTTACCATACAGTTTGGTATGTTACCATGGCGTGGCAGGATGGTTATCGTAGGAGAATAAAATTGAACGTTGTAAGTATCGGGGGGGGGGGGACCACACCCTGGATCCGCCACTGTAGGGTATACCTATCCAACCAAGTACAATCACAATGTGATATTCTACTAGGTAAGTCCAATATTCTTGGAACTTATATAATCCTGCCTGTATGTATAGGCATTAGGCCCTAATGGTGGTGTAATAATAATTAGTTGGCACGGTCTACCTATAGTAGGCTACGCCCCTACCATCTGCTACCATCACTAGGGTTCTAAGTTGAATTCTAGTCAATATTATTGGAGCGATATCGTTATCGTAAGATAATACCTGAAGGGCTGTATCGCGATTATATCCTTCCCCTAGTGGCAATGACCTGTAGGCCATTTTATTGTTGATCCGGTTTTGAATTGGGAAAGCAGTTATTTCTGTTATTTTATTTAAATTCTTTTTTCCCAAGCGAACGAAAGACACTAATTTTTGAGTAATCAATTGTGTATGTTTATTTTGTGGTTAATTTTTTAGAATGGTGGGCGTAGATATCCCTTGATGCAAATGACAATCTGGCTACATTTAATTTTGTCTAAAATAATATAGATGCGAGCTACACTGCACATTATCAAATTGCATATTACATGAGACAGGCTTTTTAAATCTTGTTCTTGCGGTTACGCCACACCCATTTCTAAAATGAAAGTCCGGTCCTAAGTCTACATTTTTTAACTGAGGTAATTATAGAACAGCTGGTTTTAAACGTCCGCCTCACGTTTGATCTGGTTGCGCCTTTATTACTTTACTTTTCAGAGTAGATTTAAGCCGAGTTTTTTAATTCCTATTTTGGAACTAAAGACTTTAAATTGTACGGTCAGTTTTAATTACATATTCACAATGCTCCGTAATAGATATGATTCTTGATTCGTTTTCTTTCACGTTGTAATATCTTCACATTTAACCAATTTTATAAAAGAATTCAAATATGCATTTAAATATGTGTACATATGTTCCGTTGAAGACATTGAATTATTTTTGGACATTACTATCCTGCGACGTAAAAAATAAAACATTTATAACTTAAAAATATGTTTTAATTATTATATAATTGAATTGAATGTGACTTTCATTTTTCAAAATAATTGATTCTTTGGTGAGTTGGCCTACCATTATTCGTTCATGACATAGATTTTTCAAAAACATAACCTTTTTCTCTTTTCTTCTTGCAGTTCGTGCTGACCGATATTTGGTATTAGTGTTGATATGCAAATACTGTCATCACTCGTGTTTAGTCCTGTGTTACAGATGAGTTGCTGGTGATTAGTGATTTGTGATTACATTATGCTTTATCTGCTATTTGCGAGTACATTTGCGTTTCCACAACCTGTTACATCTTCCCTCGATAAAATCAGTTGATTGGTCCAATTTACTGGTATTAGCGTAACTAGGTGTCGGGGGGGGGGGGGGGGGTACTTACTGTTTGTTTATGCATTGTGTGCCTAGCTGCACTGCACTGTTGCATCTACTCTTGCACACGGCGAGTTGTCGACCTGTTTTAATTCTAGGAGAGGTTTTTATAATGAGTTATATTTATTATTCATAACCCAAGACAACAAGACGTGTTTAAATAATGTATTAAACTATACACAATAATGCCGTATGCAATTGTACTGTCATTAAATTACAATAACAAACTTTCGGTCAATATTTATGAGGCAATACTTTTTTGTATTTTAAAAAAGAATAGTTTTAAAATTAATACTTACAAAGACTATCAAAATTATCTATAACGTGAATACGGGGTGATAAACATAAAAATTGAAACGACTGCATAAACATTTGTTTTTAAAAAAGTGGGTTTTCGTATTTGTAATATTTTTTTAAAATGAATTTTTAACTATGATGCGAATTTTTGACTTTTGCTGTGTAGGGCCCACTGTATAATGTAAACTTTTGAACGATTACGTGTTTATATTTCATACCTTTTTGCCTGGGCAAAACGTCTGAAATCTGCTCAGATACGTCCTGTTACAACAAATTTCAACGAATGTCAGCCGATGAAAACCTTGTTTGGGTGATACTTGTTTTCGGCATGTCTGTGTATCAGAGTTGAATGTGCCACTGCACTTTTTCTCGGGCATGCTGTGTATAAGTTGAAATGTTTCCCTTCCTTGCACTCTTGTTCTCGGGGATGCTGTGTATCAGAGTTGAATGTGCACTTCCTTGAAATCTGGTTCTGGCATGCCTGTGTATCAGAGTTGAATGTGCCACTTGCACTCTTGTTTTCGGGCATGCCTGTGTATCAGCAGATAACTCACTCCACCCAAGTACGGCAGCTAGATCAATGGTCCGACTGTTTCACTAATAAGGAAGGACCTTGTCCGTCTGTGGGCGTGGGGCAACACGCCCGGATCAGCCTGGTACGTCTTATGTCATGTTTTTAAATGGTTCACGATCAAAATCTCCATTCCCCCAAAGAAAGATGTTGTTTTATTTTTTCCCATATAAGAAATGTCAGAAATAAATTAGCTAATAACACCATTTTTATTGTCCTCTACAGACACGTTCTATGGTGATTGCTATGGTTTTGAACATTAATTTTATCTACCCTCATTACGGTACCTACATATTAGCTTAAGCATAAACAATCGGCGCTGACATATACACGAAGGCCTATTACAATATTATTCGTGGTGACGGTGGTAGGCCTACTCCCTAAAATAAAAGCGAATTACACTCAGGAAAGGCTTGACTTAAGGGTTTTTGGAACATGGATACGATTGTAACATTCCTACCCTTGATATATTTTACAAATACTATGACAAATTAATTGGATGAGCTAGCCCAGCGTAGCGAGCGAGGGGAAGATTCATTTCACTACCTGGAGAAAAAATCCGAATGTTTTGGGTTTTTTTTTTCTTTCTTTCTTTTTTTTTTTTGGATTTTGTGTGTTTGTAAAATCGATTCCGGCTAACCGTTACAACCGATTGCATGAAATTTTATGGAGGTCTTTCGAAATCTCTTGAACTTAGAACTGCCAACGTTTTTTGAAGTGACGCACAATCGGGAAATTTTTCTTTAAAAAACGCAATTTTACGATTTTTTTCGATTTTTTAAAAATTATTCACTTATGACACCTACATGCTTTATCCGATTGTAATGATTTTTTTCAGAACCTTAATTGATTGCACTTAGATTTTAATTTTGGACATACTACCTCGACGTAAAAAATAACATTTATAACTTAAAAATGTTTTAATTATTTATAATTGAATTGGAATGTGACTTCATTTTCAAAAGAATTGAATCTTTGGTGAGTAGGCCCTACCATTATTCGTTCATGACATAGATTTTTCAAAAACATAACCTTTTTCTCTTTTTCTTCTTGCAGTTCGTGCCTGACCGATATTTGGTATTAGTGTTGATATGCAAATACTGTCATCACTCGTGTTTAGTCCTGTGTTACAGATGAGTTGCTGGTGATTAGTGATTTGTGATTACATTATGCTTTATCTGCTATTTGCGAGGACATTTGCGTTTCCACAACCTGTTACATCTTCCCTCGATTAAACTCAGTTGATTGGTCCAATTTACTGGTATTAGCGTAACTAGGTGTCGGGGGGGGGGGGGGGGGTACTTACTGTTTGTTTATGCATTGTGTGCCTAGCTGCACTGCACTGTTTGCATCTACTCTTGCACGACCTGTGCAAGGCGAGTTGTCGACCTGTTTTAATTCCAGGAGAGGTTTTTATAATGAGTTATATTTTATTATTCATAACCCAAGACAACAAGACGTGTTTAAATAATGTATTAAACTATACACAATAATGCCGTATGCAATTGTACTGTCATTAAATTACAATAACAAACCTTTCGTCAATATTATAGGCGAATACTTTTTTGTATATTTAAACACAGAATAGTTTAAAAATTAATACTTACAAAGATTATCAAAATTATCTAGAACGTGAGATAAGGTGTGATAACATAAAGAATTGAAACGATTGGCATAAACATTTGTTTTTAAATGTGGGTTACTCGTATTTGTATATTTTTTAAACTGAATTTTTAACTATGATGCGAATTTTGCACTTTTTGCTGTTGTTAGGCTTACTGTATAATGTTAAACTTTTGAAAGATTTACGTGTTTATATTTCATACTCTTTATTGCCTGGGCAAAACGTCTGAAATCTGCTCCAGATACGTCATGTTACAACAATTGTAACGATGGTCAGCCAATGACCCTTGTTTGGGTGGATACTTGTTTTCGGGCATGCCTGTGTATCAGAGTTGAATGTGCCACTTGCACTCTTGTTCTCGGGCATGCCTGTGTATCAGAGTTGAATGTGCCACTTCCTTGCACTCTGGTTCTCGGGCATGCCTGTGTATCAGAGTTGAATGTGCCACTTGCACTCTTGTTTTCGGGCATGCCTGAGTATCAGCAGATAACTCACTCCACCCAAGTACGGCAGCTCCGATCAATGGTCCGACTGTTTCACTAATAAGGAAGGACCTTGTCCGTCTGTGGGCGTGGGGCACCGCCCGGGATCGAACCTGCGTTCTTATTCATGTTTTTAGTGGGTTCACGATCAAAATCTCCATCCCCCAAAGAAAGATTGTTGTTTTTATTTTTTCCCATATAAAAAATGTCAAGAAATACAATTATCTAATAAACACAATTTTTATTGTCCTCTACAGACACGTTTCTTATGGTGATTTCTATGGTTTTAGAACATTATTTTATCTACCCATCATTACGGTACCTACATATTAGCTTAGCATAAACAAATCGACGCTGACATATACACGTATTACAATATTATTCGTGGTACGGTGGTAGGCCTACTCCCTAAAATAAAAGCGAAATTACACTCAGGATGGCTTGACTTGAAGGGTTTTTGGAACATGGATACGAATTGTAACATTCTTACCCTTGATATATTGTTACAAATACTATGAAAATTAATTGGATGAGCGTAGCGAGCGTAGCGAGCGAAGCGAAGATTCCATTTCACTACACTGGAGAAAAAAATCCGGAATGTTTTTTTTTTTTTTCTTTCTTTCTTTTTTTTTTTTTGTATTTTTGTGTTTGTTAACACGATTCCGGCTAAACCGTTACACCGATTGCGATGAAATTTTATGGAGGTCTTCGAAATCTCTGAACTTAGAACTGCCACGTTTTTGAGCGCAATCGGGAAATTTTTTCTTATAAAAAACGCAATTTTACGATTTTTTTTATTTTTAAAAAAATTCTTCGACTTATAACACCTACATGCTTTATCCGATTGTAATGATTTTTTTACAGAACCATAATTTTATTAATTAAGATATTTGTGTGAAATTTGAGCGTAATCGAAAAATTATTTCTCATGAAAATCGAAATTTTACGGGTTTTTTCTTTTTTTAAACAATTCTTTGACTTATAACTCCTACATGCTTTATCCTATTCTAATGATTTTTTCACAGAACCTTAATTTCATGAAATAATTTATTCGTGTTAAATTTGAGCGCAATCGAATAATAATTTCTGATGAAAATTGCAATTTTACGATTTTTTTCTTTAAAAAAAATTACGATTAATTAAAAAAATTAAGCTAATTTTTTATTTAATTTAATTCAATTTAAAAAAAATCTTCGACTAAGTAATAATTTTTTCACAGAACAACAGAAAATCCGCGTAACACAATGGCAGCTCAATGCACCAATTACGCTCATCCAACAACGCGGCGCGGACTAAAGCGTTTTCCTAGTTTAATTAAAATGCAACAAGCATAGATCGAGGCCACTAGCGGAGACACTCGTGCCCCCGCGTTCCTCCAAATTTTAATAGTGTGTGGGGGGGGGGGGGTACTGCTAAAAACAAAAATAACAGTGGGAGCTCTACCCTTGTGGGCCTAGTCGTATAGGATCGAACCCACCCGTCATTGACTGACATCGCTCATGTTGAATTCAATTCAAAACTCGCGTTGTGTTGAATATTATGGGGATAACACATTCTATGGAAGGTGTGTTCGCTTTTACTGTAGCAAATTGTCTTCAGTACACTGCACGCCCGGTAGAGGATATGGTAGGCCTATGTGGATATCTGACAATATCGAGAAAAGATAAAAAGGGATTAAGGTTTTGAGTTGTGGTGGTTCCCTTACCATCGAATGTTAAAGATCCCTGTGAGACAGTAGTCGGGACTTGGGAGAGGGTTGTGGTTGTGGTTGTGGACCGACATAAAAGTTGGCACCAATCTAAAAAGACTCTAGGTAAACACTAAACACAGGTTGATCATGTGGACAGATGGGCAGTAAGTAAGCTGTTGTAGTTTGTAATACTAATTAATTGTAGACAGAAAAATACTTGTGATGAAGGAAGAATGATTGACTGGGGGGGGGGGCGAAATTATAGTGTTTTTAATGGCACGATTTAATTCAGCTTTATTAGAAGACATCTCAATACATTTCTCATAGGGTTACTACGTACGTGCATTACTTTTGATTTTTTTTCTCTTTTTCCCTTGTTACCTGTTTGTCTTCACTTTTCTATTCATTATTCATTAATCATCATCAATCATTAATATTCCATTTGGTTAGTTCCTCGCGGTCGAGACATTTGTATGGATACGTGTTCAATTTATTTTATGGCGTGAGCTAGAGGTAAGAAGCAAGAAAGAAGAGGACGATATTGAGGGAAAAGATGAAATGGAAGACGAAGAAATTGAAGGAGAAGAAGACATGACAGGCCCGGAAAGCTCTGTGTGGTTGTATATAGCCACCCCCTGACCCGACTTATGTTGGAATCAGGTGTAAGAAATATATATATCTCCAAAAATATATTCTCAATATCAACTATCCTTGCGTATTGTTCACATTCGAATATAGCCGACACGTATAAAAATTAAATATATTTTCGTTGCTCTCTCTGCACCGCAAGTAAAATCGCGCCAGTCCCGGGCATTTTCTTTCTATCCCTCTCCAGCGAGCGGTAAATTATCGACATCGGCTAAAGAAAAACAAATATATGCCGAGTTTTCCTGGAGAAACTTCCAAGTAAATAACAAACCAGCCGACTTTCTTCCAAACGAAACTTTGAAGTCGAAGTCAAATATCTACGCTTTTTAATAACGAACCGTAAAGGGAATAAAGTTTTCCGTTTGGTTCAGAGTCTCCATCTTCAACCATATTCTTTACCATATCCTTTTTACACTGTGCACACAAGTATGTAATGTGAGCTTTCAATACTGTTGGGAACTAATTTGATATTCGAGAAAATCATTGAAATTACATTTTTATTTACAAATAAGGACATTTTTTTCATTACAAAAACTTCTTGTGAAAGAAGACTACCGTTAGTGAAATGTCAATATGATTAAAAGGAATGAAATATGAAAGTTGATATGAAATATACACGTCTCGCTTATAAGATATGCAAGCAAGTATTCCAAATTGTCGAAATTCGTAATTCATACCGTTTAGAAAATATGCTCACGCAAGCAAGTATTCCAAATTGTCGAAATTCGTAATTCATACCGTTTAGAAAATATGCTCACCGCATTTTATTGACACCGCTACTGGTGTCGTGCATTTAGGGGAAGCAAGAAACGTATTTAGGCATGCTAATTTATTTTTTTCAATCTTAAATGTCTATTTAAAAATTCTCTTGATCGGCAAATCCAGCTTCACTTTTCGAGCCCCAATTTTCACAACAAAAAAATTGGGATGATGTTTATAAAGAATGAGCGCAATGTCGCATTCAGAGCACATTTCAAGATTTTAAACTAGGAAAACGCTTAGTCCCGCCCCCGTTGTTGGATGAGCGTAATTGGTGAATTGGAGCTGCCCTGTGTTTTGCGGATTTTATGTTGTTCTGTGAAAAAATCAGAACTTTGTTGAAATTTTTTTTAAATTAAATCAAATTAAATAAAAAAATAACTTTTTTTTAAATTAATCGTAATTTTAAAAAAGGAAAAAATCGTAATATTGAAATTTTCATAAGAAATAATTATTCGATTACGCACAAATTTTACACGAATATATTAATCTTAAAATTAAGGTTCTGTGAAAAAATCATTATAATCGGATAAAGCATGTAGGTGTTATAAGTCGAAGAAATTTTTTAAAAATCGAAAAAAATCGTAAAATTGCGATTTTCATGAGAAATAATTTTTCGATTGCGCTCAAAAACGTGGCAGTTCTTAGTTCAGAGATTTCGAAGGCCTCCATAAAATTTCATCGCAATCGGAGTATCGGTTTAGCCGGAATCGTGTTAACAGACAGACAAAAATACAGAAAAAAAAAAAAAAAAAAAAAAAAAAAACATTCCGGATTTTTTTCTCCAGTGTAGTGAAATGGAATCTTCGCTTCGCTCGCTACGCTCGCTACGCTCATCCAATAATTGTTTCCTACACAATCTTGGAAAATTACTTCAAATTACCCGTTTGGTGGCATATTTACTGTCGATTACTGAAAAACAAAGCCTTTTAAAAAAAATTGCACGATACGAAATCCACACTTCTTTCTTACATTTTGATGCAACCCCAAAACCCGCAGGAAAAAACTTCCAATGCCCAGACAAACCCTCTACTTCCGCGTTAAAGCCTGATTTGCTCTCTAGAGCTCATCAAACAGTCTATATTTGAAATGACGGTATTCGTATTGGGGAGATAAACGCGATTAAAAGACAATGGGGTTACAATAGTCGATGCTTTGTTTCCACACTTCGGACCTGCGCCCCACCGTGCTTGTTATGGGTGTACTGCCACGGGCACCGGGGCAGTGTGGCGAAATAAATTTGAATATACCCAACCCCCAATAATCTAATTAAATTACTTCAAGCCGCAATCCCCCTTCCCAGGTACTTAACATTCACGTCCACCCCATTATTCCATCCAACAAATGTATAGGGATATCCCGAGATATTTGAAATCCTCACTCGTAGGAGGCGTGAAAAGGAACATCAGGGAGGAAAAACAGTACTCGTCGCCAACCTAAAAGTCCAACTAAAAACCTTTTGTGGTTTGGGCCCTGATTGGAATTTCACTCCCTAAAACTAAGGGCGACTCTGGGTCGTCGCGGGGAACTTCCCTTCCCTTTGACTCCCTCCCCGACGGCGACGCGACAATGACCCCCGGACGGATTGCACAGACGAAGACGACCAGAGTGGTGGAACCCCTTCCTCCCCATACGTTTGTGGCGGGGTTCTGACCAGCACGGGCCCTGCCCCCCCTTGTCCTCCCGCGTCCCCCTTGTTCCTTCCGGCCCTTGGAAAAGAAGTTGCAATAATCTTAGCGCCAAAAACGGGTACCGAATAGACACAACGGAATACGCAAAACGGAATAGAGCACACATTTTCGTGTCGGGGGACTTCCCCAAAGCGTGGCGTGTTGCCAAATGAAGTGTTTGTTGTGACCCTTTTTCAAAACGGATTACCCCACACGTTAATTTTGTGACCTTTTCCCGGTTTGAGAACGGAGTCAGCACAATGTGTTGACACTTACCCGTGTGTCCCTTTTTTCCGGGACCCAAAGGGGATTATGCACCATTTTGTGCGCGTTCCGGGGGGTTTTTTTTGTGCGCTGTTCCTGTCCAAAAACCGGATTCCGCACACACGTTCGTGTGTCTCTTTTTCCGGCCCAAAACGGTTTCAGCACCATTTGGTCTGTTCCTGGCCACCGGATTCCCGCACACACGTTAGCTGTTGCTCTGTTCCGGACCCAAACGATTCAGCCATTTGTGCTCTTTTCCCTGGCCAGCACGGATTACCGCACAAAACCCTTTAGCTGTGTGCTCTGTTCCGGATCCAAACGGATTAAAGCACACATTTGTGCTTTTTTCCTGGCCGCACAATTACCGCAAAACCCCCCTAGGAAAAAAGTGACGCTTTTTTATTTATTATTACATGTCATACGTCCAACTAAACATTTGTTACCCTATACGGTAATTTGTTTTTTTTTTTTATTTTACCCTTGTTCCGTACTCCCTTTAAATACTTTTTTTTTTTAAAAGGCGTTTAAGTTTTCTATTACATTTTAGTATAACTTTGCGTGAGTCAAGTCGTGACTCTGCGTGAGCGTATATGCTAGATGCGTGGCGTGCTAAGAATTGAAACTTACTGACGAAAGTGCGTGAGCTTTAGTAAACTTTATACTTTTCGTGCTGACTGTGCGTGATTAAAAATGCTACTTGTACATGACCCGACTGAGTTAAAATCCACTCTCGTCTCACCTCTACAGGAATCGCCCATATTTAGTCATTTTTCTTTTTAAACCAAATAAAAACAATAGTTTTCGCAGGGCGGGGGGATCTTGTTCTATCAAAAATTCACGGTTCAAACCCCTGCTTAAATTGGACTTCATTATCTACTCTAATTACGCACGGTACTTTGGAGTCTTCTATAACGACTCCGCATGATGTGCCTCCCGGGGAAATTATGGTTCTTTAAACTGCGGGGTCATGGACCACAATAAACAAAAACAGTTTACAGATTTTATTTATGGGAAATAAAAACACAGCACATCACCTTTTCACCCCTTTAAATTAATTAAACTCATTTTACGTTCTTTTTTAAATTTTGATTTAGCTGAGATGGCTAAAAATCACATAGGAAAATATTTTCTGTTAAATCGGGACTAAAAACGGGAATTTTGTAATCCCGTACCCTCACCCAAAATAGAAAATCCTTTTGGGCTGACTAGGTGGGCCGACCATACAACCCAAATACGTCTTTTTTTTTAACAATGTGGCGCAAAATGCAAGTGTGTTTCTTCCCCGATAGTTGAAAAATCGTTATTAAAATCAAGTTTTGAAAAATGCCCAATTGATCATTTTTTTTAAAAAGGAAGTCACGTTTTGCAAAATAGTTGCATCGAATTCTTGCTTTTTTTACCTAGGCAACGAATGATTATCACATAAAATTTGGCATGATGGTCATTTTAAATATAAAAATAATAATCCCCCGGGGAGGCAAGCGTTTTTTCCCCCCCCAACTGTTCCCTACCACCTTAATTTTGGGAAAAAAACGTTGATCGTTTTTAATACAATTTAAATATTTTTTGCTGTTAAAATAAGCTCAATGTTTATATCCGGCAAAAAATCATCACAAAAAACCCAAGACGACTTTAACCCAGGAATTTAAAAAAAACATTGTAATTTCCCAACTACAGTTTTGTAAAAAAAAACAAAAGATGCGCTTTTTTCTAGCAATCTGTTTTTAAAGGGCACTGTTCCCCCTTTTCACATATTTTACGTTTTTCACCCCTTTGATATAAAACAAACAAAAAAAGATGTGATATCCCCCAAATACAAAAAATGGTAAAAAAAAAAAACGACACCCAAAGCTCTCCTTCAAAGTTTTGGGTTTTTGAATGCGTGGATAGTTGACCAAGCTTTTTCATTCTTTCTCCCCTATTTTTTTGCATTAAAAAGAAGTAAACCCTTTCGCCTGTTGCGAGCGCCAACCCAATCATTTCGGGGAAAAAAAAGAAAAAATTTTAAACTCAAAATCATAAAAAAAATTTATTTGGCCATTGATTTTTTCGGGTTCTCGAATAAACCCAAAAATTCGGCCAAGTATTTTTTGAAAATAAAAGAAAGAATAAAATGCTTTGTTGACTTCTATATCCAAAACATACCACCAAAGACTTTTGAAGGAGAGTTTGGCTGCGTTTTTTTTTTTTTGTTTTTTTTTTAAACCAATTTTTTATTTGGGGCGATATACCTACATGCTTATCCGATTGTAATGATTTTTTCAAGAACCTTAATGTTTGAAAAAAAAAAAGTGTGAAATTTGAGCGCATCGAAAATAATTTTTGAAAGATTTTTTCTACAGTACCTTAATTGTAAAATTAATATTTGGTTAAAATTTGAGCGGAATCAAAAAATAAATTATCATAAATCGAAATTTTTACCTTTTTTCTTTTAAAAAAAAATTACACTCACCCAAAAAACGCGCTTAAAAAAGCGTTTGCGAAGTTTCCCTTTTATAAATTACATGCATTAATTGCACTGCATTTTCATGTTCCGTATGTTATACTATACCAAAAGGGGGTGATAACTTGCGTATAAAATTGATTTTTAAAAACAGTCTGTTTTTAGAGAAAGGGGGGAGTAGATGGGGGGACGCAGCCCAAAACCATTGCCTTCACCACGTGACCCTTCGTTTTGGGTAGTGAATACTCATCTAGGGATTTTTGACCTTAGGCCGTCGGGTCGGGTGTGACTGTCTTCGTGTCCTTGCGTGAATAACGCATTCCAAAAATTTTGGACAGAATTTCGACTAAAAATTTTTGAAATTTAAATTTAAAAAAAACAAAAAAAAACGAAAATTAGTTTTCTAAGCCCTCAAAACGGAAATTTTAAAATTTATTTACAATTTTACGTAGGCCCCCTATCCTACCCAGAAACAGAACTCTGGCGTCCCGGTTTTTATTTTTTGAATTGGGTTACCCATTTTTGCGGGTTAGAATTGCGCGGTATAAAAATAAAAAAAGGGGTTTTTTTTCATTTCACGACTATTTTTAGGGTAGACCGAGAAAGTGTGGAAAATTTAAAATTACAAAATTTACCTTGAAACACCAACTTTCGTACCGCTGTGGACCACATTGTCAAGGTGACTGAAGATTTATTGTTTGTCGTCTTCTCCTCGTCGCTCTCATCCCCTCCTCAGTCCCCCGGGACGCAAGTGGGCGTCCAGGGTCACAATAACATTTTCGTCACCTTGACAATGTGGTCCACAGGGGCCCAAAAAACTTTGTGTTTCAAGGTATTATAAAAAATTTTCCCAAACACTTTTCGGTCTACCCGAAAAGGGTCATAATATGTAAAACCCGAAAAAGCTTTAAACAAACCAACAGTTAATATCTCTGTATACTATTTTTTTTTTTGGGTGAAACCCCCGGGGGGCCCGGGGGGCAGACGGGGGAAATAAAAGAAATATTTTTATTTCATTTCTTAATCGGGAAACCTGAATTGTATTAAAAAACCCGTAGGTGAAAAGACTCGACCTGCAATCGGAGACCGTTTTTCGATACCCCCGGGGATGGATTTTGTAATTTCGGTTGATTTCAAAAATACTTTTAATTACGTAGTGCAAACCCAAAAACTATAGGTATAGACTGTTTGTTAAAAAGTGTTAGTATACCAGCTAAAAGTGCATCCAGATTAAATCTGTACGAAAAACTAAATAAAAAATTTAAAAATAATCAAAGGGATTAAATTGCGTACTTTTGGGGGTTCCTAAAAAAATCTGCTTGAAATCCTGACCTGCATGCCGATTATGAGTGCACGCATTCAGCCATGAAATTCCGGTTCATCATTCGTGCTGTCATATCGGCATATTTTTTTATCGCTCAAAAAAACTTCTTTGTCGTGCATGTATTTTTTACTAGAAGCTTCGCAACGTTTTTTTCAGCGCGTTGTTGGTGAGCGTAATTTGCTTGAGCTCCCATGTGTTTGGGATTTTCTTTTGTTTCTTGAAAAAATCATTACTTAGTCGAAAAAAATTTTTTAATAAAAATTTTATTAATTAAAAAATTTAAATTAAATTTTTTTTTAAATTCCCGTATTTAAAAAAAGAAAAAATCGTAAAAAATTTCAATTTTCATAAAAAATATCATTCGAAAGCGCTCCAAAAAATTTTACATAATTAAAATTAAATTTATAAATTAAGGTTCTGTGAAAAAGTCTTACAAAAGGATAAAGCATGTAGGTGTTTAAGTCAAAAATTTTTTTTAAAAAAAAGCGAAATTTCGATTTTTAATGACAAAAAATTTTTTATTACGCTCAAATTTTTACGCGAAAATCTTAAATTTATAAAATTAAGGTTTTGGAAAAAATCATTAAATCGGATAAAGCTATAGTGAAATAAGTCGAAGAAAATTTTTAAAAAAACGAAAAAAAACGTAAAGTTGCGATTTTTTTGAGAAAAAATATTCGATTAACTCAAAAAAAGTACATTCTAAGTTCAGAGATTTCGAAGGGCCCTTTAAAAAATTTTATCGCAATTTGGAGTTCGGTTTAGCCGGGAAACGTGTTAACAAACACACAAAAAAACAAACAAAAAAAAAAATTTCCCGTATTTTTTTTTCACTGTGTGAAATGGAAACTTCGCTTCGCTCGCACGCTCATCCAATAAATTATTTGTAAAAAGTTGTTTTTTTCATGATTTATTGCAAAAATTCGGAAAAAAAATGAAAAATTTAATTTAGTTTGAAAACTTAATTAAAAAAAAAAAAACACAAAATAAAAATAAAAGAACGTATTTTTTTGGGCCTTTGAAATTTTCAAATTCAAATTTTTACCCTTTTGGCAATAAGGGGCGGAATTTTAGAATTAAACATGAATCCTACAGGTTTTTTCAAAACCGATTCCCTCCCCCCCCCCCCCAACCCCTCTGGTACGCTTCTGTTTCCAAGTTTCCCTTCCCTTTTATAATTTATCTGAAAATCTTTAAAACCAAAAACACCCTCCCCCCCCCACGATCAGGGCTGGGTCCGCCACGGTCCAACATACGGCATTTTTTGTATCGAATTTCTTTTCCAACCAAATTTATACAAAATGGAAGTAAATTTTGTTGTTAGATAACTTTCATAGCATGGAGTTGAAATTTGGTCGTGTCACTGCGGGAAAAATGTTTGCTTGTCGGGCGGGGCGACGTCAGACGGGTCAGTATTGACCGACCCCGTCCAATTCGCCACGTTAAAGTTTTAATGGGAATAACCAATACTCATAGACTCCTGATTACAAATGGCCTCTTGGGAGGCATTCTATCAAAAATAGTTGCTAATAGGGAAGGTGACAAAACGTCCGGGTTTTCCGGAAGCCCGTTTTTTTGTGGTATCTCACTCTCGTGTCCCCCAAAATTTTTTCGGGTACATTTTTTCCTAGTGAAAAAATAAAATGTCGTCGTCGGGGGACCTCACCCCCCTTTCCTTTTACGATCTCTCCACGACAGACGACCATACTACACGAACGATAAAAAGACGGGGACAACCATACGTGAGAATCCCCCCCCTTTCCTCTCCCCACAGCGGTGGGTTGGGTTTTGATCACATGGGGTTTTCCTCCCATGTCCCCCCGGGTAGAGTGTCACATTTTGACCTAAAAGGTTGCACGAAACCCTTAAACCCAAAAAAAAACCCAATTTAACCATCGTTGAAAAATTAACAACAAAACAAAAGCATCGCAAATTTACTGCACGCAAAAAAAAAAAAAAAACGGCAAGCCCGAAACTTATTGTAAAAAAAATAAAAAAAAAAACAATCTGTGTGAAATATAGTTTACACCACTCAAACGAATTCAATTTTTATCAAATTTATATCTCCCCACCGTCCACCCCACCCCCTGACAAAACTATGGTGTCCCATTTTTCGTTTTTAATTATGGCCACCCTTTCTTTAGATGAGTGGTAATTATTCGACCCCTTTGCCCGGGATAGTTGATTTGGCGGACACGTCCCTCACTTACTTTTTGAAGTCATCTTGTAAAGTCATAAAATTTCAAAAGTTGTAACGCCCTAATTCTGCAAATTTTTTTATACAACTTTTGTGAGGTTTTTTGGGAAAAAAAAAATTCGTAAAAACACCAAAAAACCCCCTGTTATGGATCAAAAAAATTTTCGGGGCTAATTCGCTTCCAAAAACCCAATAGCTGAGGGGCCTCCCCCCCCAAATTTCTCCCATTTTACACAATCATTTTCTTTTCCCCGGAATACGCACAAATAAATTTTTTTTTGATGACACCCAAATTTCACCTCACATACCTCTTTTACTTCTTTCCCTTTAAGACCCCCCCCGGCCCCCCCCGAGAAGACAAAACGAAGACGACCCAAGCTTTTCCCCCCACCTACAGTGGCTGGTTATGACCAGCATGGGGCCCCCCTCCCCACATCTCCTGCTATAGAGGTGCATTATCACCTTAACGGTTAAAGCACGGGCCCCCCTTATTCCCAAAAAAAACCAAAAAATCCCAACACCCTATCCTTCCACTGTACAAAAAAAACCATTTTTAAAAATATTAATTTGGGGGGGGGATTGGTAAAATTTTTTGGGGGGGGGTGAACAACGCCGATAGATCGTGTGTAGTTCTTTCCCCCTACCTTTTGTTTTAGGAGCTTTAAGGGAATTTGATGTAAAATTATAAATTTTTGAGGGTGTCGAACATGAAATATTTTTAATTTTAATTTAACTAAGAATATTTTTGTGTAATTTGATTTAGAAAATTAAAAACTATTTGTGTAAAAAAATAATTTCGATCAAATGTATGGGAAAAAGTTTTAAGTTTTAAATTTTTCGTGCTAATTGGGGGGTCGATAGTTTTTTCAGACAAATGCATACCAATAAAATGAAAAACCCAAAATTTAAATTTAAAAATCAGATGAAAAAAATTTAAGACCGATTTTTCCCCAAAAAAGCCTATTTAAGATCTTCGATTTTTCAGGACGCATCCAAAGTGTGTGCGGTCTCCGTTCTGGACAGGAAAAAGAGCACAAAAGTGTGCTGAAACCGTTTTGGATCCGGAAAAGAGCACCCCGCTAACGGTGGGTAATCCCTGCTGGGCCGGAAAAAAGCACAAAAAGTGTGCTGTAAACCGTTTGGATCCGGAACAAGCCCCCCCAGCTAACGTGTTGCGGTAATCCGTGCTCCAGGAACAGAGCACAAATTTCTTAATCCGTTTGGATGGGGGCAGACACACACGCTAACGTGTTTGGGGGGTAATCCGTGCGGCCGGAAAAGGAACAAATGTGTGCTGTAAACCGTTGGATCCGGGAACAGAGCCCCCCGCTAACGTGTGTGCGGGAATCCGTGCTGGCCAGGAAAAGAGCCAAAATTTTGTGTAATCCGCTGGATCCGGACCCAAACACACACGCTAAAGTGTGTGCGGGAAAAACCGTGCTGGGCCCGGGAAAGCACAAAAGTGTGTGAATCCGTCTGGATCCCGGGTCTGAAAACACACGCTAAAAGTTGTGCGGTAAACCTGCTGGCCCGGAACAGAGAACAAATGTGTGCTGTAAACCGTCTGGTCCAACAGAGCACACACGCACGTGTGTGCGGGAATCCGTTCTGGGCAGGAACAAAAACACAAATGTGTGCTGTAACCGTCTGGATCCGGAACAGAGCACACACGCTAACGGGGTGTGCGTAATCCGTCTGGCCAGGAAAAAGAGCAAAATGTTGCTTAATCCGTCTGGATCCCGGGTCTGAACAACACACCTAACGTGTGTGCGGTATCCGTGCGACCAGAAACCCGAGCCAAATGTGTGCTGAATCCTCTGGATCCGGAAAAGGAACACGCTAAAGTGTGTGCGGGGAATCCGTTCTGGACAGGGCAAACACAAATGTGTGCTGTAATCCAAATTGGACCCAACAGAGCCACCGCTAAAGGTTTGGGGGTAATCCGTTTTTGGACAGGAAAAGCGCCAAACTACCACACGGGAAAAGCGCACAAATTGTCTATAATCCCTTGACCGGAACGGGCAAAACACGGGGAAGTGTCCCCAAAAATTGTGCTGTCTCCGTTCACAAACCCGGGAAAACATCACACAAATTACTGGGGTTTCGTAATCCCTTCTGAAACGGTCCGAACACACAACATTAAATTTTGGGAAACCGTCGATTCGGAAATGTTTGGGTTTTTGCTCTGTTCCGTTGCCCTTCCCTTTTGCTTATTCCGCGCCTCCCCTAAAACACTAAAAATAATCTTGCGATACCTTGGTGGGAAAACCTCGTATCGCTCCCCTCTGCAGAACTGCCGCAACATTTCAAGGCCCCAAAATGGGTCTAAATGATCATCAAAAGAGCATTTTTTTTAAAAATCTGCTCTTTTTTTTATCCTAGAGCCTTTTTGGCGACTTTAAAAAAGTTCAAAGGCTGCAGTTCTGCAGAGGGGCAGATCAAGGTTTTGCCATTAAAGGTTATCGATATTCAAAAATAACTATAAAAACTATTTATAATTTCGTTTTTTCTTTTTCTTTTAAAAACACAAGTGTGGACCGGCATTATCAAAAAAAAGCAAAAAATTCTTTGTTTTTCTTTACAACGTTTATACCACGTTGAACTCTTTAAAGGGGGTGCCGAGCTGGTGGTAATATCTTTCCACCATGGTGCCGAGTATTTAATTTTGTATAATTTGGGGGGGGACGCTTTATAACGCAAAAGGGAAAAAGCGATCCTCTCCACAAAAGAATTTAATGTTTTAAAACTAGGGGAAAACGCTTAAGTCCCGCCCCGGTTGTTGGATTTTAGCATATATGGTGATTGTGCTGCCCTGTGGACGCGGATTTTTGGGTTTTTTCTGTGAAAAACATTACTATCGAAAATTTTTTTTTTTTAAATCAATTAAAAATTAACATAATTTTTTTAATTAAAAATTAAATAAAAAATTATTATTTTTGTAAATTTAATCGTAATTTTTAAAAAAAAAAAAATGTAAATTGAAATTTCCCTAAGAAATAAATTTTTCGATTGCGCCAAATTTAAAAACATATTTAAATTTAAAATGAAGGTTCTGTAAAAAAAACATTACAAAAGGATAAAGCTTGTAGGTGTTATAAGTCGAAGAAATTTTTTTAAAATCGAAAAAAATCGTAAAATCGCGTTTTTTATGAGAAAAAATTTCTCGATTGCGCTCAAAAACGTGGCAGTTCTAAGTTCAGAGATTTCGAAGGCCTCCATAAAATTTCATCGCAATTGGAGTATCGGTTTAGCCGGAATCGTGTTAACAAACACACAAAAATACAAAAAAAAGAAAGAAAAAAAAACAAAACATTCCGGATTTTTTTCTCCAGTGTAGTGAAATGGAATCTTCGCTTCGCTCGCTACGCTCATCCAAAAATCAGTCATTGTATGTTTTGTGTTAGGTGATAGGGTTCCTTTCTAATTCATTTTATTCTCAATCTTGTTCAAAATAATGAAGGGATTCCCATTGAATTTAGCCGTGCCTTGTTCATTTTATATGATCATTCCTTGGTTCATTTGTAAAAAAGTCTTTAACGTGCTTTTTCTAAACAGCATTTTCAAATTAGATAAAACATTTATTCATTCAAATAAAAGTGTACTGTAGCACATTTCAATGAATCGCAAGCAGGGGAAATTGCAATTCATGCAGTGGAGTCGATCCAGAATGTCAAGTATTCTTTATTACTCTCTTGCTCCAGCAATACGTGCCAGATGTCGCCATCTCTTTCGATTAGAGGGATTCGGGCTACGAACTCGGGTCGTTCAGATCTATTTGAAAGTAGGTCAGGGACGTGTATAACTAGGAGCCCCAGTTGCCGTTGTCCTAAAAAGGAAGGATTTGGACGCAGAACTTTGTAAGCGACTAGGGTATCCGCATCGCAAGTATAAGTCGATGAATGAAATAAAAGAGTATTCAATTTTTTTCAGAGTTGCGTCGTCGAACGAATACCAACATTTTATCGGTGGCTATATTTTTAACAATACCAATGTTATTTGTTTCTTTTAAAAGTTGTTTCGCTCTGAACTTAGGAAATGTACAGAAAAACATATTTGGTTGTATCAAAAGTTATTGAATGGATTAGGACGCATTGCGCTTTATTTCTTTTTATACCTTTCTCGAGTATTGTTTGTCTAAAAGCAAATGGCAATTTTTCTTCCTCGAATTTTCTTTCTGGTGACATGTATGTGAGTTAGGGGGGCAGCTAGAAACTTCCTAGCATGACGGTATAGGAGCTCGGGGGCAAAGGCAAACGAAGTTGTAAAACGTGATGGTTTTGCAAATGGTAGGCCCAACAAGTTCTTCGCGCACACAACTGTCACTTTCAGGAATATACTGTCGTAAGCAAGACCTCCCTCAACCATTGTGGCCCATAGTCAATGTGCGTCATCCATTGCATTACGAACATTCTAAGGGCTTATTTATAATACTTACAAACCTATTATTCTGTTTCCATCTACAATTTTTGCAGAATTTAGCGACAAATTTTATGGTGTCAATGGTATAATGCGAATAGTGATTGTGACTGTCATGGCCATACTTGTAAGCTACCCGTCTAATCCGTTCCGTTTAAAGGGGTATTTAACCGCTAAACTCAAAAAATATATTTCATTCAGGCTAACTATTAATGAATTTAACGATTAACAGAAAAATTATTGGGGCCACCATGACCTCCCAAAAAATTGTCAAACATGACATTTTTCTAGCTAGGTCCCATCGGCAAAAATCTCCCATAAGAAATAACATGGGGACGATCTTTATGCCCCGTGACCTTGGAGGATTTTGATCCAAATAAATATTGGCCATTATTGACGTACTCGACAGCCTTTTCTGTAAATTCTCTTATATTTTGTTTTGTAATTTGGGCAAGTAGTTTGGTCAAAATATGCTGTTTACTAAGATGGGGTGTGATTTTGGAATGCATATTTTTGCGTGTTTGAGGGTATATTTGGGCACAGTTTCAAGACACGATGTTATAAAGGGGCATTTTAGATTGGTACTATGCTCTAGTATCTATGTGGACCAAAAAAGAAGCAGGTTAAAGCCGATTTAGGAAATTTCCAAAACACCAATTTTTGCCAATTTCTGGATCAAAAAAATTAAAAAATTCGTGTTAAATCACAGTTACAAGATATAATTTTTTAAACGGCCATTTAAGTGTAGTATTGTGCTATAGATCACGTGGTAAAAAATAATTTTGGGGTTTTTAGCCCCTTTAAAGCATGGTTTGCCAGAGCTCTCAATTTTAATTAACTAGTCTGCTTCGCGAACGCTTTTTAAACGTAAAAACGCGATATTCATGAGAAATATTACTTGAATTGTACCAAAAAAACTCGGCATATATAGAGGTTTCGAAGGTCCCCTCCAATTTTCAACAAGATCGCATATGCCGTTTGCCCGGTAGAGAGCGAACACCAGAAAGAAAAAAAAACACCCGAGCTGTTTTTTTCGGGGTACGTGAAATCGAAGTCCTCGCTTCGCTCATCCAAAAATAACACGAGGAAACGAGGTTTTGCAGGTGGATAAAAAATTAAAACGCTATCAATTGAAAATAAAACCTCTATTTTCATGCACAGTTCCTGGTTCTGGCCGTGCCTCGTGGGCTTGTTATGATGCCGCTGTGTCTGCGTGCGCCCGGCGCCCCTGACTTGAATCGATAGATAAGGGTACGGGCATTCTTACCTACACGTGTCTGCAACGTGCGAGCGCGCGCGGGGAGTATCGATTAAAAACAACATAGCGATAGAGCGGACGCGGGAAAACAACGTACAACACTACGATATCACTGAGGAGGGAGGACGTTGCATTGCATAATTATGCACTGACCCGCTGTGGTTAGCTTTGTTCTTCTTACAATGATTAAAGAACAGACGCGTAGGAAGGGGGGGGGAATGGGGGAATTCCCCCCCCACTTTTTACCGTGACCCCCCCACTTCAGAATCTTAGAATTCAGTCTCGCCGAAAATACGCACGGAAACAAATTCTGGATAACGAATTTTAAGTGATAAGACTATTAAAAGTGATTTTAATCCATTATACTTACTGATAATGACTTGTTTTGGCACGTCTGCAGTGTATTCTCCACTTCCCTTTCCCTTACCTTATGACCAACAATTTCGACAATCCTATTATTGTTGGACGTGATCAATGATAAGCCTATGCTATTCAATGGTTGTACCATATTCCAATTTTATTTATAGTTTTATAGTTTTACTGTACAAAAAATACATTAATGTGGTATTGCATTCAGCCCACGATTGTTTTCTAGAACGCACGCAAGCACACTCATAAAAACGTAATTTTCAAATTTTCGCCCGCGGCGCTGTAGTTACCCCCCCAAACCCCCCGAGCTTGGCAGCAGATTTGTTGTTCCCCCCCCCCCACTCGAAAGGAGTTCCTACGCGCCTGTTAAGGAAGGCTTTGAGGTTGAAGGCCTTCTTTAATCAATATATGAATATGGCGTAGTGTTGCTTCATCTTCCATTGTGAGAAAATGGTCGAAATCTTAGAAACAAGTAGGGCTAATCTGTATTTATGGGCTTGCTGGTTGGGATGTTACAAACGATTGAGATTTCGATTGGCCATTGAAATAAATAAATGTTCTACTTAGATGCACAGTCGTTGGAGCTTTGGGGGGGGGGGGGGGGACTTTTAAGTTTAAACTCGTTCATGAATTTTATGTTTCTTCAGTTGTAAGTTTATTCTATAATTGAGGTGAAATTGTAAAATAATTGTTTTTTAAAAAAGGTAAAATTTCGTTAGAATATAATAATTTTTTGGTAAAGTGAAAATAGTTCAGTCTCCGACCTAGATAAGAATGGAAACGTATATTTCAGGATCGGGGATGTCATGGATATGTATAAATAAAAATACAGTCGAGAGACGATGTCATCTTGATGATGATTTCAGCAGTTTTAGCCCCTCTAGAAATGTATAACCTACTCTGTTTGCTTCCGACTGCTGGCGGCTGGAGCATGTAGAGCGCATAAGTCGGTGCAATGAAAGAAGTACATGTCCCTCCTGTTTTTGTATTAGAACAAAGATTAGAACCGACTTCATTGGCATTCATGGCTGCAACTCGCAAAACAGATGTGACTGCTCTGACTGCTCCCCAGTGGAAATAGTTCCAAGCCTCCGGGTAAACTAATTCTGATTGGTGTGCCTACGCGGGCGGGGCGTGGGCTTTAGGCCCACGTTCGACTTGCGAAAATTAGTCTTTATCATCCACATCGGACACACGAGGAAAACATCTTTTAGACGTGAATAATTTTGTTTGTTCCCGAGACTCAAGTTTTGAAGATGGTTATTTTTTTCCCCAAAACGAGAAAAAACGAAAACAAGGAAAGGCATTTTTGGGAATGTAAAACTGTAAGCCTTTTATGCTGCAAATACAAAAAAAATCTTTCTAGTTCAGGGCTTAATTATGGTGGAGGTGCCGGGTTGCTTATAGTAAATTCATCCCGACTTTTACAAATAGTGAAGCTGCTGGGTCATTAAACTTGAGTGTGAGAACGTTAAACTCGTTTTGAATGATTAACATGCCAACTCTTTTGATACCTTCTTTTATTTTTGTGGGGAATTTTAATGTTTTAACATAATAATAAAATTTCTATTTATCATTATCGAAACCGATTTGGTTGGTCGTTGGTCTTGTGTGGCTCGTTGGTCTTTGTGTGGCTCGTTGGTCTTGTGGTTAGCGTATCTGCTTCCAATGCAGAAGGTCCAGAAAGGTCCAGGGTTCGATAACCGCGAAAGTCAGAAGTTTTTTAACTTCTGATTTGGACTTCAGTCCATCAGTTCTTGTCTTAGGAGTTTGTAAACGGTGACTTTGGAGCCGTCCTAGCAACGAAGCACATAATAAATTTCAGAGTTGTTCTGAATCGGCCTTGTTGATTCTGGCGTTGATTCGCGGGTGTTCGCACTGTCCATACCACTGATTGCTATATTTCCTATTAAAAATATCGATCTTTGGTTGGTTATCGTTCACTCGTCGATTGCGTCGGGGCCTGCAGGGTTGGCTTGGTCGCTTTGATTTAAAGTCCCCCACTGAAAATCAGTTATATAACTGAGTGGGTAGACTCTAAATAAAAATTTATTTATTATTTATTTTATTTAATGTGATATCGATAATTGAATGATGATGTCATAGCCCAGCCCAGTAGTATAATGGTTGTGAATGTATATTCCTTCTATCATGGGATCGAACCATATTCGCCTTACTCGATTGAGAGAAAACCTTGGTTAAAACCTTGCCAGTGCCGGGTACCTCACCAGCAAACCCCCGAAGTAGACTCTCGCATGCTAGATAGCGTTTAGTTTCCCTTATCGGTGACAGTGAATTATTAATTACATCGTAGGGATATTTCCAGCCCCATTGTGCCACACTATAACACTAATGTAGTGTGTGTACGCTCTTAGTGCTGCAATAGGCAAATGTTTCGGGCTTTGTAAGTGCACCCCGAGCGTAGAATGGGAGATTGTAAGATTGTAATATGGTTTTGTGTACTGTATATAGATGATGCTCATCAAGTATAAATGAGCACATCTATGGAGTGCCTAAGAGAAGGAAACGCCAAAATTTACGTTTCTCGGATTATCAAGTACAATAATTTCAATTTTAGTTTATATTTTATAGTTTTACAAACAAATAATTACATGATATATTACATTTTGTCTTGAAAAGCTACCAAGCACCAAAATGGGTGGCATAACGTTAATCAGTGCCTCATCATCGACATTCGACTCAACGCAACAACCCAAAGATAATTTAAAAGTCACTGATATTAATACATTGTTTTTAAGCATTAGCCCGATTTAATGATTCATAGCAATTATCGTAAAAGTTGTTATGAATCAAATATGATAGTTCATATATTATATTTATATAATATAAATAAATGAACGCATATAATATGTTCTAAGATTTAACATTCTATAATTTGTTTTGATTTCAGCTTTTCAATTCATTTGTTTGTTATCGTTTCGATGTGATATCCTTAGGGTATAGGGTGTTATTAGCAATGAAAACATCCCTATCCCCACGATGGGGGGCACAACGTACAATGTGTTCTAACGTTTTATGTAGCTAGCTTGAATTGAAAGTTCCTATAGTTCATCATTTTCCATTTGAAGTGTAAGAAACAAACCTGGGATTTGGTGGAAATAAAAACATAGATGCTACAAAATGCTAAATTTGAAAAATTAATGGTAAATATACCCTAAATTTCCTCTAATCTATAGTCTATACATACGATATGAATAAATAGAGAAGATAAGAATAAAGTCCGGAATGTAGCTACACTGTCTACAAGCAGTGTGCAGCTATATGAAGAAGAAATGATTAAGCATGCGTAGGAGATGGGAATAGAATACGTGATGATGGGCATGAGACGAGAGGCTGTTTTGTGTTACAATATGCTGCTGATTCGTCCGTTTCGTCCGGCTAGGAAGTTTTATTTAGCGTGTGATCGCGACCAGATGCGCTGTATTGAGGGTCGTTGATTCAAGCCAGACTTGTGAAATACGTGTGGTCCCGTTCCATCGTTCCCTTGTCCAAGCCTTGACTGGCGGCAGAACATTTAAGGGTGATTATATTCGAGTCAAGATTTTATATGTACTAAATTGTTATTAAGTTTTGATTCACGTTCGGTGGTTTCTTCCGCGAAAGTTTGATTGTTCCCTGATTTGCTGTTTCTGATTTTTGGCAAATCTCATATTCGTTTGCTTCTCTTCATTTTCATATAATTTTTCCTGCCTTCTTTATTACTATTTCAAACTATTTTTCGTTCATATTTAGTTCAGTTATTTAGTAAATTCATTTTTGTGTCTGCATTTTTTGTAAATAATTTTATGTACTGGTCCTCCCTTTTAAATAAGTTTTTATAACAAAATAGGACAGACAATAAATAAAAAATACAAAATACATAAATAAATAAATAAATACATATATGGTAGGATAGAAAAAAAACACATTCCAACAAATAAAATATTGTGAACTATTCAAATAAGAAAATCACACTTCGTTTTATTCACAGCAACATCCCGATTATAGCATTGTTGGCAAAAAATGAACCGCAAAGCCCAAACATTGTAATCAACTTCAGTTTTATTATCGTTTAACATTTCACTAGGGGTTGCAACTTTCTCGACTTTGGGAGAATTTCCCCTTGAATCGCGATAATGAGGCAATTTTCGAGGGAACATGCAAGGGTGTCAAAACGATTTTGAACGTCGTGTTCGGGATACGCTAAAACGTGACAGAAATATTACCAGCGAAATTCCGAAGTCTTAAGTAAAGGAGGAAAGTGTGATGGCGTAGGGGGGGGGGGGGGGGAGGGGATATTGTTAATCAATGACTAAGAGTGGCTTACATTTCACAGATTGTCTAGGAAATCTTAACTAAAACGATGTAAAAATGGTAACAGAAAGTACCCAATAGTTTTACTACATAACAGTTTAAATTTGTGGGTGTTAATTAAATTCCTATACATTTATAATGATTTATTTCGTTACTTTCCTAGACAATCTGTAGCTTGTCAGTAGGTTCAATTAATTGTTTCATTCTTGTAGTACATACTACAGAGTTGATAGAAGCCTATTAATATATTCTCGAGCAAATGTCAATATTGTTATTACATGTGTGTGCATGATATCATTGTTCAAATTAAGGCCTCTGACCCTAGATAACCGTGACCTCGATGACCTGATCGAGGTGGATCTCTTCAGTCTTTTCTCGATGGCTAAAATAATTGTCTGTGTTCACAGAAAAAACTTCGTATATTTGTGTATTATTAAATTTCCCATGCCCCGGGTAGTCTTACTTTTGCTCGTGAAAAAAAATCTGAATCTCGCTTTTGTTGGTTTCGTCCACTTTAAAAAAATAGAAGTCGCTATTTTGATTTGAAGGTTCATGCACACCAACTGAGTACATTAAAGTTAAAGACCCCATCCAATAATTGAACCACTGAAATAACTGTTCTAGTGGTATCTCGAGAACGCTGCAAAATATCGCAAAACTGTTTGCAGGCAGCTATGTGGTTTTGTGAGAACTATAGCCTGCACGAAAAAATATTGATCATAATTAAGTTTTTTATTAGATATTTAATTAAATGCACATTGAAATACAAACCGCACCGATTATTTTATTTGAATATTTTTTCTTGCATTATATTCTTCTCACAAAACCACATAGCTGTCTAAAATCAGTTTTTAGATATTTTGTACCATTCTCGACATTTCACTAAACAACCGTAAGTTCGCGTGGTTTGAATATTGCTGGTAATGGTCTACGATGGTAAAACATTCACTGAGCCCCCCCCCCCCCTCGCCCCCCCCCCCCCGCTCCTCAAGATTAGATAGATATTGTTCAAAGACTCGCCAAAAAGAACAGAAGGGTAAACAAGGTATAAATTGTGTAATAGCAACGATGTAGCATATTCAGTACTGCGTTCGTTTAGGCATGCTAGCAGGTGCCGTAACTTCTAGCTCGCAAATTGCTAATTACAGTTTACAAGCTGAAATTAAACTGAAGTTCGAGGCTGTTAGGAAAGCCGCGTAACCAGGCGCTACCTATATACCTACCTGGTAGTTACTTTCCATTAATTTATAATTGGGTTTGACATTCAAAAGACCTCCTAAAAGTGAGATGGATTATGCCCAAGTCGGTACATAGATTCATTTAGCAACCCTAGTTTACACTATGTGTAGCACTGGAGCAAACAAACGAACAAATTTACGACTCTGCGACGTGCAAAGCCTAGGGGCTAAGTTCGAATCCTCGTTCAGCCATTTGTTGTGTGTTCGCGATCCTCTTTATCAGTATTCTGTACGACTGAACGAAGTACGAAGTAGAAAATGTGCGTTCGTACTTTTTGAACCACGCTTGCATTTTTCTTTCGATCAAGATATTTTTGTATGCATACTCACAAAGGTGATCCCCAATCTAAGGGGAATCCCTAGACCCAAATATGATTTCTTAAGAATGCAGTAAAAACGTCGAAAGTAAGTAGAATGTAAGAGGGGGGTTAATAAAAGAGCGGATTATTTTTTTTAATTTTTTTTTACGGTACATAACCTCAGAATCAACAATTGTATTCAAATTACTGAATCAGTTGCTCAAGTTCAAAAATTTAATTTTTAGCAGCGGTTTTTTGTATATATTTTTAAAACTCCTTTATCTACAAACTAAATAAAAAGGGTTTTGGATGTATATGGTTTGTTGCTTGCACATTTTTTCGCCTGCCGGTACAATTTTCAAATTTTGTACCGTTTAACGGAAACATCGTGCAACGCCTGAAACCATATAAAACCAATAATACTTTTTTTTGGTTGTAGATAAAAGAGTGTAGAAATAATATACAAAAAACCGCTGCTAAAATTCAATTTTGAACTTAAGCAAATGATTCCAGTAATTTGAATACAATTGATGATTCTGAGGTTATGTCCCCTCAAAAAAATTCAAAAAAATTATCCGCTCTTTTATTAAGCCCTCTTACATTCTACTTACTTTTCAGACGTCTTTACTGCATTCTTTAGAATCATATTTGGGTCTAGGGATTCCCCTTAAGTCACAAACTAAAATTCGTGTATTTTCCAATTATTGATAGACCTACTTACTTTCATATCGCTTCAACCTCGAACATTTTCATATGCAAAGATTTCTGCAATCTATTATCTAATCATCATTTTCAAATATCTCCACTCGTCGTCATCGTCTTGAATAACAATACTGCAATTAGAGAACTAAGTGAACAACACCACCTTCTCTGTATAAATATTATTGTACATGGTATAGTTTGTTTACATGTTTCGTACGTGCGTGTGCCACCGTGCGCGTTCGTGTTATCACACGTAATGAATAAAAACAGAGTATGATCGCATTGTTACACAAAATAAACATTAGTACTTGCTATAAACTTTGCAATTAACAAGATCTAAATGTACAATATGAACGAGTCTCCTCAAATGGCATGAGCGCACGAGATTGTGCCGGGATGGTCCGTTATTACTTTATAGGGGCGGTTGACCATTAGCACTTAGCAGCCTTTCATAGTGTGGTGTGATCTGAAAAACCAACTTAATAATTTATTCTTGTTATTGTATTTTGTTAAAATAATGTTTTATCTGAAAGGTGTTGCAAAATCGAATATCCCATATTTCAATTTTTGAATTTGTTGAATTCTCCAAAAGGCCTTCACCCCTTGTCCCCCCGCGACATCCCTTACGTCCCTCCCTTCGTCTCGATTAGCCAAGTTGCATAAATATGAGACGTTAAGCAATATCCAAACTTACGTAAAGTAAACCTTTTAAATTTAATTTGAAGTTCATATTTATTTAGCAATTAGAAAATTCGATGGGCACTGATAACTTTACTGTTTTGTGCCTAAAACCCCAATAACTAACTAACGTGTGTCCCCCCCCTCAAATAGCTTATTAGTCATCGTTACCCCCCCTTCCCTTCCCCCTGTTAGTTGTTGACCACCACAACAATGATGGTTTCCAGTTTATTCCGTGTTCGTATATCGACACAATACAAACCTAGCGGTCACTACTATTGACACAATCTTATTGGTGTAATTACCCCTGTTTGGTGACGGGGTTGTGGTCTTTGATGCTGGGCGAAATTGCAAATTAGGGGTTGAATCGGACCGTGGTTGGGCCTACGCGAACAAACAGAGGGAATCGGACTTGCAATCAAGTTTGTGATTTTAATTAATTGAACGTCTGCTAGTGATGTTTATTGATTCACGTTTATTGATTCACGTTCCTCTGTATATGCTATTTATTATGGTATCGAATACGATAAGTATTGTGAGAAGATGAAGAGCAATTATAAAAATCTGCACAATTATACGATACTGCAGTGTAGCAGAGTTGAAGATATAATCTATGGTTTGCATGTCCACCTGACATCAAAACCCAAAACCCTGCAAAGACGAATGGACCGTAAAAATGACTCAAGATAGTCATATAAAAAATATTTTGATGTTTGATTTAGTTAGTCCAACGGCGTTGTTTTTTTTCTAGCTATTCAATACTATTTTCGATAGTTAAAGCTAATAATAAAGTGTGACATTTCCATATAAAGTTTCATATCATCAGCTAGTAGCATAAATATATACTAACTTACTGATAAAACATATGTGCCCTTTGCAAATCAGTTGTTGTATATTAGCCCTATGTATACGTTGGAGAAAGAAAATTGAATAAGTGAATTTGAAAATAAAATGCAACATCTACCAATTGAATGTTTATTTTTATACGCTTGAATACATTATTATATTTATACGTTACACTGGGAAGTGAAAAGAAAAAGTAACTTTTTAGAAGTAGAGTTAGCATGTAGCTTACGGGACTTTTCACTAGTCGAACCAAGTCCGACTAGTTCGGAAAGTTTTTACTTTTTACTTTTCGACTTCCCAGTGTAACAGCAACGGGAAAAGTCCCGTAAGCTACATGCTAACTCTAGGTACTTCTAAAAAGTTGCTTTTTCACTTCACTTTTTCTTTTCACTTCCCAGTTTGACAGTTAGTAAATAGCGGTTTGCTCGGCCAAAAGCATCCTACGTATATACAATTTTGCAAACTTGTCAATAAAGCATACATGACGTTCTTACAGTCATAGATTTTCAAAATTTTGACTTGATCAGCCGAAAAATTCACTAATATAGTCAATTTTGGACTTTTTAACAAAATTGAAATTCGTGAAATCTAATTTATTCTTTATAAATTATTTCAAAACAAATTTTAGGAATGTGTTACTATAGAAACCTTTATTTCCACTTTCTTGAGATATGTTCATAACAACTGTGATGTCATTCAGCCGAGCAAACAGAAAATTGCCTAAAACGCAGGTGGTGAACGCTCTTAACATGTCCACGTGCCCTTCTTCATTCAGATGACTAACTTGAAAATTAAATTTTGTAGTTTGGATAATTTTTGTGATTTGTGAAGTGAATGCCCGTTGACTGTTTTTTAAGAGGACTATGTCTGGGATTCGCACATTGACGACTGAAGAAAACCTTTAAAACTGCATGTTCGGTCAGGATTACCGGTCGCAGAATCCGATTCCTAGACCTCCCTTATTAAGAGTCTTGCGCTTTAAGCTTGAGCCAGCACTGGTCGGTTTCTCTATAAATGCAGTTATTCTATTCGAGATGATGAGAGAATGGTAGACGATGCTGAAGGACGTTGACAACAATCCAAGCCTTATGCGGGGTTCGAACCCACGCCCATGTCCTGTGTTCGCCACCTGTTCAGACGATTTCGACGAATGAAAGTTCCAAGCGTAGGTTTTACAGATGCAAACACTAAGCAGTATGGTGATACTCCTAGAATCTGTACTAGTTATAGGTTGCATACGTTTTAATTTTGGCATTTAATTCTTCCTGAGCAATGTTGGTCCTCATGTGAAAATATGTGAAAAGTTTTGGAAATAGACATTGTGGCTTACAAGTGTAAAACGTGCACATTTTCAAGCATTGGATTCTTCCTCTGCATTGGTGCGCTCCTCCCGGAGGAACCGTAGGGAAGGACGGCGTAGGCTACTGGTTTCTCAAGTCCAGCCTCAACCACGCCCATTGTCAATTCCTAGATACTCCACTGCTTCCAATGTTCTATACCATTTGATGTTATGTGATTTATACAAACAATATCACGTAAAATTAAAAAAATAAAAAATTCCAACGTTTCACAAAATGTCTGGAACCACTCTTGACTCTCTTTTCTTTTGTTACTTATTAAATATATGTTAACAGATTCCCTCTTCTTTTTCTTCTTTAGTACAAATGTAATATCAAATTATCATTGGGCTTCATATAAAATATACCGGAACATGTTCAGTTCGTATAAATTATTGTCAATGTTTATATAGTTTTTACCTAGTACAGCGTATAGATTCATAGAAGCCCTCCCAGTGTGAACAGTTCTCTCTGCTACTGTCGGTCTGTACACGTGTGAATGTACTGTAGACACAGTTGGTCCTTTGCCTTCCACCGTCATGTTCATTAAAGTTCTGCTAAATAAATGACGCTAACTAAGCCAAAGTCGACGGGTGACGACAAACGGATTACAAATTAAAAAGTAATGGCTGGATGATTATCTCCTGGCTGGTGTTAGGGGGCTTTTGACCTCTCGGATGCGCGAACTGCCATAGACAGTATCAGTTTACGTTGCAATATATAGCCAAAGATAACGCCATAGTCCATAAAGGGTTATAACCTCAAAAACAATTGTTAGCACTTCTTATAATAGTTGATCAACCTGAATTAAAATGACAGTTATAAAAATTATATCTTATAACCAGAGGCAGGTATTTATGTTTTTTTAAATTATGAATAATTGTCAACACCAATTCACCGCTTTAAAGCAGAACCAAATCAAAGATGCAAAGTCTGTAAGTTCCACCACAAATACCTGCCTTTTGCAATCTGCAATCTTTTTTGCAATATTTTGTAATCTGCGTACCCTGTATAAGATCTCACATAAAAAAAATGCCAAAAATATCATGGGGAGAAAAATATAGAGCTTTCAACTTAATGTAAAATTATTTTAACTACCAATTCACCGCTTTCAAGCAAATTAAAACGTAAATTTACTTTTATTTTAACCCCAAAAGCCTGCCTCTGCTTATTGTATTGTGGGTTCTTTTGTGTTTAAGTTTTAAGTTTCTATATAGTTTTTGGCTGTGTATTTTTGTTATTACCTACTTTAATATCAATTTGATTAGGATATCAAACACAATTCTGTGTTTAAGGGCAATGCTCGTTGTGATTCCTAATGATTGTATAATGATCATTGGATAATAATAAATCTGATATTTTTATGCTTTTGTCCTGAAAATTGTGAGAGTTAACGTTTTGGACGTGATATTTCTGTCTGAAACCAAGTATCGTTCACGTAATATAGTTGGCCACCCCTGCGAGGGGTGTGGTGACTGGTGAGCCGGATGGGGTGGGATTCTGAAGGGTTGTTTAGTGTTTATGAGGTGGAATATTCCCGGGGACGATCATATTAGTTTAATGACTTTCGTAATTGGTTTGTAGTCGAGTTTTGACATCACACGTTTACCTTGCCAGCAAGTGTTTGGTTGTTGGTTGTTGCTGGGTTATGTCTGGGACTGGTGCGCCCTATAGCAATTTAAGGCGGGAGTGAGGCCTTTTCTTACACCTGACCTTTAAAATGTGTGATACAAATTGATACAAATTTTAATATGACATATTACTATACACACTACTACTAGCAAAGATTAGTCAATCTTTGCTACTAGTACACTACAAAAATTACAGCACAAAATAATATTTAACATATAAAAGTCACTTAAATACACTAGGGCGGTTGTCATTCAACACACATTCATTCATTTCTTTTATTAGGTTTAAATTTTAATACAAATAGAATTAATCATAACAACAATAATTTAACATGTGAATTTTGTCATACATTTTTTTATTTTAGCACAGATTAATAGGATAATAAATTATATTAGCCTTCAGACAAACTGACTTTTGAAGCATAATATAATGATGACGTTACCAAGCCAGCCAGCCCATGCTGTGAGGTGCATGGTGGCTGCACTTGTGAGGTTTGTTGCTCCTTGTATGGTGTATTCGAAGGTGAGACTTACAACCTAGTCATGTGTTGTTGAGCGGTTACCCGAGTCAAGTGCCGAGAGATAACAAGTGCTGATAGTGTGAGGGGTTGACACTCCACTTCACTGAATATACATTTTTATACAGTTAAGCCCCCCCCCCCCCCCCCCCCAATATTTCTAACACCAGAATAACAAATATTTACTTGAAAGATGTACTAATAACAAGTTATTGAGATCGTACAAAAAACACGTGTTATAATATAATATAAATAAATAACACGTTTCAACTGTTGATATGTATGTAACACATGTATGGGTATGGATGTTGTGTTCTCCCCAGATACAGCTTTTTATACCTCACATTTTACTTTTTATCCTTGTTATGCCTACTTGAAAGACATCCCACACAGCACACACATATCCCACGAATATCCTATGAATATCCATGAATAAAATGTGTATATTCCAGGGATATACTATATACAGCATTTTATGTCAATGGCATGTCCGGCGAATGTGCAAATGTCACGATATTCATCTACTGTGTACCTCCCAGATATATTCTACTGGATATTCTCTGAATGTACCATCAATACCCACGTTTCGTATGTGCAATTCTTGAATATCCTTGGTACATTCTCTCAACATCCATAGGTATATAGATATACAATTACATTGTAGGTAATTGTTGGTATCTCACAATCTAGGGATATATAATTTAAAAATACAAATTCTATGCACGTCCACAGGATGTACAGTGGATGAACGGGAATATATCATTGGCGTTTATTTGATGTGCGTGGTACGTCCCGCAGACCTACTATGTACATCATTCTGGATATCCTTCAATGTACGAACAATATACGACTATATCCACGATTCATACATGCATTTCGTGAATATCCTTGGTACATTCGTACAACATCCATAGGCATACAAATACGTGCATTATATTGTAGGTATATTGAAGGTAAATTGTAGGTAACAACACGACCGATGGATATGTAATTTAAAATCATATATAATTCAATGGACATTCACAGGATGTGCGGGAATATCACACGGATGTTCATTTGATGTGCGGACAATATACGAATATATCCACGATTCACATAATATGCCGACCATCAACAGCTGGTGAAAATTCGAAAATTTTTAGTAAGAAGTAATTAAGTAACGTAATTAAACAGCGGGCATCCTGAGCAATCCAATATTTAAGTTGGTTAAGGGTAGATTTCAGCTCCACCGAAGTGCAATGGAAGAGCCTCGACCTGAAAGTGTTATACTCTGAACAGAAACTACCCGAGAATATGAATAAAGCAAGCTCCGGAGCCATGGCGGAATGCTAACTTGGTTGCGCACGTGTAGAGATTGTATTTGCAAAATATTTCACTTTCTTATCAATTTAAAGTATGTGCGCATACATGATGCATAATTTGAATGTAAGCAAATACTTCTAAATGATCAATTATCTAAGATTCAAGGTTTTTAATAGAAATTATGTACATGCTTCTACACAACGCCGCTAGACCGCGTTTTGAAAACCACAATAGGAGAATATGTGTATGTTCATGGCATGTACACTGTATATTTAGAATATATACTTACGAACGGAGTAGACTGAATGTAGGTTTATGTAGAATATATGTAGGATATACATGGGACATACCATATAATCAGTGAATGTTCTGGCATGTTTGCTCAGTATACAGCGTATATACTTTCGAACGGAGTAGACTGAAAGTTGGTTTATATTGAACATATGTAGGAAATACATGGGACATACCATATAATTGGTGTAATGTCCATGGCATGTTTCAACAATATACAGAGTGTATACTTACGTACGGAGTAGACTTATTTTTGGTTTATGTAGAATATGCGTATGATATACATAAGACATACTATGTCATCTGTGTATGACTATGTGATGTTTGCTCAATATACAGATTATATACTCAATTGCGGCCGAGATGTGTAAAGTTGCTTATTAATGTATATACCTAGGACATATAGTGGACTTACTATGTAATGCGTCATTTTAAAAGCATATTCTATGTATCTTAATAGGTTATTTGCAAATATCCATTTATAGAGAAATTAGTTTTTTATACATGTGTGTGAAACGTTGTTGGGATATGCTGTGGATGTACATGCCAGTGCTATGAATATCCTCTGAACATACCTTAAGCTCCAATGCAGTATATCGTTTTGAGGATATACCTAGTATATTCCTGAAATATCGTGGATGTTAATTTCACTTTGAAATCCAAAATGGGATATCCCGTCAATATCGTGTGCTGTGTGGGATAGGCCTATCTTATTCTTGTTATCGTGTTCTTACTATTAGTTCTGCCAGTTCCACCAAATGACTTAAGTCAAATCCCCCAAGGCACATTTCCGTCATTCTCTGAATTTCTATTAAAATTCCTACTATTTCAATAACCCTCTTCAATATAAGAAGTAAACACGGTTCTCGGTCGTCGTTTTCGCCGAGGTTGAAATCAAAACAAAAACATTGGCATCAACACGATGCGTTGTTATGTTGTCTGACTCGATGTCTGGTTTGAACGAGACGCAGATTAGATTGTTGTGGCCTCGGGCTATGCTAGCTGGAGTAGGTAATTCGTTTTTTAATCTCTTTCTGCACGTAACCTTTAATCAAGCCCGATACAAGATGATAGTTTTACTATTTCTGTGTTATGCCCTCGCCAAATCGTATAATGCGATTCGGCAACACAAATTGTGTGATTACAGAAAAAATATCATCACTATCTGTTTTGAAAATGAATTCATTAATCATTAATGAATACGAAACACATTTTTTTTATTTATTAGCTATTTACACCGTAATTCACAAACACAAATACAAAAGACAGGAATCTCGCAGTCACTATAGTTTTGCTTCTAAAGTTCCTCTTCAAAGAAATGCCGAAATGTATTCCACTCACTTGTAGCTAGTCACCAATATTAGTGATTCTTTTGTTTATTTTGCAAACGAAATTCACCGAAAATAATAATTTGTTCTCATATCAACTGATATAGTTCTGAAATACATGTTATAAACCTAATGGAATGCCAATGGAGGCAACTCATCCACAATGTGTTTTCCCCCAAAAATAATACTTTTTTTACTGTCGCCGTCGTCTTTTAATGTTAAAATAGAACTTTGGTAAGATAAACAAAAACAAATCCCCCGGTTGTTGAGTGAGGTGCGTCTACCATGCTGGAGTAACATGTGTGTTTGTTTTGAAAGAAACTCAGCAAACAACAACAGTCTGTGTCAAGCGTCGCATGGCGTCGGGTTGAAAGTTGAAACCACTTGTCACATCTACGTCGTCGTCGTCGCGACGCTGATAGGCTGTGATGTATTGAACCGAATAGCAGAGACGACGCGTCTTATACGAAAAGTCGATATACTCTTAAAGATTGTGACACTTCATTGTCCTCAATAATATTATGATACCGGTTGGCCTACTCAAAATACGGCACACCGGAAAATTTGTTTGTGAAAATGCATAATTTATTGTTTTATTTACATTTTCCATCTCATTTTTATTTTTCGTTGTTATTGAAATGCATATTTCGGGACTACAGACAGGAGTTAAAAAACGAGAGCTATAGAATTAACTTCTGTGTGACCCAGATGTCATGCATGCTACATCCAGGCTTCAAGCCTGGAAAACAAGGACCATGGTTTACCAGGGGCCAAAACCCAGTGGCGTCACTAGGGGGGTTTGGGGGGGGGCGTGCGCCCCCCCAATCGCAATCCGCGCCCCCCCAATAATTTCCTTGTTTTACTTTTTTCAATTAACAACCCACAGTCACAGCTGCACTTTACGCGAATTATCACTACTTAAAATAATTTGATAATCAATACTTTATTAAACTAATGATGTACCGGTGGGTAATTTCTCATTAAAAGACGAGATTTAAAAAAATTGTTGGTGTTATTTTTGCTAGTAGTTTGGATTTAATTCATACGACAATTAAATTGTCTAATTGTGAAGTGTTTCATTTCCTTCTTTTGTCCGAGCCCAATAAAAATGGCGAATTTACTTTTAGAACAATAATAAATAGTTTTCAACTGCATTTTAGAGCAGTCTTGAATATTTCAAGACTGCTCTAAAACGCACTGATTTGCACCAAAATTACCTTGTAATTGAAAAAAATATGTAGGGACAAGCCTCTCAGAGCCCCGCCCTAAATTCGATCATTTGAATCTTTCCTTTGTATTGTCAGAAATTATCAGTAACAAATAATTAATGTATTATTTAATACAATCCAGAAATTAAAAAAGTCCGCCCCGACAGGGACTCAAACCACGGATCTCCCACATTCCAGGTGATCGTCTTAACCCCTAGACCACCAGGACGGGTACATTTTAATCTCTGAATTGTAGTTGCATTATACATCTGAATGGATCCACACATAACTTCAACATTCGTGCATATATGAATTATATATAATGGAATTGGATTTTTTAATTTCTGGATTGTATTAAATAATAACATTTACACCTATGGGAGTGTTTCCCGATCAACCAAATCGAAAAATAAATTTATCTCTAAATTGAAAATAAGATCAAACGTTATTATGTTGCTATGTATGCTGTGAATTGTAAGCTCGACATGAAGACAAAACAAATTGACGCACACAAACTACAATGTTTTGGTATTGCATTCAACCTAACGCTTTTTTCTAAAACGCACCAAATGCACTCAAAAAACCTGATTTTCAAAATTTTCGGAGGGCTCCGCCCCCCACCCCCCCGTGCTTAGTCCCTTTCCGACGAAAGTACTTGCGCCCCCCCAATGTCCAATCTCTAGTGACGCTCCTGCCAAAACCGTGTAAGCGATCTATCGGTCATCAATACCAAACGGGTTTTATAACAAATATTACATTTTGTGATATTAAATTTGTTAGGTCATAATCCAAACTACCCTTTATTCCCATAAAATTTATATTCACAAGTATGATTCGCACTTTCAAAGGTTGGATGGATTCTGCTTCGGAAAATCTTCATGTTTGGGGGTTGCAAGTTCCGTGTTTAAATCATATTTAATACAACTCCCTGACTTCAAGATAAATAACACTCCACACAGCTTCCATACAAACATTTTAGAGTTTACATAAGTTTGTATTTAAATCCTGCTTATTAGTTCTATGAAACCACTTCCGTATCTCTAACGGCGCCGGCTTTAGAAGCTCTGCGGGCGTTTATTCTAATTATGAAGTAATTGCCGAGTGGAGTGAGCTGGGGTGGGTGGGTGAGTTGCGCTTTGCGCAATAGTTAACTGTAATAAGAATACGTATGGGTGTTCTTTTGGGGCAAGTCCCAGCGAAAATTGTGAGGCAATATTTGTCTCAAACGCCCGGATACAAACTTTACAATCTACATCTTAGTCTTTTAGATTGAGGTATTGTAAAAGAGATCACGCAATATTTTTGTGAAAAATTTAATACATGCAACACTCACAATGCAAATGTGTGTATGTTTTTGTTCGGTGGAAGGTAACAAAGGCGAATGTCTCTTTCCATTGGGAAATCAAATTGTTAGATAAATTGTGCCTGCCTCACTGCGCATGTTTTTTGAATATCAAATAGGTTATAATATTTTTCACTAACTGACATTGTCTATCGTAATGCACCTCAACAGATTATGAGAAAATTGCATTTCTTGTGAACAACGATCAACAGCTATTCAAGGAGTCAAGGACACATACTTTTCACTCAAAGCATTGTTTTACTTCTGAGAAAAGCTTTTTACTTCTTACCGCCTTTCGCCTTCCGAATGGGCGTGCAACGTGTAAACTCCCAAAATAAGTTTACTTTTAACTCTCCAAGGCTTTTTTTTCTGCGTGATTGAAGGCTTTCGCGGCCCGTAATAATACTTCTAAATAAATAAAATAAATAAATCCGTATTTAGAGTCTACCCACTTAGTCACACAACTGATTTTCAGTGGTGGACAGTAAACCAAAGTGACCAAGCCAACCCTGCATATATTAACGTGTTCGGGACATCGCAATGCGTTAATCTGAGTGTAATAACAATAACACACACCTGTGTTATTGCGAACTTGACGTTTCGTCCCTACTGTGAGTCGCATTGTCCGAAGGCTGTTCGCAAGTCCAGTCTTTGGACAATGCTACTCACAGGTGGGACGAATCGTCAAGTTCGCAACACAGGTACGTGTGTATACTTCCCAGTGGTTTAGTCCATTGATTCTCCTCATAACAAAATTGTAAATTGTGCGAGTAGTCCCGTTTAGCTCAAGCTGGAGAGAAGGCAAAAAACTTTGAATTTTTCACAAGTAGGCCAGCCACAGATCCTGTAGTACGGCCCCCGCATGTGGCATTTGAATAGCTCGGAGGTCGATGACGCTATGTCATGTCACTGCCTTCTAGATGAATGCAAGTGTATCGCATCTGTTCACGTGTTGCACGGTTTTTGTGAGAGCTTGCGTAATGTTTTCATATTTTATTTGCTTTTTTAACGCGACATTTGACACTTTGCTGGGATCCCTGGCATTACAGTCGTTTGCAAGCGCATTTAAACAGTGGGGTACTGCGTTTTAAGCGTTTCGTTTGGTGTTGGCGTACGGTGCTTTTAGAAACATAAACATGCGAATGGTTGCTTAGTTGTTAGTTTGTATTTACCTAGGCTATCTATTTTATAGGATGAATTGATTTTGATAGCTTAGTTAAAAAATGCCAAAACTTATAAAATTTTGTAACAATGGACATAGCTACTAAGGTTTTATTATGTGTTAATCGATGCTTTCTACAACACAACATATACCAGTCTTGATCACTGATCTTTTGTTAGTAGTAAAAAGGTAGTAGCGTTGAGTAGAACCCGAGGTCCTCTCAATAGTAGTAGTAGTAGTAGTACACAACTTCTAACTAGGAAAACGCTAAAGTCCCGCCGCGTTGATGGATGAGCTTTTTAAAGGTTTTAGTTTGCGTGGGATATCTTTACTTTTGCAAGTGCTTTGTTTTGCTGCCTACGCATTCTAGGTGAATGTTGTCAAGTTTCTTTTGTTTCTTGTCAATTGGTATTATTTACCGTAAAAAACTTGTATTAAAAGCTTTATTTCTATGGATTGTGGCTAAATTTTTCCACTTTTTCTTTCAAAAGGTACTACATAACCATAATCTTAATGTCCATGTATAATATGAACGTTGTAGCCCCACCCGTTTGGTCAGAATTGGCCCAAATGGCACGAAAATATCGCACAAAAAGTCAAAAAACGTATATTAAAAGCTTTATTTCTCTCGATTCTGGCTAACTTTTTCAACTTTTTCTTTCAGAAAGCAATACATCACCATAACCTTAATGTGTATGTGAAATATGAACGTTGTAGCCCCACCCGTTTGGTCAGAATCGGCCCAAATGGCACGAAAATATCGCACTAAAAATCGAAAAAAATCGTAAAAGTACGATATTCATGAGAAATATTTCTTCGATTGTACCCAAAAACGTGGCAAGTCTAAGTTCAGAGAAAACGAAGGTCGTGTCAAATTTTCATCAAGATCGCATATGCCGTTTGCCCGGTAGAGAGCGAACAAACAGACGGAAAAACAAACAAAAAAAAAAAAAAAAAAAAAAAAAAAAACACATCGAGCTAAATTTTTTGGGGGGTCGGTGAAATTGAAGTCTTCGCTTCGCTCATCCAACTATAGCTGGCAATTCAATAAACTCGGTCACACTTCAGCATGAATAGGTCTAAGGGACTGGAAGTTTGTTGCCAAGTGAGTATTTCGATACTTCCCCATTGTAAAGGTAATAGTTGGCTCCATGTAAATTATAATTATTATGGAAACTAAATTATTGTTCCTTTTGGCTTTTGAGGAGGTAATATTCAACGTTGCACTTCGCACGGTTTCCAATATAGATATTGATTTAGTGATGACTGACGACACACGTCATCAAACCAATTTCCTCAAACTCCATCACCTGGTAAAACGGCGAGTTCAATAATCATACCGGCTCAATCGAGAAAATCTACTATACATAGTTAATTAAGGCTTTGATGAGAAAAATCTGTTCCGATTTCATTATGCCTATGCGATAAAAGTGGAAATATATGAAAGTTTTTGGAATGTCTTTTGAAAAATAAAACGAACAACGAAAAGCAATAACTTTCCAATATTAGACTAGTAGAATCAGACTGGGCCGCGGTGCAATGTATCTAGACGAACGAACGTGCGACGTGCACGTGCTGAGTGATATTAATACTGCGCGTGCGCGAGTCTTGGGGGACTCCCTAGGATGAACGTGCCTTGGCATATTCGCGTAGATTATAAATAGACACGCGTTCGGTTTTAATTAAATGTTTGCTTCGAAGAATCAAGATTTCGTCTTACTTTATTTAGATTTAAGAGCAAGCAAGGCGTACCGGCATGATTTTTGTATCTTTAAATAATATTACTACGTGATTTTTAGGGAGAAACACACAGTTTTTTGTTTTAGACTTTTATAGATGGCAGTAATGTATATTTTCTGGTGTAATAATGCCCACTGTTAGATTTAGATCAGATCAGTTTATACATGGTGTGAGTCTGACTTACTATATTACTAGGAAAACGCTTAAGTCCCGCCGCGTTGATGGATGAGCGTTTTTGGTCAGTTTTTAGTTTGCGTAGGACCACTTTTCCTTTGCAAGTGCTTTTTAAATGCATTGTGGGTGATTGTTGTCAAGTTTCTATTGTTACTTGTTAATTGTTATTATAAACCTAAAAAAACTCATATTAAAACCTTTATTCCATAGATTCTAGCTAACTTTTTCAAATTTTTCTTTCAGAAAGCAATACATCACCATAACCTTAATGTTCATGTAAAATATAAACGTTGTAGCCCCACCCGTCTGGTCAGAATCGGCCCAAAATGTCACGAAAATATCGCACTATTTTTTTTTTTTATCGTAAAAATACGTTATTCATGTGAAATATTCTTTCGATTGTACCCAAACACGTGGCAGGTCTAAGTTCAGAGATTTCGAAGGCCTCCATAAAATTTCATCGCAATTGGAGTATCGGTTTAGCTGGAATCGTGTTAACAAACACACAAAAATACAAACAAAAACAAAAAATAAAAACGTAAAAAAATCGTAAAATTGCAATTTTCATGAGAAATAAGTTTTCGGTCTCGCCCAAAAAGGTGACAGTTCTAAGTCCAGAGATTTTCAAGGCCTCCAGAAAATTTCATCACAATTGGATTATCGGTTTAGCCGGAATACAAACACACAAAAATACAAACAGAAAAAAACAAGAAAATCGAAAAAAAAATCGTAAAATTGCAACTTTCATGAGAAATAATTTTTCGATCAATTTTTCGACCCGTGCAGTTCTAAGTTCAGAGATTTAAAAGGTCTCAAGAAAATTTCATTGAAATTGGAGTATCGGTTTAGCCGGAATCGTGTTAACAGACACCCAAAAATACAGAAAAAAGAAACATTCCGGATTTTTTTCTCCAGTGTAGTGAAATGGAATCTTCGCTTCGCTCGCTACGCTTACCCAATAATATATTGGTTAGACCCACGATCCAATGATATTAAGAGATATCCTTGTGCCACTATGTACTACTGTATTTGTAGGTCTACAGTTGGGAATGGAAGTCAAAAGGATATTTTGTGGGGGTCCTGAGTGAAATTGCGTTTTTTTCTTCTTTTTTCGGTTTGGGGAACATTTCCTGTATGGATGTTAAGCAAGGATTTGGACAGTTTTATACACTTGTACATAATCAACATTTATTGTTGATAATTCCGAGAAAAAAGACTAAAGGTTGTTTGGGGACTTTTCTGGCAGCCGAAATACATCAAAATACATTAATTTTAAAAATTGAACTCAAAATATTTGATTTCGTGACAATCTGTGCAGGCTTTCGAAAATCTGTCAAGTCGGCAGTGCCAACTGGTAAAAAAACATTCTGAAGAGGATTACTGCACACTTTCCGAAATTCCACGGCGTCTCGTAACGCCCTCTTCCCCGGGCCGTGGTGTAATGTGGCCTATAGATTATATTCAGCCGCCTTGCAGGTCATTTAACCCATGCACCGCGTCGTACGTTATCACCGATTCTCTCTTTGGGAACGTCAGTTTTATGTCCGTTTCACAACGCCAACAATAACCCTCCAACTTTATATCTTGCTGTGCGTGCTTTCTTGTACAGAAAGATGTAATATATATCACAGACACGACACAAGAATTTTGAACTCGATTTTAAAGAGGTGTATACGCAATTTGGATACCTACTCTGAAAGTTTGGTCTCTTTCTGTTTGTCATTGATTTTATTCGATGGAAATACAATTAAACACTTTTAAGTTATTATGATAAATTATTTTCTGTATAGCTATATGAAATTAGTATTTAAATAATGAATACCTGTTCTAATAGTTTATTTTATATAATCATCTCTTATTTTGATTTGGGATTTTGGTCACCTAAAATAAGTAAACAATATACATTGTCAAAACTATATCCTTGCCCTCATGCAAACAAAACAAAAAACTCATAAAATACTGTTTCATCCTTGTTTTTCCTTGTGATTACAGGTGGTTGTCCAGTTCATCCTTGTGGTCACGTGGTGGTTTGGTAATGGTATAACAACTTCATCAGAAGTCATCAGCAGAAGAGAAATGTAAGTTTGTTTTTAAAATGCGTATTATTTTAATTTAATACATTAATTTTGGACCGACACGTTCCATAATAAATTCGCTATGCCTTCATAAAATCAAATTAGGGAAAAATTAAAATTTTCCATTTTACTATTAATTTATGGCCGCTATTAGATTGCCAAACGTGTGCAGTGTGTTGTACGTTATATGCAGGCCACTCAAGCAAGTGCACATTGAAGTTAGTGCAGTCGGTGCACACTATGTGCCCACTAGTGCAGCGAGTGCACATGAGGTGCAAGCCACTGGCAACGTATAGCACACGCCGGTCGTATTATGGAGGTGTAATATTCTCTGGGTATGATCGGAGCTCATCGTCCGCTGACCCCCCTGACCTTCGAAGTGTTATCGTGTGGCCATCAACCGTACATCGCACATGCGCCCAGTGCATACCAATTGCAAGTAGAGTTGGTAACACTTATAAAACTAAATCTATGTAAGAAAACTAACCTTATTAAAATCTAGTTCAAACTGTTGTTATTGTTATGTGAGGAGGATGGGGAGGCAACATCTGAGGGAATGAGGATGAGAAAAATATTACTAGAGACGTGTTAACTAAACGCTTTGTATAGGGCTGGATATGACATAATTCAAATATCGGTATTAATTTCTCGAAATCTTACTAATGTGCAAAAATTATTTTTGAAGAAAAAATTTGTAGGCCTAGGGCTATGCCTACAAATAATAATGTGTGGCTAAAATCACCAAAAATGAATACCAATGTTCATTTACGTTCTCACACACGCGTTAAATAACCCGGCACCTCCACCATAATAATGAAGCTCGCGTACCAAAACTTTGAAGAAATCCACAAAAATCCCTATCCTCGTTTTTAAAACCTTTTTTGTTTTCCCCTTAAGTTTCGATATTTCTACATTGATTGCAAATATGGACATCGAAAATATTCCTACATAGGCTATCGCTATCGTATTGAAATATCGATATCTTTGTCCAGCGCTAGTTTTGCACGATATAGTCGGTACAGTAAATATGACGTAAGAAAACGTTACAAAATGCAAATTTTTACTTACAATAAGGTTTGGGAGCCTCAACATTGAGGCTCTTGCTTTCTTACATTTTTTTGGAACAATAAATTAAAGTATTAAGTAGTATCAATTAATTTTTTCCAGCAACGACGACAATGCAATAAGTAAACTCCCAATGGAAGCTCTTTGCACCTGAGTGAGAGTACTTTACTAAATCTTATCACTAATAATTGTAGTTTCACCTCGAGTATACCTTGCGTGTATTGAAGACTTTGTACGTGCATTATCTTGACATGCCAGTGTTAGCTGAGTCCACTTCTTTGTAGCTAGCTGGGCTTAGACGAGAAAGATTACTGTAAGTCTTCTTTCTTCTCTCTGCTTCTTTCTTTTAAAGGGTGGATTACGAAATAAACTGTTGACTCAGCCTTGGGAAAAATGAATAATTTACTGTGTAGATACAAGGGTGATGGTTTACGTGCAGTGACGCTCGCAATAATTCGAGGGGTTTTAATGGGAGCCTCTTGAGTTGAGAAGTTCAGCAAACTCTTGAGATGGCGCGGAACGCCCGGAGTTGTGTGACGTGACGTCAGAAGTAGGGGGTGAAGGCGGGAGATTCAAATACTACAGTTCCCCCTTCGTAAGGCGGGAGATTCAAACACTACACAGTTCTCCCTTCGTTAAGGCGGGAGGTTCAAACTACAGTTCCTTTCTTCGTTGTGCGGGAGATTTAAATACTACAGTTCCTCGGTACCTTTTGGTTCAGTAAATGGCCGCACACGTATTCGACGTCTCTCCACGTCGTTGTCGTGGTCTAGCGCCATCCATTTTTTCTACGTAGTTCCCACCCATTTCAAGATTTCCATCCTAATGTGAGAACTTGATTATAATATTATGACATAATTTTAAATCCAGGACATCGAACAGAAATTATTTTTATTTCAGTTTGGTTTTCTGTTGAGACATCTACTGACATCTAGGTACTCGAACTGAATAGAAGAGAAGTTGTTTACTCCCCGCCCTAGACCTAGATACAAACCCCGGTCCCCCCACACCCCCACCTCCCCCCCACACCCTTCGGTTTGTAAATTCTAGATTACACCATAAAATACACACGCCAAGTGAGCACTAGCAAGAGTTGGGAGGGGCTACGTGAAAAGTGGCTTTTAATTAACACTACATTGTCAAAGTTCCCTCTGAAAACCGTATAATGGTTCATTAATTTCTACTCAAGAGCGTACATCGTTGATCGTTTTCAAATCTTCATAGACTGAGCTTTCAAAGTCAGACCATCCGGTTTTACGTTCTTGGCGACAGAAATATATAAAGTGTAGGACACCTTCATAATTAATCTTCTTAAAAATAACAAAAGGGTCAAGTGTAAGAACCAGTTGTGTCAAAAATCGTCAATGTTCCGGAGACGATACAAAAGCCAGTGGACATAAATTGTCCCTCCAAAAACAACATTATCATATGCTTGATAAATGACGTCCAGGATACACATCATTTTGACTTGCCTACTGGTTTTGTGATCACATCCAACGAAAAAATTCTGTGCAAAGATGTGAACTTGTAAGCAATTCTGGTTCACTTATAGGCTACCGTAATCTCAATCGAATTTACTATACATTGTAACGTATATTTACGGAGTTATGAAGTAATAATAACAAGTCTTATGAGAAAACTAAAACTTATTTTTATTTATTTTTGTCAACATACATATATTAATACTATACTCCCGCTATTACGACCTTATGTGTGAACAAAAAAGTAGACGATTTGGATAGCTGAATTTTAATAATCTGTTACACATACCTTCATAGCTAGTGGATGACAAATGTTGGGAATTTTACCTTTAAAATCTTGCGTTCCACGTTTATTTCCGTTTGCCGGTATAAAAACGTTCTTCGTATACCGGGCAACGGAAATTATCGCAGATCGCAAAATTTTTTTAAAAAAAAATTTCCCCCTCTAGTCAAAGGTAGTACAATAAAAATCAGCTATCCAAATTGACTATAACGTTGACTATTGCGTTTGATGCCCACAAAAATGTGTGATAAAAGGCACAAAAGCGAGAGTATGAGTAGCACGAACAAAAAAGAAGAAATTCAGAAGACTTCCTTATTTGGCAAATTGATTTTGGCGGACATACAACCTCCATCTTGTTTATTACACTTCGTGCAAAGCGCCTATTACAAATTCCAAACATGCAACACCAAGATATGGATATGTTTCGGTCTTCAGTAGAAGCTCAACCATCAATCATGAACATCAGCTGTTAGTTTGCATTCTCTTTTTATTTAGGACTGGGAACGCAACCTTTATATTTATAAGTGCATTCATTATCCACCCATTTGGTCCGCTCAGTCACGTAAAACTCCATAATCGGCTGTGCAATCTCGAGAATATCGCCCTGACACGATATACGAGCTATGACATTAATCCGCCGTGTTTTGTAACAACTATCATACCAGGTGAAAACCGGCAATTAGTTTGAGATATTGCCAATATACAGAGGCATCAGGTATTGACGTGGTCATAAAAGGGGAGGATTTTCGTTTTTGTTGTGCCCAAAAGCGGTGATTTGGCGGAGAAGATAATAATTATAAAATTAGATAAAAAAAAGTGTGTGATAATATGTTAGTTTTAAGAATTTTAATAAAAACATTATTTGAGAAATCGTATATTTAATGAGTTATTTGGCTGTGTTCGTTTTATTGGATGAGCGTAGCGAGCGAAGCAAAGATTCCATTTCACTACACTGGAGAAAAAAATCCGTAATGTTTTTTTTTCTGTTTGTATTTTTACATGCACATACATTTTCCAATTTACATTTTTACATGCTTTATCCGATTATTATGATTTTTTTACAGAACCTTTATTTTATGATTTAATATATTCGTATGCAATTTGAGCGCAATTGAAAAATTATTTCTCATGAAAATTTAAATTTTACGCTTTATTTGTTTTTTTTTTAATTACGCTCATCCGCCAACGCCCCCGAAAAAGTGTTTGCGACGCTTCCTAGTTAAGTTTAAAAATTATTATTATTATTTAATTTATTTTTGTTATTAATTATTAATTAATAATTTAATATTCTACGTGAAATATTAGGCCTACGCATTTTACCGGCATTTCCTTTAGGTATTTTACACCTATTTGTTATTAACAAATTTGTGTTTGTTTATAGAATGCGTTCCGTGCGTAGAATTAGATTGCCTGAACATCAAGTGTTGTAAGCTTATGGGGCGTGGTTTGGGCCTATGATCGAAAGTCTATATAAACTCACAGATAATATATGGGAGCACAGTTTCTAAGCCCCACCCATGGTGGTTCAGTGATGTGGGAACTGCAACATTCTCACCCAAAACGCAATATATTGTGCCGTATATAGTGGCAGTGGTCGATAAGACCAGGGCCGTGTTTAGGTAGTGATCCGCCCTAGGAAATAAATCCCCCCCCCCCCCCCTCCCCCCAAGAAAAATAAATTAAGACAGCCTAGGTAACGGTTTTCACTTTTAATTTTCTGTACAAGACGTATGACTGGAAACGTCGCGCGTTTGCGACAAAGTTGCTTGTCTCATCGAAATCATTCCTTCTAGCACAACAATCGTAAGTTAGGTGAAAAGAACGTAATATTTATATAATTTACGAACCCCTAGCAAAACTAGTGCAGGGTCTGGGGTAAATACCAAAGTTACAGTTGCACAAAGTCTATCGCTATAGCTTTGAAAAGCTCCAAAACACGTTTAGAATTTTAAATTACATTGCAAAAAGTACTTTTTCCGTAATTTTCAGTAGTTCTGTGAAAGAAAAATAAACTACAGTCCTCAGTATCTCTGGCGAAATGCCGACCCTTTAAAGTCCCTAAACTTTGCCGCCCTAGGCAGCTGCCAAGGTTGCCTAGACCGAAATACGGCACTGGATAAGACACCGTTTTAAACAACGGGTAATAGCTTAGAATCCTGGCTTGGTGTGAATGGCATGGGCTATAATTACACTTCAATATGTACATTTTTCCAAAAATAAGGCGTGAAACACTTAAGCTCAAAATGTCGTGAGCAAATAAATTTTTAAAAAAAATGTTTCTGTAGGTGTAAAAAGCGCAACCGATTTATTACACTAGGGTTGGGCTATAACCTCATGCAAATATAGATATCACACGAAAATTTCGTTATCAATAATCAATATATCAGAATTTTAGTATTTATGCAAAAAAATATAAAACATTAAAAAAATAAGAGTGGGCCTGCCATTAAAACGTGTTGGAAAATGGTTGATAAGGTATCGCCAATAATTCATAACGATTTTTACGTTCTCCCACTCGAGTTTTATGACCCGGCACCTCCACCATAGGCCTACCTAAAGTCAGGACGAATATACTAAAGCCTACCCGGCACTCCACCATAGGCCTACCTTAAGTCAGGACGAATATACTAAAGCCTACCCGGCACCTCCACCATAATATAGAAGCATGCGAACAAAACGTGTGGGAAAATGGTTGATAGAGTATCGCCAATAATTCATAACGATTTTTACGTTCTCACACTCGAGTTTTATGACCCGGCACCTCCACCATAGGCCTACCTAAAGTCAGGACGAATTTACTATAGATACCCTACCTCTACCATAATAGAAGCATGCGAACTAAAATTAAATAAATAAATCCATGTTTTCTTATACCTATACTAATACCTATAATAAATACCTACCTACTGTGTGGCTTTCACAAAAAAATCCCATCTTCGAATTGGGTAAACAAATCATGTAGGCCTACGAAGTTCGAGGAGGTTCGAAAAGTACAAATCGCACCTTCTCGGCTTGGCAGATGGCGTTCTAGTGCTGATTTTATTGGGATTTTCAACTTGGTTATGGATTGAAAATCACACTCCCAACTAATTCAAACACACTATTTGTTGCTCGGATATATTGACTATAGATTAGGCTAAAGCAGATTGGATTAATTATGTCAGAGAAGGCCGTGATATGAACAGGTGTTTAGAGAGAGTTATATGCGACTGTCTGGGCTAGGTAGAGTCGTGGGTGAAGGTTGTGTTGTTGTTTGTGCTGGATTGATTAGTTTAGAAGGTAATGACCCGTTGCGAAGTGCGACAGAGAGAGAGAGAGAGAGAGAGAAAGAGAGAGAGATAGTCCCCTCCCCCTCCCCCGTTGCTCTCACTTTCGTTGTTGAAGTGGTTCATTAGTGTATTCCTGTTTCGTGGGCAGAAGATCTCTGGTTCGATACTAGGTTAGGAATTTGATCATTTCAGAGGCGTATACATTTTCTTCTGTTAGAATGTTTGCAAATCGGTTCCTTGGACACAACATTCTAATTTCTGTATCTAATCTTTACGCAAATCATCAGAAGTTATATTATTCTAGCCTCGTGTTTATTTATTTTGTAAAAAAAAAAAAAAAAATCGTATGAAGAAAGTCTACCCACTCCGTCACCGAACTGTTAATCAGTGATTTTCTTTCAATAAGTCGACTAAAATTTAGAAATCCGTTTATAGACAGTCTACAGTCTACACACTCGGCAAGAACTGTTTTTTAGTGATTTCTTTTCAACCTCAAAAGTCGTCTATTGTCTAGCTCACTTTTAATTACTATATTTTTTGATGCAATGAGCAGCATTCAATACAAAATCTATCAGCCTTTATTCTTCAATTTCATCAATCGGTATAAAATACTCCCGTAGGTGTAATTGATTATGAACTATTTATTCTCTTGTATCGCTAGTAGTTGTACGATAGTCATGGAAACTAGGGCGACCTTGACCCCGCTGGGATTCGAACCCGGACCCGCCCAGCTTTCCTTTTCACCGGTAGCTCTAGCTATCCAAGCACCGTGCTTCCACTGCACCATTGTTGTGTCGAGCATGTTATTAGCATACCATTCATTGCCGGCGAATATTTCTAACGACGCGCACGACTGAACGGGCCCCGAGGAAATAAGAAACAACGCGTCAATGACGTCCGAATTCGTTGGCTTGCCCGCTGAATTCAGCACTTGAACTGAAAGTGAGTTATATTATTATCTTTATGCCATACTTAAATTTTAATGGGGTCTTTTTAATTTGTCTCACTCTTGGTAAAAACAAAAATTAAATTGTTCTGGCACTCTACTCCACCCACTTATAAATAAGTCATAACTATATGTTCAGTATTTGGCGTATTTTAGATATGCTTGGAAAAACACAGAAAATTTCACACATCGTATTACGGTTACGTATGTCCTCACAATAATTTACAATCCACATGTTTGTACAATAAGTCAGTAACATTGTGTTTTATTAATTTTAATTATAAAATACACCAACTTTTCCTATGTAGTTCCCCAACTTTGTAGACGTACACGTGAACTCAGTTTTATAACTGAAAGTTTTGCCCAACCGCGGTTGGTAGCACAGAGAAAATTATTAAATTACAGCTGTTGTTCTCCGATTAGTTGTATTCGTATATTATACACCTTTTTTGATACATACATGGCACAAATATAGGGGATGATATATAAAATTCATGATATGAAATAAATATTGGTATACAAACATGACGAATATGAAATATTAAATTAATGGAATACATTTCAATAATAGAAGAACAGGCTTGTTAATCAACATTCTAATACTGAAGAAAAACAATGTTGTAATAGTCATATAAGAATTCATTAATGGAGTAATAATTTTTTTTTATTATTTGAGCTAGATTTTAAAATTCTGATTCGACATCTGACTGGCATTATATTTTCAATTGTACACTAATCTGTCAGTCTTTACTTATGTGATCATTAAAACACCAACTGGTTTAATGTTTTGGACTGTAGTCCTATCGTCCCTTGTCGTGGCCTGTGCTTTATTTCCATTCCATTCCAATAACTCGCCTATATTCTCCCCCACCCCCCTTAGTTGACTTCGTGACGGAAAATTAATTGCATTGCTGATGAATTGAGATAGATGGCTGAGAATTCCAACTTTCAATTTAACGATTTTATTCTAGTATTCCCTTGCGCAAGTATTGTATATAGTTACTATTCGAAACAGTAGGTAAGTAGATGAGGATGACGTTAAAAAATGGTTTCAAAATATTCTTATGCGTAATGCGGGTTTGCAATCTACGTTCCTTAGAGTTTGGACCCCCTCCCTACCCCCCCTACCCGTAAGTTTTAATGTTTCTGTACTCTGCACGTCCACCAGCCCTAAACAGCTAGGTACATAATATTTCACGTTGTGCCCCTCAGTAGTTTCTACCCGGCACCTCCACCAACAACGAGATTTGAAGTTTTGGAGAACCTTATTTTTATTTTTTTCTTCTTCGACGAAATACTTCGCTCCCTATTTTGTTAGTTCCGTACGATGTGTCACGACATAAACTATCTTTAGTGCCATGGCAACTGCAAGGTTCTTGGACATCCATGATATCAGACGGCCATTCAAACTCAAATTTGTCAAAACCGTCGAATTGAATTTTCTTCGACATTATTTGTCTATTCGTTCTTAGCTTCGACTGCAGCTAAGTGCTTGAGAGTGTAAGGCGCATAGTAGAACGCAAGCACAGCTCACACATAAGAGGCTTTTATGTTTCTTTCAAAAAGCTCTTTCCAAAGAAGTGCTCTCAAGTCGAAACGGGACGCATGTGTTCTTCAGTTACAACCAGTTTAATGATATCGAGAAGTGTAGGAAACTGTGCAAGACTTGGAGAGAGATGGAGATAGACGTTGTTTCATTTCACGCACCGGTGATTTCCGTATGAGAGTAGATCTGTTTTCTGTGTACGTTCTTCAGCCGGCTTTCACTACAAACTATATGAAAGCAGCAGGTCTGATCCCCACATGGCGATCGAATGCCGCTCTTTGAATGTTCACTTTTAATTATTTTATGTTCGATTGTTGTTGTATTTTCTCTCTACGGAGGAATTTACCGACTCTCAGGTGAGCAAGTGTCTGGGAATAATAATGGGAGTTGAACCGCGATGGCCAGTTACCATTGTTTGCGAAGAAATTGATGGGAATATGATTAGCATGTCGACGGCCTAGTCCCCACCCAGGCGTCATGCACGACCTTGCTCGTGAATACTATTATAACGCTCAATGTGTTCATTTCAAGAACTAACTTTATTTAACAATAACGCCTGGTTAAAATATTATTTTAGGACTTGGTTGTGTTATTTTTTCGACTTCTGTTCAAAAGTCTTTGAGCCATCCATTTCTTCCAACAAAATAATTGTGATGAAAATAGAACGAAATTTAAAACGGATCTTAGGACAGGGCTCTGTTATTTTTTCGGCTTCTGTTCAAAAGAATTTGGGCCATTCCAACAAAATAATTATGGTGAAAATAAAACGAAGCTAAAAACGGATTTTAGAACTTTTTTTTTCAAAAGTCTTTGGGTCATTTCTTCCATCAAAATAATTATGATGAAAAATAAAACGAAACCAAATACGCGATACAAATTAATATGCAAATTTACCAGTCCTGCAGACCATAATCCTGGATTTTAAACATCTGTTTGTATTGAGTATATTTCGTGAGACTGGGTTAGATTAATGCCCGACCAAGAAAAACTTGTATTATAATCACTAGGAAAACGCTTAAGTCCCGCCGCGTTGTTGGATGAGCGTAATTGGTGCATTGAGCTGCCATGTGTTATGAGGATTTTCTGTTGTTCTGTGACAAAATTATAACAAAGTCGAATAATTTTTTTAAATTAAATTAATTTAAATAAAAAATTGACTTTATTTTTAAATTTTTTTTATGAATCGTAATTTTAAAAAAGGAAAAAAACGTAAAATTGCGATTTTCATAAAAAATAATTATTCGATTGCGCTCAAATTTTACAAGAATATATTAATTCATAAAATTAAGGTTCTGTGAAAAATTCATTACAATAGGATAAAGCATGTAGGTGTTATAAGTCAAAGACTTGTTTAAAAAAATAAAAAACATGTAAAATTTCGATTTTCATGAGAAATAATTTTTCGATTGCGCTCAAATTTCACACGAATATCTTAATTCATAAAATAAAGGTTTTGTGAAAAAATCATTAAAATCGAATTAAGCATGTAGGTGTTATAAGTCGAAGAAATATTTTAAAAATTGAAAAAATTCGTAAAATGGCGATTTTCATGAGAAATAATTTCCCGATTGCGCTCAAAAACGTGGCAGTTCTAAGTTCAGAGATTTCGAAGGTCTCTATAAAATTTCATCGCAATCGGAGTATCGGTTTAGCCGGAATCGTGTTAACAAACAGACAAAAATACAGAAAGAAAGAAAGAAAGAAAGAAAAAAAAAAAAAAAAAAAAACATTCCGGATTTTTTTCTCCAGTGTAGTGAAATGGAATCTTCGCTTCGCTCGCTACGCTCGCTACGCTCATCCAACACATTGCATCATGCTCTTGAAAACTGGATTGGGTTGAATAACTTGTATAATTAAACTGCCCAATTTGGACTATTAGTCTATTAGAGAGAGTGATCGAAAACAACATGTTATTTATGTTCAACGATGCGAAACGCGATTTACAATTTGACAACAAATAAACACGTTTTGTTATTCACGTGGACTAGGTAGCTCAAGCCTCAGTGAACGCATATCGAGGAGCAGGACAACGTTATAGTCATCGAGGTAACACCGTGAGTGTTCGTATGATATTTTAGACGTCTTTCCGTAGAGCGAGATGAATTTTGTCGTCGATTATGTTTCGTCCTCAACTGAATCTAGTTCTGAGGATGCGCATAGAAATGTTTAAAGAGTAATTTAATTCGAGATTTTTTTCCCCTTTCCATGTTAGTAATGTTTTAAAATTTCCGGAACGTTGTTCTTGTTGAGAGAAAGAGTTGCTGTCCACTAAAATATTTTAAATATTGAAAAGATGTTGCGAAATATCAAGCTAAAATATAGCTAAACAAAAACCTATTCAACGTTTGTTCCAGCATTCAATTCTCTTTGTTCCACCTATCTTGGAAGCTAGCTAGCTACCCCCCCCCATGACACTCATCGGCCATATTGTCACATTGTTGTCATGTGCTACTTGTAGTTGTCTCGTTAGACGTGACACACGCACTGACGGACGGACAGAAAAGTGATGCATATAAGAGAGCTTCGCTCCCTAATAGGCTATTTGGCTACATAAACAATTTGCTATCTTTGATCAAGATTGCAACGTCCACGTGTTTCATACAACTATCTGATCAATCGTAGTTTTTTTTGTAATTGTTTAGATCGTTTTCAATTGTTCATTTGTTCATAAGCTTTGGTCTCATTTTGCAGACAGAAAAATATATCATAGCAAAACAACAATGAAACTAAGATTGCTTTACCATTATTTTGATGCACAAGAAAGTCTCCGATTTCAGAAGGAAATTTGAGAAGCTTGCCTCAGTATCTATTTCCATTCCATGTACTGTTCTGTCTCCCATAGGTTCCTGGTTGGTATCACATAACTTCTGTGTGTTTTTTTGTAATATGACGTCAATGTGTCTGGAGAAGAAGCAAAGAGCCGTTACTGCTTTTAGTATGTGCATTGTCGTCGTATGTCGTACGTACCATGCTTTGTTTTATCAACATCCAGCTCACTCAGCGTTTACAAAGATGGTGATTTAATGGCATGTTGTTTCCACTACATTACCCATGCCGTGCTGGAATTACGGTAGCTAAGTGCTGACGTTTAGTCTGTTGACACCGGGAAAACATTCTCACTTGATTACCCTAGGGTCATTAGTATTCACGGCGTGTGCTTGGCGCCGGTGTCGAGAGTGATCGAGATGATGGGCGGCCGATGAAAACATTATTTTGATTACGAGAGATTTGGAACTCGAAGTCTTGGGCAAGTTCCCCAAAGAAACTTCTTCAAAAAGTCAAGTTTTTTCGTAAAGAATGCAAGTCAGTCGCGTTCTCATTTTCAAGCTTTTTTTCAAGTCCTTTAAAAACTACTCATCAATACAGATCCGTATAGAAAATTTTTAACAAAATAAACTCTAGAAGGGTACATGTCCATTCTCGGAAAAACATGAAGTCCCAATACCAGGCTCATTTCATTATTGTATTTCGGACACTGTAAAGACTTGTTAAAAAGAATGGAGATGTATTGTTTGAGTTCGTTACTACTGAATTTGGCTGGATTACGACAGCGTTTGGAACTTTTCAGTCTTGTAAAGTTACACTTTCCCGATGTTAGAAAGGGAAAGAACGCGTTCCCACGATAATCACACTTTGTCGAATGTAAATTTTCCGAAATTGGGGAAATAACTTGATTTCGTGTAAATTAGCGCGTAAATAACAGAAAAGTGTTTTATGGCGACAAATCGTGAAATTAGCATTATATAGCTCTTTAGAAAAAGATGGCTTAACATAACATGTTTATTCAATTTATATAAACATGTTTTTCTAGCAATGCTAATTCCCTGGAACTCTACTTACTAACTACTTCAAGTTGTCCTAATGACAATCATTACACTACGTACTCAGCAGCATGGATCATCGTCCAACCCCTAGTCCCGTGCACTATCGGTCATTCCGCCATGCAGTCCAGTTAGTCCCTATCTACTCTATTATGCAAAGCTCTAGAACCGACCGACCACTATGTGTTATTATCAGCATGCTAACCTCACATAAATCCCGGGAAAGAAAGCAAGCAATGCGAGGACGATTGTTACTTATTGCGTTTTCATGAGATTGAACTTGGCAATTGATCGCTGTTGCTGCGCGTGGCTTTTCTTTCACTGGATGTATGTGCAAGAGAATTATTCATTAGTAAATCTACTTGGCGCTCTCAGTTGCTCTCGACTCACATAGAATGAGGGAATTGTGAAAGAAGAAAAAAACAACGGTGAACACTTTAATGAAACATGCTTACGAATCTTTATCACTGTATCGCCAAATTCAGCCAAACATACATTCTGGACCACTTTTTGACCTCCAATTTTCACCCCCCGAAAAAATTATTGTTTACAAAGGATCATGCTCATGGTGCATCCAAGATCACTTCATCATTGTTGATAAGTGTGTAAAATGTGTCGAATTAGCGTTTTGTGCTCTATGCTAAATCAGTATTTTTTAAACTATAAAACTACTTTTACTAAATAAAATTAGGTATAGGTTACACATCGTTTTTAAAAGTAACATCAATAACTATTCTTACTTGTTTTATGGAATAACTTCAGTTCTGAAATGGTTTTAATTCAAATACATACTTTACACATAAATTGTAAGAAAGAAACCACCATAATATGGTTTTTGAAAGAGGTTGCTATACAGATGCTTACGCAACAGATGCTACAAAACGCCTTAAATTTAAAATAAAGTGCTATATTCTCAATCGCGAAATGTTTTTTTTTACACACCTAAAATGATTGATAAGCCATGATAAAAATAATACGTTTTAGGACTTAAATTTTAATTTAAAATACAAAAATCTTCCAAATCATTTCATAAATAACATTTTGAGAAAAGTTTTTTTTTAAGTTTTCGTTCCCCCGACATCTGTAGAAAAGTTTCCAACATGTTTGATGTCAGACTGCCTATTGCCACAACGACGAGATCTATTCTGTCGGCTAAGTAGAAACCTCGAATGAGAATCTTCAATTCTTTTCTGAAACTTTCAATTTGTTCGTTTTCTGTAATCAATCATTTTGGAGTTGATTGAAATTAGATTTCTATAGTTTTACCCCTCGTAAGCACTCAGAGGGGGTTCGTTCAGAAATCGTTTATAAATCGTTTATAATGGAGCGCGTTGGTGAGGGGGGGGGGACGAGGGTTGTCGACGGGTAAGGTTATTTGATTATAAAGGTCTAGATTTTAAAGTAAAAAAAACACACTTTAAAAAAATACCTTTCTCTACAAAACCTGTATGCAGAGCTCGAAATTGGGAGTTCAGCGGGCTGATGTGTTTTAACATTTTCGCAACTCTGTTTCGAAGTGAGTAGCCTATGTGACAAAACGTAATTCTGTACTTATCGAAACCAAAAATATCACAATCCCCAACGTTTTATTTTTGTATTTTCCATCTCTATAGTGTTCAGTTTTCTTCAGGCGAAGATTGCACGTTGTTTTACTGGTTTTCTTTGCTTTCTCAATCTCGATACAATATAACGAACGCCACAATGAAATTCGTCCGTATCTAATAAGGTGTACAAGCAACACGCACTTCAAAACACCTTGAAATGTATGTCACTCATATGTAATTACTGATAATATGTTAATTATCTGCCATACTAGAAAACAAGTATAGGAAAACTAAGAAATAAAGTACTTCGTACTTTGTATAGGCCTACAATTTTAACAGTTATATACAAGTAGGAAAACATTTTTTTTTTTTAATTGAACAAACCCCATCCGCTATATCCTGTAAAGCTGCAGTTCTCTACCTGTCAATAGTAGAATGTTTAAAACTAAATACTTTGTACCATACAAGATACACATCGGCAATATGTAAACTCAAAGACAGGCCACAAATGTCAAGCATTACAATATCCTTTGTGGAGTAGAATTTATTTATGTATTCATATTTTATAACAAATGGCAAAGCCAAGGGACACATACAACGTATATATGACATACAAATACTAATATAATAATAATAACATTATTACTTATGATATAACAATTACATTCTTTGAATGTAAATAATGATTAGTATTTTTAGACAGTGTGAATCGAGTGAAGGAAAAATGACCAATCACAATAATTTTTCAATGTTAATAATAATTAGTATTTATACTTTTTATACAGTTTGTGAATGAAGTCAAGGGAAAGTGAGCACTTACCTCCCCTTTGTAGAAGTTGCATGTGTTTTTCCACTGCCTCCTAGATGCTACTCGTGGGCCGTGGCTCCTTGCGAGTAGCATCTAGGAGGCAGTGTGTAGTTAATCTACATTTTACCAATACCATTGGGCTTCTTGATAGGAGATAGACTATAAGTAAAAAAGGCTCTTTAACTTGGAATCGTCCTCTTCACCATAATGCAAAGCATCGATCTATTCTTTCGCAAGCTATAGTGCAAACAGACTCCCCTAAACGCTCGCGACACTCTATAGTCGTCCATTATGTCTGTCTCGTACCGTTCATGTTTGACTCTCGGTTCTAGGGGTGAAAAAGTGTCGTAATTTAATTATGAACGCCCCAATTCACGTCATTAAGTTTCCCTCACGTACGTCTGTCTTCTCAGGGCTGGGAGTGGGAGGTCTGTGCGCGTCGCAGTCGATATACCGTTGACCTAGATCTGGTGTACGCATCGCACCCCCGCCCCAGATGTAGGGGTGCATGGCTGGGATGCTGCGTCGTGCTTTCTAACCACCCCCACCGGCGTCGGTCCGATAGTTACAGCCTACCCCGTCTGTCCCGGGGTAGAATAGGTCCAGGACCAGGGTAGCCGACTCTGTCTGTACACGAGACAACACAGATAATGTGTACGCATCGCACCCCGCCCCAGATGTAGGGGTGCATGGCTGGGATGCTGCGTAGTGCTTTCTAACCACCCCCACCGGCGTCGGTCCGATAGTTACAGCCTACCCCGTCTGTCCCGGGGTAGAATAGGTCCAGGACCAGGGTAGCCGACTCTGTCTGTACACGAGACAACACAGATAATGTGTACGCATCGCACCCCGCCCCAGATGTAGGGGTGCATGGCTGGGATGCTGCGTCGTGCTTTCTAACCACCCCCACCGGCGTCGGTCCGATAGTTACAGCCTACCCCGTCTGTCCCGGGGTAGAATAGGTCCAGGACCAGGGTAGCCGACTCTGTCTGTACACGAGACAACACAGCCTAGCATTTTAGACCGTCATTGCTGCACAACCGACCGACTTATCAAAAGATGCGAGAAAATTATATTTTGGGTTATTGATGCAAAAAAGGCCCAATATTTTTTTTAAACCCAACAAAACGCTATTTTGTCTTGATTTTCCATTTCATCATTCCTATTTTAATTGATTGAACATTGTTATCATCTTTTTTACACACAAATTTCAATTAAGTTGATTTAAAATTAACCTTTTGTGACCTAGTTATTAAAATGGTAAGAAAGTATCATGTTACACAATTTTTTTTAGGTGGCTGAATTATAGATGCTACAAAATGCTATACAAAGTAAAAGTGAACTTGCTATAAATTGGAAGTAGAACATTCTAATGCACGAATATACAAAATATTGCTCATGGGGACTTCTGATTCTTTAGGATTTTTGCTAAAAGTCCAATTATGCGTATTTATTTTTGGTTTTTAAACAGGAACATATTGTGTGTTAGTGTTTTCCTGCCTATAACAACCATGCCAAGTTTCATATCATATCAAAAGATTCCTGGCTGTAGAAAAGCTACCAATAATACAATGATGCCCTGAGTTTCCTACGAATGAAGTGCCTAACGTCATCAGACAAGACTTACCTTCTGTCTCTAGAATCGAATCGGCGACCTGTTCTGTCAACGGGTCGTTGAAATTGGATTTATCTAAAAGGCATGTCAAACCCAGCATAATATTAAATAATTTGACGAAACTTTTAAGAACAGGTTTCTTTCTTCGACTCTTGATGCAATGTAACTAACCATTCAACTTTTGTTCATCTCATAACAGGAATTAGGAAGTTTGTGCATGTGTATGCCGGGAAGTTGATTGGGAGGCCTACTGCGACCGAAATAAAACTAACTGTACATTTCGAACCGGTCGAGGTTGAGTCCATTAGGATGCAAGTCGAGTCATTTATGAGATGAATTTTACGTCGGTTTCTCGTTTGTTGGTTAAACTTCAAATCGCGGTTAGCGAAAAATTTGGTAAAGGGTAAAATCAAAAGGTAAGACAATTTACTTTCAATCTCGATTGATCTATTTACCCTTTCGGGCACGATCCCGAGTACATAATAGCTTTGGTTAGCTTTTTTGTCTGTCGAAAATAGCTTATTTGAAAGTTAAAAGCGAAAAAATAAAATATACAAACAGTTTGAAATATGTATATTGTCCTGGGATTTATAGGCGACTCTGTGACTATTATCCGTTGAACTTTTTACGTTCTTCCATACAAACCTGTCTTTATGTTTTAAATAAATTATAACTATAGGCCTACTTCCGTCGTTTTAGGCATTTTATCTTGAAGTCAATACCAACTGTCAAAGCCAGTTATAGCTTCAAGCAGTATTGATTTTGTAATCTTTTTCGTTGAATAGTCGAGTTTTTGTTGGATATCAACTGATGTGAAAGAAACTGAAACGCTCTAAAAAAGGGAAATTTGATCACTGATCTATCGAGTATACATGTCAAACGCTGATTTTAGGGCGGGGGGAGGGGGGAGGGGGCGAATAAATCCCGAAATACTTGCACTAAAGTTCGTCGTGTTTTTTGCTTTTTTATCTGTCGCGTTTGTTAGTCGTTTTTTTAGCGCGGGAGTTTATAGTAAAAAATAAAATTATGAATAATTTTTACCACTAAATCACAGCTTTAGACAAAACAAACACAAGTTGCATAATATATTTTCTCATCAAATACCTACCCACCTCAAAATATCAGTGATCACTGGGGCCGGGATACAGCTTTTAAAATTACATTTTGAAGTTTTCACCACCTATTCACCGCTTGGGCCCTAATAAACACAAACATACATCTTATTTTCATCATAAACTCAAAAGATCAAAAAGAAAAGTATGTAACGATGTATACAATTATTAAATGTTTAATACGTAATCTACTTTTTACTCTCCATCTCAAATCAGCTAGGCTGCCTTGAACTTTAGGACTGCGCTTATTGGATGAGCGAAGCGAAGACTTCAATTTCACTGACCCCCCAAAAAATTTAGCTCCAATGTTTTTTTGTTTTTTTTTGTTTGTATTTTTGTCTGTTTGTTAGCAGGATTCCGGGCAAACGACACAAGCGATCTTGATGAAAATTTGAGGGGACCTTCGAAATCTCTGAACTTAGAGGTGTATTGTTTTTCGGTACAATCGAAGAAATATTTCTCATGAATATCGTACTTTTACGATTTTTTTCAATTTTTAGTGCGATATTTTCGTGACATTTGGGCCGATTCTGACCAAACGGGTGGGGCTACAATGTTCATATTATACATGGACATTAAGGTAATGGTGATGTTGTACCTTTTGAAAGAAAAAGTTGGAAAAGTTACCCAGAATCCATAAAATAAAGCTTTTAATATAATTTTTTTACGGTTTAGTGCGATATTTTCGTGTCATTTGGGCCGATTATGACCAAATGGGTGGGGCTACAACGTTCATATTATACATGGACATTAAGGTTATGGTGATGTAGTACCTTTTGAAAGAAAAAGTTGGAAAAGTTAGCCAGAATCCATAGAAATAAAGATTTTAATGTAAGTTTTTTACGGTAAATAATAACATTTGACAAGTAGGCCTAGGGCCTAACAATAGAAACTTGGCAACAATCACCTACAATGCATAGGCAGTAAAGCAAAACACTTGTAAAAGTAAAGATATCCCACGCAAACTAAAAACTTAAAAAAGCTCATCCATCAACGCGGCGGGACTTTAGCGTTTTCCTAGTTTATACATCTTGCCTAACCAGTCATATCGTTTGTGTACGCTGGCATGTTACTCGAACTTTACCATAGGCCTTGCCATTAGATATATATGGGGAGTAGGGCGTATTCATAATTATTCATATTTATTAGTTTCCACATTTACTGCAAAGATTGTACATTTGTGATACCAAAAAATACATCAATATGTTTATGGACAGTTAAAAAACAATTAAACCTAACTAAAACTTCAATTAATCCTCAATTCCATCTTCCTCACCTCTCTATTAAAAGCTCTTTTGTTATAAATAGACTTAATGTAACATGGCAGTTAATTGTTATAGTTTTATGCCAGCACATCAAGGTCCCTTTTCAAACAAAACACTGTTGTGTTGAGGGGCTGGAAGATGATTAGTAAAATCACTAACAATATCCTTAAAAGTAAAATTACTTTACTGATTAATTGATTTCAATTGTTCTAGAATATAAATACAAGTAAAGGTTAAAATGTTGTTATCTTTAAAGATCTGCTTAAATGAATCTCTACATTTTATAAAAAATATTGTCCTAAGAAGGTATTTCTGCTTTTTAAATTTTAAACCCTTTGGGCAGTCGGTGAAATGTCCCCACATCAAAATCCCATATCGTATATAAGAATAACAATTGGCATAAACAACGTCAACAACGTTTCTCTATTTCAAGTTACAAATACTCCTTATTTGGTGTAAGGCGTAACACGCAGATGAAAGTTTGCCACAGACGTATTGATGATAGGTCTACTAAGATTACGATCGACGAGATCCGCCAAGGAACTTCAATCAAACAGGGTGTCGTTAGATAGATAGATAGATATTTTATTCACTTAGACTAGTACAGTGTACACGCATAACTCTTTGCAGAGAAAGTGAATAGTCTAGAATAAATAATAATAACAGTGATAAATAATAATGATATACACAGTGTTTATGTTAAAGTAGAGTAGATGCAAAATAATAGTATGCCCTACTAGATTAAGAACTCATATAGAAGAGAGAAAAGTTGGATATAAAGCAATATTTGATATTGATATTGATATATTGTGATGATTGATTGATTAATAATGATATATAAAGTGTTTATTATTATTTATCAACGGTAGTATTCAAAACAGGAGCAAAGCTACCGCTAGTTCCTGGCATGTTCGGGCTATCATTAATGGTGAAGGTGCCGGACACATGGATAATACAACTTTCTAGAGTTCCTCGAGACTTTTACCAAAATTGTATTTGAGGATTTTCTTTCAATAAAGAGTGCACGGTGCACCCCTTGGATACAGTTTCAAAACGTTTTTTTTTTATTCGGTGCAGGAGTAAGAACTTGATCTTTGCTACTTCACAAATATTGTAAAGTAACGACGATATCCATGTTGCAACAGGATTGGCTGTATGAAGATATCTCGATCGCCTGGCTTGGGTTTGGTCGCACCTTGCACAATGTGTGTGAGACTGTGTATAGCCAAGCCGGGGATCAACAGGAAGAATGTATGGATCCTGGTATCGCTTCAAGGGATTCGAGAGAGCGGTCCACATCTCTTTGTGTTACATCGTTTATAAATTCCCTCGGGATATTTTGTACTTTCGCGAGATTCTCGTATATCTAGGAATAACATTCGATTTCCAATTATAATATGATCGAAAGTTTAACAAAGCTATGTTTGAAGTCGACTCGGCGATTTGTGGTTTAGACTTATTTATTTGGTACCTATCATGAATAACCCAAGTGTACATCAAAACAATTACAACGACGACGAAGACGATAACTACAACAACGACGACAACACGTAGCTGTCAACCTTAGCCCATACGGTTCGGTTAGGACATGTCCCATAGTGTCCAAAACTTCGACCCCATGCAGCCCTCGCTTTACGACTGTAGAGCAACCTTCAGTCAGGATTGCCTGTGGTGTTCATCGAGCCGACAACCTCCCGAGTAGAGTGTAAAGTGTGCCACTGAGCCCCTCCCCTCCTACCCCCCTCCCCCCCACAGATGAGAGTTATGATTGTAAATTGCCCGAAGCGATGAGAACTTTCCCGGCAAACACTTCAATTTTGCAATGATAACATTTACACAAGTGTCGATGTAAATGTTTGCTTACCCTATTCATCTGTGAACAGTTATAGCTATCATAACCCACTCTCACTCGTCAAACTGATGATGAGACACCGTTCTAGATCGTTATACACAAGTCCTCGGTTCAACCCCAGCCACCAGCATTAGTTACTGGAGTTTTTCCGTCGCATGGAACTATTTTGCTGTTCCTTTCCAACTTTCATATTACCGTTGCCAGAAAAGTCACTTGATGTGTCACACCGGGTAAAATTGTACCCTACACCCCTACGGCGGGCATGTCAATTTGTAAATACTTTAATATTTTTTACATTCAACTTCATGATAATATGCCAGCCAGCCAGTGCCACCGTTACAGTTCTTACTTCCACTTAAAGATGAGAACAATAAAATTTAATTTTGAAAGTTGCATAAGACTTATCAGGTAAAAAGGCGAGAAGTAGAACATCTAAACAATGGGATTATATTTGGCCGTGTAAATGTGTTAAATTTAAAACACTGACAAAATCAGTTCGTATAATCGCATTTGTATCATAGTCGTTTTGCGTTTATTTATTTAGCATTCTTGACGAGATTTGTCGAAATTTTAAATTCTGTATATATTATTCATGATTTGTCAAGTTGGCTTCCATGTTTTCACTACTAGTGGGTGGGGGTAGTACTTGGGTACCACAACCAACCTATACCCTACACCTACAGCGAGTCCAGTCCATTGGCTGACCTATATATCCCTCTGTAACCCATATAGCTGGGCGTACAAGGTTATACGGGCAGGGAGGGAGAGTTGCTCCCAGTGAGCTACTGGGGTAGCTAGCTCGGGTACTGGGTCGATAACAAACTACCCTTGCGGTCGACGCAAACGCGGGCAATTGTCAACGGGGTGCATGGCATTACTACGCAGGGTGGAAAAAGTGAAATCGTATTGTAACGTGATGTGATTTTAATGGCTATTTTTCAATGTTATGTTATTGGAAAATGGCGAGAGAGTGAAAGAGAGGGAGAGAGTCTTGTACATGTTAATGTCCACCCCTTTTCCCGCTCCGACGAAAAAAACAACCCCTCAATCAACCATGGAGATGCAATTTATAGAAACTTGATTTTTAATCAACATCGTTCGACTTTTTTCTATAGTGCAGCGTTTAAAATTAAAACACAAATTCAATTTGCAGCTAGGAGTAATTTCTTTCTCGTTTCGTGAATTATTTATCGTCGCGTAAATTAACAATGTTGAGAGAGAATATAAAATGGAAATAATGGTTTTCTGTCTCGCGTAATTGGCAATTATTGGTTCCATTTAAGGGGGTGTACACTGTCGATTTGTAAAAATATTAGCTTTAATTTTAGAAAATATTTTATTAGGGAAATGATATAGCTTGCGGATCGTTTCGCTGTGTACGAAGCACGAACGTTTCAATACGACTACTCGTACCATCTGGGGCACAGTCGTATTGAAAAGTAAAGAAATTAATTAAATCATCAACACAGCGAAAATACCCAAAAAATATATTATGCCCCTTATATTTGCGTTCTTCATTAGCCTTAATTATTATCACATTAACTTAGTACACCAGTACATGATTGCGAGTGTGAGAGAAAGAGTACAATAGTACCAGTCAATGTACCAGTCACCCTCCATGTGCATTACATCAAATAAGTAATTATGTTAAATAAAAGCATAAATACAGTGTCATAATTCATTTGATCAAAATACTATAAGACCGTACATTATTTGAAACTATCTTTTAAATAGAACAAATTATTATAATACATAGAAAGTTCTACAAAAACAAATCAAGCATAAATATTACTACATTTTTATTTATTCATAGTAACTTTTAACTCCAATGTTAAACAGTATGTCAGTTTTAACAATCACTAATCAATCAAAATCAAATATTTATGGTTTCGTTTCAGTATACTACATAGATCTTGTAATAGTCCGTCCTCGCCTAACGTCAACATCTGAAACCACAAACAACTCTTGAGGTTTGTGAATTAGATTCTATTTCAAGGAAGGTCAGTTCATTACAATGGAATCGATTCTTCTACGCCTAAGACTTGAAAGACGAGGATGATGAGAGGAAGGGGATTTTTTCCCGTATATTTCTCGTGATTGCATCGCATTAAATCTGACACAGACTTCTCTTTACACAAGTTGCTGTTTGAATTAATTTGATTGGCGTATTTCCGAGTGTCTTTGATAGCAGTCCAGTTCAACGGCGAGCGCTCAGAATTCCGGGACGTGCCCTCGGGCGTCATCCAGGGCAGTGTGCTCGGCCCCCTGCTATTTAACGTCTTCGTAGCCGACCTCCCTACATCGGCAAGGATCCAAATGCTCCAGTACGCTGATGACGTCACCCTGTACTGTATCGTGGGCACCCAAGAGGATGCAGACGCCCTCCAAGCAGACCTAGACGACATTCAGATCTGGTGCGACGAAAATGGCATGTCGCTCAACGCCCTCAAGTGCAAGATGATGGACATTACGCGCGCTCGCACCCCACTTTACTTTACTTCATGTACACCATCGATGGTGTCCCACTCGAGTACGTCGACAAGCAGCGCCTCGGCGTTCACATCACAAGCGACCTCCGATGGAACGTGCACACCGACATCGTGCGCACCAAGGCGTTGCAGGTGCTGGGTTTCGCGGCCCGCAACCTGCACGGCTGCACGCCCCGCGTCAAGAGGATGGCCTACCTGTCGCTAGTCAAGCCCTCCATGACTTTCGGCCTTCCCGCCTGGCACCCAACTACCATCGAGAACACTACAAAGCTTGAGAGGGTGGCAGAGAAGGGCGCTGCATGTCAGACATGGCCGTAACCTCCCCCCACCCTGTGACCAGATGCAGGTTATGCCAATGACCATGCACCTGCAGTACACCGATCTGGTGTTTTTTAAAAGATGCCTCAGTGGCGCCACTGATTTTGACGTGTGCGCGCGCATCATCCAGGGCCGCGTGTTGAGAGGCGACGATAATAGGCACCCCCGCCTCCAACCCCCTCCGGCCAAAGGACTGCTCGGCCGACGTGCTTTTTCTTTCCGGGTAGTTAACCAATGGAACGACCTGCCGCCCGCCCTCAAAGACTGCTCAGTGAGTCATTTCCCTTCCCTGTGCAGGGAGCACTTATGGGAGAACCAACTGCATGTGCTAAATTAGTTAGTTTCACGTGCTTCATCAAGGCTCTTCGCGGCACAAGATTTCCACAGATTTTGAGTGTTTTAGCAAGATATTTGCTAGCGTCGACGCCGTTTCTTGTTGCAATTTTAACAAACAAGAATAAACAAATAATAATAATAATAATAATAATATAATAATAATAAAAAACTCGAAACAAAAAGCTTTTCATACTTATCTCAAGGTCGTTCATAAATCATAATCATGCCATGAACTTATTAGATATAACTTATATCTACGATCATAATTAAACTATCTGTTCAAAAGTATTCTGTTTGTTCGATTGAAATTGGTATTGGAGTTGTATAAATTTTAATAGATTTTCGTGTTAGCTTACTAACAATTTTCAATTTTATCAATTAAAAAATCTGCTTTTTTGCCAATTATACAGATAATTAATTAAGATTTGTAGTAACCAATGGACATATTCGCAATTAAATTTTCTTTCATTTTGTCACGACGATATATTTTCGAATAAGACAAACTGTTTTGCGAGAGTACTTTTTTCAAACTTTATGTATGTTGCTCTTTTTTCTAATTTAAAGATAATTTGAGGCATTTTTGTTAATCAGTCTTACGGATAAACAATTTTCTGCTTTATTTTTACTATTTCAGTAAGTAATTTGTGACGATGAGTGAGCTAAATGATTAACGTGCCAAAGAAAAGAAAATTGTTTGTGCGGGATTCGAACCCTTGTTCTTCGGGAATACAGTTTGAACTGCTTGGATGATAAGAAAATATATCATGTATAGATTCTCTTCTGGGTTTTCACGATATATCTAACGTTTCGGCTTTCGGGTGATTCGCCTCACCCGTCTTCAGGGCAAGTGAACCGAGGAAGTTTGATAGAAAGTCGAAACGTCGATTTATTTGATTGTGTTTCAGCCACTCGTTCAGAATTGGGGTGTTTTCCATTCAGTGAAATCAGCGCTTTTGAGTTTTGCTGCATCCATCAGTATTGTGCCAAGTCGCTGTTTGTCTTACGATCATTCATCATAATGTGATAACTGATAACTGAGTGTCCTGTAGAGAACATAGATTTAACACTACGCATTCAAATGTGACATGATTCACTTTGTATTGTCCGGAATCCACAGGAAATGAAATGTACACTGTTGAAAAACTATGTTATTTGACCTGACACATTCGTCGTTTTGTAACAAAACTATTTTTTACAACGTAAAAACCTAAAATAACGACAAAACATGCATCCGTATTTGTAAGGAAAAAGTACATACACAATTCAGATGCAGTTTTTCATTTTGTTGCTAAATTTTTTATTTAGTTCTTATTGATGTAGTTTTTCCATTTTAAATTTTGCTACCGGTAGGCCTATATTATTTACTACAATTCAGAAATTAAAACAGTCCGCCCCAACCGGGAATCGAACCACGGATCTCCCGCATTCCAGACTATTTAAAAAAAATATATTAATATTTAAAAAAACATGGAAATCGTGGTAAATTTACAATTTTTCCAGGAAGTTTGAATTATTACATATATTTTCATTTACATTTTCTTTCTACTCGGGAATTTTAGCAAGAGAAGATTTTCTAAAATATATACGTAGATAGATATGACAATTGTAGGCCGAGTTCCAGTTGAAATGCGGGAAGACTGCATGGCGCCGATATTACAGTACAGAATAGCTTCAAGTATTTCTTTCCCACTATCCCCACAGTCATATACCCATAACATTGATGATGCTGCAACCTAGAACTAAGATTCTTGTGATATAAATTTAGTTATTTTTAGAGAATTACACTTCGTTCACGTAGTACGGGTATTGTGATTCTATGACCTCATGCTTTGCCTTGTTTTGATGGCCTTGGATGCATTTCTCGCAGGGAACCTGCCCAGTGAGTAGTGAAGACAAGTATTTGTGTGGGAATTGTTGCAAGGGAATCTCCATGGTCTTATTTTATAGGACTCGGATCACACCCAATTGCAATCAAAAATCTGTCAACAGAGCAACTGAGTCATTCTTTGTTACAACTCTATATAGGCCTAAGCAGAGATAAATTCACAATATTTATTATTCATTAAAAAGTTTCTGATTTATCATGCATTTTACAGTACATAGGCCTACACAAGCTTTGCTAGTGTGCCAACATTGAACGTTGTACACGTTCTCACTCGCTTTTAATGGCCCGGCAACTCCACCATTTGTAAAAGTACTACTCGGCCAAGCACGCTAACCGAAATTTGAAAAAAAATATTTAATTTGTCTTTGGTATTTACTCATTTACATTCCCAAAAATTTCTATCCTCGTTTAAGTTTTTGACGTTTTTTCTAAATTTTAATTTTCTAAATATTTGTTTTTAGATTTTGTATAATAAAAATATATAACTCCGATATCGAAAATACTCCCACATAGATATCGTATCGAGATATCAATTTATTTGCCCAGACCTTATCATAATTAAGATTGATAGATTAATAATTTCTTACTAAAATGCGTGTTTCAACAGCTATTATGCCAAGTATATTTAATTGAGCATACCATCTTTTATTGCTATGAAAAAAACGCATGTTGATTTGATTTTGACTGAGAAATCTTCAATCAAAATTGATGGTAGTTAAATGCATTGAATTCCTTGGGACAGACTGAGGGTAGGTCCTTTCACTATGTACAGCTGTTTACTCCAATACCTCAATATCCGGTCCTTTGACAGTGGCGGGAAATTTAATCTCCTCCAGGCATGACGGAATTCCGAAGTCAAAATTGGAAACGTGACCGTTAGCAACGCCCTTCTCGTCTTTATACCCCTGCAGAATGTTACGCACATAGCCAGGAGTAATGCGACGATCTGTATGGAGAGCCCGTTAAAATTGTCGCACAGAGAAACTGTCTTTAGTGAAATATCACCTTGCCAGTTTGTTCGACGTCACTTTACTTCGTCAAGTTTCTAAATCGTTAATTACAAGACTCGTGTTTACAGTTTGCCCTTGATCGGGGGAGGAAGGGGGGGGGGGCTACCCCACTCTGTTTTTGACTAATTGAAGACTGCAACGAAAATTGTGCTCAGTTTGTTAATTTGGTATCTGTGTTGCCTCGTGACACATTTGGAAGATAAAGTTATAAAACAGGAGCTCGTTTAATTTCAGTTAGTCAAGATGGTGATAGTAATATTAAAGGACCCAGATAATGTAGCAAATCACACGTCACGAAAAACTTAGTTTTGTAACGTCTAGCAAAACAAACTTTATTTGCTTGTCGTTCGATAAATATTTGAAAGAAATTATTGTAATACTACCAGTTTGCCCCGCTCTGAACTTCCTTACTATTTTTTAAATTTTATTTAACTTTATACTTAATTTCATTGGGGGGTTTCATTAATTTATACAACATTGGTTATGTAGGTCCTAGACATTTGCGATATAGACAAACGCAAATCATTTATTTTGGGTTTCTTAGTTGGCGGTTGTATTGCGAGATCCCTGTCAGTATTTTTTTTTAAATTGCGTTCTTTCTTTGCTTGATGCAATCATTTTCAATGAAAAACTTCCACTCAAACACACACGCTCTGATAAAATATTCACAGTTGTTGGTTCTACCTGCTAACCGTCGAAACTGCAGCTACCGATTGCATCAACAAATGTGCGGGTACCCGTATCGCACCCGAAAGCCATGAACAATTAATATTTATTGATGAAGCGCACTGTTCTAAAAGTCATTAGCGATCTGGTCTGAGTCTATTCCACCATGGCCTGAATAGACTGAATACCGAATTGCGGATGGCGTTTCGTTCCGCTTCGAATTCAAACACGTTCGATTTTCGATGAGCTTGTTTTTGTTTGGCGCGCTAGGAATTGTGTTCTCTGCACAATGGAGGATCTTGTGTCACACCGCACCGCAGTGCATGCTGGGAGATTGATCGTCCTATAAGGTCCCGTGTGTTTTATATGGGGTTCTGTGGGAGGGAGAATGCTGTAGTACGCGAGTGGCTGGGAGAGATATGGAGCTACAGGAATCCCAGTGGTCGGGGACGTATACTTTGCTTTCCGCAGGCTTCTTGAGTGAGTTTATAAAGCTGGATAACATTGCAAAACTTTATATACGTATAGCGGATAGAGTATTTGGGTTTCGGGGTCAATCATCAACAAGTAATGAATTGGAAATTAATGTACAATTAAAATTTTAATGTTCTTGGAAATGTGACAAAAGTTATAAATTTCCAACAAAACTTACGATTTTCCTTAAAAAATAAATATAAAATTATGAATGTTTCCTGTGCGACATTTCAAATTTAAACACAAGTTTTTTTTTGAGATGTCAGCTGTGAGATGTAAATAGAATGTCCAAAGGTTGTCGAAGAGGACTCAATTTCTTAAATTCGTATTAATATAAATTAATGTTGTGAAAATTCCTAATGATTATGATTAACTATTTAAGAAAACCTTGGGAAAACCCTCCGTCAGGTTTTCCGATGGAGGGTATCGAACCCGGGACCTCCGACTCTTGAGTCTCAAACGCTACGCTTGAGCTACGTTTGTCGGTAAATATTTGCCTTGTGATCGAGAGTATCGCTGTGGTGTGAAGGATCCTCCTAGACCGCCATGTTTTTGCCAAACGACCAAGTCTCACAAAAAGTAACCCCGGTTTGTATATGCGCGTACGTGCATGCACTTCACTAGCTTGGAAGTTTTTCTTTCTTGTTATTGGAAAAGACTCAGCATTTGTATCTTTTCATGAAATTCACGAAATTGAACAAGATTCAGAAGAATCGCCGATATTAAACTATGTTATTGATGCTCTGTTTAAATTAATTCAGCTTTATATAACACTTACCTACTTATAAGTACACATATGATAATATGATTAGTATTGGGAACTAGGCCAGCCAACCCTTGCGTAACTTTTCTTTAACACACTCAGATTCAACTTAAAAGTTGGACGCTAATCAATTTATAGTTATTCACCACTTTGCTTAGTCCACAGTTAGCTTGAGTGAACTTCTACACTTAAAGTTAGTTAATTTCCAATTATTAGTTATTTACCTGAACTGAGGATAGTCTAAATTCTGAACAGTTCTACCAACATCTGAACCAGCTTCGCGATACCATTTGACGTGTGTAACATTTACATTTTAATCCTTCTGGCCGTATTTCCCCCGTCTCATTCACACGATGTTGCTGCTTCTACATTACATTGCTTATTTTAGGTTAAATTACAATTATAATACTAATTTTAATTGCTTCTTGTTATTTATTATAATTACTTTTAGCACGCATCCGACTGAAAATCCCCAAAACTGATTTAATAATAATTTAACAAATGAATATTTATTTTCTTCACGCGCTGGGTAAAATAAATTATTTTAGTCGAGGGATCCCCAAAATCTTCTGCAAAGAACATCCAAACATTATACATTGATCCAATAGAGCCAAAGAACCACACCCATCCTGGGCCCGGGGAACATCTCACAGACGTCAGTTAGCCAGCAGGGGAGTATATCTTCCTAAAACTAGAGGCGAGCTCGGGCAGTCGTTGTCGGGGACCCTTCCCCTCAACGTACTCCGATGGTGCCCCTTGCCTATGTGGCTGGATCTGTCCAGCACGGTTCTGTCCTTCCACATCTCTACACTAGAGTGGCGCAAAATGACCTAAGGTCGGCGATCATTATACCTAATCTAACTAAAAAAGCTCCACTGTTTGTCTATCGGGTTATGGTTTTCACCAAAATGTCAAGTAAAAGTGTGTTTATGCGCGATCAGAGCACATTTTCCTTAAAGTGCTCACTTTTTTAGTAACTGACCGTAAAAATGCCACAAAAGAGGTAATTTATTTTAAAATTTTCCAAAATCACGTATGGGACAATTATTTGAAACCTTCCAAGATTAAAATTGTTCTTTTTTTTTAGAAAATTGAGGGTCGAAAAGTGATCCGGAATGTATGTGAAATTAGCTGGATTTGCCGTTCAAGTGGATTTTTATGGACATTTAACATTGTAAAAAAGTTGGCTTTAGTTCAAACAACACGAAAACACAAGTTGACTGTTTTGTGGGGCCTTGACATTGCCGGAATGTGCAATGGGAATTCGTCGGGAGAAGTGATGGGCGCTGACTTGCGAGTCTTGGAATAGAGAATCTCCGGAGATCCAAGATCCAAGAGAAGGTCCGAGAAGTAGCCGCGAATGTGGCTGTGCCAAAGATTCGCCCGACTTGCGAGTGAGGTGAATTAAGATCGCTATCTACTTGGTCGGACAGTCACGTGATGTTTCACGTTTTTGGCAAGTGGCTATAGTTTTTCAGACTTTAACTTACTGGACTCGATAGAAACGTCACTCGTTCTTTAGCTGTTGATGCTGTTGATCCGAAAGTGGCTTATTTCATTTGCAGCAATATTATCAACGGATGGGATTATTCTTTCGGATTCATTACGCAATGATTTGACGAGTATATATCTTTGAAAATATACATACACACATAAGATTAAAATGTTAATGTACCTATCATTGCAAATTTTCACAAATTGATTGTAGAATATAAATTTAAACAAAAAAATTAAAGTATGTATATGTCATGTCGAAAACGTAAAATCACTAAAATAAATTTGTAATTTATGTCAGATTTAAAATAAAAAGGCTATGATAGGGATGATAGTAGATATCCGTTAGCAATTACACAATACATGCAGAAATATTATGATTTTGCCAAACCAAGTCAAAACCACCTCCTACTTCAACTTCAAGTAAAACCGAATTCCAGTGGCTGTTGTAAACAATAACATATTCAATCCAAACCACGTTAAAAGCAGAATGTTTCTTCACATGCTCAACGCTACAACGCATCCACGTGCAGCCCAATTTTAGAAAACCGTCCTTCCCCGGCCAACGACCCTCCCTCCCAACTGACCGTAGTGACTGAATGACGATCTATGGCGCCGTGACAGCCCTAACAAGATCTTGCGCCTCTGGATGAATAATTGAAACCGGGGGTGGAGTTCTGGATTCCTGGATGGTCGGGAGCTGGGGGTACGTGATGTGGTCTGTGGGGATATTAGCTTCTCCGCAGTAGGGCCGGAACTGCATCAGCTACACTGTTAAAACGAGCTTGACCACGCTTTAAGTGCAGCACACTGCGGGAATACTTATGGGACACTCTAGTAGTCTTACTCGTGTTTATTTTTCAAGTCGTTCTGGATAAATAGTATACCTTTTATTTATTTCTGGTTTGAAAACAAGGACATTTAAAAAGTGTAGGCCTACATTAGCTGGGGAAAAAGTTAAAACTATTTTTGTGGTCAACTATTTTTATTTCTATGGCATGCAACCTTCAGAATTTCCCATGTATTTTTTTTTGTGCGCCACTCTATGCGCCACTCTAGCCTATGGTAGGCTAGAGATTCCTTAGGTAGGGGGAAAGAAAGGGAATGTTACCGAGTACTCAACACATGGCTCACTCACTCGTCTAACAACGACTTTGGCGTTTTCCTAGTTTTTATTGCCTTACATTACTATAGGTACTCAAAAATTTTAAAAAGTCAAAATTAATGTCTTGTGCTTTTGGGCATCAGAAACCGCCAATTACTATAGAAATTTGAATGGCCTCTTATCTTTATAACCTCCTCACAGTTCCATAGCCTATATTTATACAGAGTTTCCGGGTATCTACAATCTACATATTCAATGATGACCATAGTTTATCTGCGCTTTCAACAACTCTGGAGGTCGACGGATCGATACCCATCACTGCACTTTAAGTGAATTATTTTATAAGACTTTCCTTAGCAAAAAGACGTAAGTTATAAAGTTACCCTTGTCCATTGCCTTCCAACCCTACTCTCACCATTTACCAAGCTAGTCAGTTTCAGCCGAACCCTGTCTGGGCCCGGGGTAGAATTGGCCCAGAGCATGGCCTGCTAATCGTACAAGGCGATTCAAGAGAAAAAGTCCACCTCGCAAACATGCATCAGCTAGTAAAAGCGGAGTATATTAATCCTCGAAACTAGAGGCGAGCTCTGGCAATCGTCGTCGACGACCCCTTGACGACCTCCCCGACGACGATGACAATGACACAACGAACGATGACAAAGACGATGACGACCGCGACGTGAGAAACCCCCTTTTCTCCCCTTACCCGTGGCTGGTTCTGACCAGCATGCCCTTCCCCCCCTAGGTTAGAGTGGTGCATTATGACCTAACGGTTGACGCGTTCTTAATCCAAATAAACAACAAAAAAAATAGTCAGCCGAAGAGCAGTGCTCAAGGTGTCCCTTTGCTTGATATGAGGCAGCAACGAAACAAATGTGCGAACTATATAATCTGTGCCTCGTTGTTGGTGTTGATAACCACATCTTCGTGTCCAGTAACTCAGATCGAAGTTATAAAGAACGAACAAGAGATAGATACTGTTATTACACGATCTTAATCGTCCCTCTCGAACACGGCTCAAAACATGCGATGTCGTAATTTACGCGAGACACGTCTCGGGATACACGAGAAACAAACTCTAGAATCTCGCCGGACACGAGAACTAGGTTTTTCTTGTGGTCGGAATAACCGAGCGAATCGAGTAATTACTGTGCCAAGGTTAAGACCAACATCGGGGAGATAATGAAATAATTACCTGGGTGTCCGAGATATTGCTTGGTGCTCTAGATATCTTGAAATATGTATGTATATTGTAGCGCTCGCTGTTAATTTATATATATATATATATATATATATATATATATACTAGGCCGCTTCGCAAACGATTTTTCTATAGTCGCGTTGATGGATGAGCTTTTATGTTAGTTTTTAGAATGCGTGGGATCTCTTTACTTTTTCAAGTCTCATTGCAAAATTATTTTTGTTAAATTAGGGAAGATTTGCTTTTTGAACGCATTGTAGGTGACTGATTGTTGTCAAGTTTCTATTGTTACTTGTTAACCTCAAAAAACTCATATTAAAATCTTTATTTCTATGGATTCTGGCTAACTTTTTCAACTTTTTATTTCAAAAGGCAATACATCATATTATTAACTTAATGTCCATGTGAAATATGAACGTTGTAGCCCCACCCGTTTGGTCAGAATCGGCCCAAATATCACATTAAAATCGAAAAAATCGTAAAAGTACGATATTCATGAGAAATATTTCTTCGATTTACCAAAAAAACGTGGCAGGTCTAAGTTCAGAGATTTCGAAGGTCCCCTCCAATTTTTTATCAAGATCACATATGCCGTTTGCCCGGTAGAGCGCGAACAAACAGACATAAAACAAACAAACAAACAAAACAAAACATTTTTTGAGGGGTCAGTGAAATTGAAGTCTTCGCTTCGCTCATCCAATAAAGTGGGGTGTAAAAAAGTGGGAGAAATGTGTTCTTTATTTTAATTATTATAGGTACGTAATCTAAACCTAAAAATGTATTTAATACATCATCCGACAATGAAAGCCTTCACAAATACATACATATATATATACATCGCTTGAGTGCCGGGTATAAATAAATGGAAGTTTTGAGTTTATTTGGTTTTAGGGCGCGCCAACCGTTAGGTCAGTATGCGCCACTCTTGCATAAGGAATGTGGGGAGGAAAGTCTCCCCAAGTGCATGATTTTGCTTTGGGTTCAAGACTATCGGGAAGACTCCGCCATCTTGAACGCAGTGGTGCTGACTGCTGACCAAGATGTCAGCGTTCAATATGGCGGCGGTTCTGATGACCTCATTGTATCTTCCATCATCGTAAGGTTTCGGGCTCGATCCCCGTGCCTCAAATGTCCAGCAAGTACCACAACCTAGATGTGAACTATAGGTTCACCAAGGTTGAACTGTTGCGTAAGCGGAAACGACACTAGCGCTACACCAGAAGTGGACATTTTCGCCGTTTGGTTCGTTCGCCCACTTTGGAAAACTAGGCGTATAACCACCACTTATTGTAATCGAACGCATCCGTAGTAATCGATTGCTATAGTTATTACCATACAAGAGATTCAGGAACCTAGAGAGCAATACATTATTATCTGCTACCGATACAAAAATTATCTGTTTTCATTTTGGGATGGGCTGAAGTGGCATTTCTCGACAAGAAAGAAATCACTAGGCCCTAGTTATTACTGGTATTAGGCCTATACTACATCTACACTCTACAGCACTATGGTACTTTGAGAGGGATAGTGCCGAGTGGGTATAATCAACAGCTAAATGTGGTGTCTGTAGAGGTCTTCTTATGATATTATGTTCTTATGATTATCAGTAGTTTAACTGTCCTTAGTGGTTAAGAATTTTAAGTACACCCTGCTGAACTAGCATCATGTTAAATTATTAAACTTGAACTACTGAGCTAAAATAATTGAGTGGTCATTACGATGACGAAACGTGGAGACGTTTGAAGAGTCCACGCGATCGAAACGTAGTCCCGAGAGGTCAAATAACAACGACACTCCGGGAATCGAACCCGCGTCATGCGAACTAGCCTCGTGTGAATCTGTGGAGCTACCTCTATCGGTTTCACAATGATTGGACTGTAACCCTCCGTGCTTCAAAACCTCATTCTTAGATGTTGTATACAGACAACGTCATGGTTTATAGGTGCAGGTTGTCCCAGTTAGGCCTATGTCAGTACTGGTTTTACCGTGGCATATTTTAATGCATCCTTCATCGATGATGATGATGATTGATGTGATGATAACTGTTTTTTAACGTCTCATTTCAATACACTAAGGCTATTCGAGACGATGAATGGTGATGACGATGAAGTACGATTACAAATCCACATGCCTTATGCGGGATTCGAACACACGTCCTCGTAGAACCATGCTTCGAACCAGCGCCCTAATCGTACTGTATGTGCTACCGCGGGCGGCATGCATCCTTCGTGTGGAATAAGAGTATACATTATATCCTCATGGAATATCATATCTCCATAATAATCATGATTTAATTAGCAACTTCATATCTGCGCCTAAATCGTCATCGTTGGCGTAGACTCGACCCCAATGCAATCTATGGTGCAGCGTAAATCTGCATCGGGTACAAGCGGCTAAAACCAGTATTCAAATGTAGAGACACTGGAAATAGACGAAGCGTAACACATAACATAATTCTTGTGTATGTACAGATTACAATAGATGGTTCGATAATTGTTGGGAAAATAGCATAATATGTCACTAGTACATGTGAAAGTAATATAACTAAGCCACCAGTACCATGAAATGCATTGTCATCAATGAAAGTTCATCGAGTGTTTTAACCGACAATTTAAATAGTTTAGGATCCCCAATAAGACAGATTTATAGATTAATGTTAGGAGGATTTATAAATTGCAATTTATACATTTTTTACCTGCACTTATGCGAATATATTGATAATAATAATAATAATAATCAAAACTCATTTCCAACAATGTCGGGTTGAGTGGTGTTCTTCACACCGATATCTAGGGCACGAAACTATTTTTTGCCGAGATTGCCAGGCTCAGCGTTTCTTCATCATCATCATCATCATCATCATCATCATCATCATCATCATCATCATCATCATCATCATCATCATCATCATCATCATCATCATCATCATCATCATCGTCATCTTCATCCTGCATCATCTGCTTCTCCACCAATTTTCTCCACTCCTTCCTGTCCTCCCACAGCTTCAATTCCGTCACCTGGTTCCACGATTCACCTCTCTCTTCAACGTCTCCTTCGATCAATCTTCCCCCATCTTTCTCTCGGTCTTCCTACTTTTCTTTTACCTTCCTCTCCTGCTTCGAAGTCTCGTCTTGGGATCCTATCCATATCCATCCTCTTCATATGACCAAACCATCTTAAACGTTCCCTTCCTATTTTAAACCTCAACTTCTCCAGACCTAATTCCTTTCTTAAAACGTCTTATAATGATAAGTAAAATTTAAATTGTTATATATATGAGTGTTGTAAATAGAATATGTGAAGTGAAACATTTCTTGAAGCAATGCTGAAAATCATACACGTTTTTAACAGTTAACTTACCACAAGCATGTCGTACGTGTTTCATGTGTTATTGCTAGCTTGGCACTTACAATGTGTTACCTAGACAATGTTATTATTAAAAAAATAAAATATGTAATAAGAGGAAAGAAGCATGGTCGAATTAAAAACTACAAACGAGTGAAAGTAATAATATAATGAAAGCACTAAGCAAATGAAGGGTACAGGGGAAGAACGACACAAGTCACATTTGTTTACTTCTGAGATACCGGCTTTTTATCAAATAAACCAAAGGTGTTTTTCATGGACTTGTATTGATATTTCCTACAATCTACTCTGAAAGTTCTCAAAAACACTGTTCGCGGTGACATATCTCGATTTCGCCAAAAACGGACTTGTATCGTTCTTCATCTCGTGTACCCTTCAAATGTTTTGAATCTTCTTTGTCTTTCCCAACGAGGAACTAAAAGCTGAAGATATTGAAAGAAATATTCCTTGTTGTCTTGTGTGGTGTAGTGTGCATGGCTCACGTGCCAGATATAGCTAACCTTGCCCTAGAGGTGATCGAGAAAGCTACTCTTCCGTGCATGGGTAATAATAACATCCTCTATTCATGATTCCGTGCGCGCGAGAACAGTGTTTTAGTTGACTCGCTCGGGAGTAGGCCACGTGCCGCGGTATAGGTGCATGCGCAGTCTGGAATTAATTTCATTCTTTCTCCCTAGTTTCGCATTGAAAAGAAGGAAGATCATTTCGCTTGTTGACGAGCGCCAAGCCAACTATTTTCGTGGTAAAAAAAGTAAAACTTTTAAACTCAAAATCATAAAAAAATTACTTGGCCATTGACTTTTTAGAGTTCTGGTAATGAACCAAATTTAATGGCCAAGTAATTTTTTATTATGATTTTGAGTTTAAAATTTTTACTTTGTTATCACGAAAATGGTTGGCTTGGCGCTCGTTAACAGGCGAAATGATCTTACTTCTTTTCAATGCGAAACTAAGGATAAAGAATGAAATGCTTGGCTCAACTTCTATATCTCACAGCATTCACAGCCGCAGACTTTTGTAGGAGAGCTTGGCTGCTTTTTTTTTCTTTTTTTACAAATGTTTGTATTTGAGGGGATTATGTTTACAGCTAACAAAAGTTGAACAAAATGTGTATTTATTTAATTGTGGCCACCACACAAATGACCCACAAGTGCAACCATATAACAATACAACATAAAATTAGCTACATAAAGATGACTATGAAAATAATATAAACATTAATGTATGTGTGTGGGGTTGTATGTATGTTTGAGTGTTGAGTGTGTAAAGTGTAATATAGATGCAAGTGCGTGCACGAGAGTTGAAGACATTGTGAAGTTGACAATGTTGATTTCTTTCAGTTGATTTCGAAAGTGATGAATATGAGTCTTGTGCAAATCTAAATGATGGCTATTCAATGGTATTTTTCACTAAACTGATCTAGTCAGACAACTGAATAAAAGTAATTAAGCGAAGCATAAATCCGTAAAATAGTGTGAAATGTCTGTATTTTTTTTAAATATATAAATTGCCTGTTATCACCTCCTATGGCATCGTTCATCAATATGGTAGCAGTAGCACATTCACTGACGCCAGTTTTCTGGGACACCTTACCTATCCACGCATAGCCCATAAATAAATGCCATATTTTGACATTCTGTCTACAGTAGAGAACTAGTAAAGAATAGGGAGAAATATTTCCCCGCATTTATTTACCCCCACTCATCATATCTTTGATCCACTGCGAACAAACCCTCCCGGTGAAAAATCTGGGCTCAGGTAATCTCACCAAGGTCGTTCATAATTATATCTCACTCCACGTGACAATTCTGAATATGACGTTTCATTTGTGACTCCTATTGTACTTGAACGCATGTAATAATATGAATGGTCTGGATTCTGGTGAGTATTATGAGAACCACTTTGAGAAAGTGTGCATGGAAAAACGACCTGTCAGTGTAGTACGACAATCAGAATCTTCATCAGTGGGTGATAATGATGAAGCAGCGTTTTGACTAGACCACCACATTGGGCGCGAGTGCGGTCCGTCTGGGCTGGGCTCTGGTGGGGGTACAAGTTTGTTCACCTGAGACTAATCTCTGCCTGTCCTCTACTGTAGGCAACTTGGAATGTAAAACAACACTAGTGTAGCGCCTTCTTAGTAGAGGATCCGCCTAGTATAATGTGCACCTAGACTACCACATCACCAGAGCCACATGCAACAAAGCGGATACTGGTACTTAAAATTCTCGAATTAACCGTCTGCTTCGTGATCTATAGATCTTCCCAGCTCAGACGTGGAAATACCCATCCAGTACCCATTTACGCCGTTCTCAAACCTGCCATGCTTAGTTACATTGTTTATTCACTACTTTGTGATCTAGGCGTACCTTTAATTCTTATATATATATGCTCATTGATTTAACAATTACCAATAATGTCCGGTAAGTGATTTTGAGCGTGTTTCATCACTTTTTTCATCCAGAAGGAGTGTTCGTACACCAACCGAGTTTGGCATTGTAATGTCATTGTCAGGTACCTAAATGCCCTCGATTATAACAGTGTTCGAGTTCGTTTCACGTTTCATGACGGCTTGAATGTAAGCGCACCGCAGCTTGGCTGCGTGAACCTAGATCATGAAAAAACAAAACAAATTGTATATAATTCACACTTATGTATACATGATTAGAGAAACAGTGGGATAAAGGGCAGAAAAGTGTTATTTTTCATTTAGGACCCTTATTACGAACTTAGAGACCAATTAAATTAAATTAAATCCGTTCGTTAATAGAAAACTAACATAATCTTTCATTGGAAGACGAAATCAACTAGGTTTGAACCATGAAGAAGACAACAATATGGCTTTAGAGGGGTATTTGATGTACTTCTGCCCTTGAGTGTACACGGAAGCAACTACCCCTGACCTTTATGTCTCTACAGACTCTAAGCTCTTTGCGCACTTCATAATTTATACCCCTCATCTTGCTGCTGTAAGTGTAATAACACTCACAGCGACGGTGGTTGGTATAATATATAGTCCATGTTCTGTCCTAACTTGAGTGCGGCTCACGTTGGCACTCACATTCGCACGTGACACTACATCAGATCTTGGTCAGATAACCAACACCCTGAGGTCAGAAGACAGTCATTTGTCAATGTTGAGACAAACGAAAACGAAATTTTAAAATATGTTGGTAATGTTTTCCGTATGAAAAGAGACCAAATTTGAACGGTAGAGGCATTGAGTATATTCAGTGATAGAGGTAGCTCATACTTTCGCGTCGAATAGATTCCCGCCACCGGCAATCCTAACTGAAACGAAACTATAGGGTTGCTCGTTCTTGTATTTTATAAGATAGCATTTAAACATTCACTCTCAAATATCCTATGGACCCAATTTGTTTCTGGACTACATACATGTCGTTTAAAATACTAGATTTTGGATTTCGTTTCTGAAATTACTGGCACTAATTACATCAGTACAACTTGAACAATATACACCCTCTCTTAAAGTTTACCTTCATTTTGTTTGAATCGCATCTTCTTTGTCAAGCTTTTCATTTGTTTATCTATTGGATCCAATCCGGTCTGTTTTACGGCTGCGATGTATTATATATTTTGAATCTCGACTACCTCAGTATTATTTTCCCTTCAATTTCTCTTTTAATTTTTATGAACTCTATTTCCTCTTCACTACCCTATTTGTTACAGCTCACTTTTATGCTGTATTATACATTTAAATTTTCTCACATTATGTTGCCGAATGCCGACTACCTTAATCATAATAAAATCATACCCCAATTACTCGAATTCCACTTTTACAACCTACAATTTGTTTGGCCCTTGTGGTGCTTTCTACGACAAAGTTGTAGTTGATCATGAGTTGACACTCGCGCCCTTAGAAAACTAACTAGCCTTTTCACACACAAAGTTGAAAGCCCCGAGTGCAAACGAGTCCAACACACCCTGTTGCACTTCGTCTGAGGGCTTTGGAATTGGAAGTCTATTCACTCACTTCATAACGAAGTATTTACGTCTCTAGTCAAGTGGTGAAAGATTTAATATTCTGATAGCACGCTACTAAACTATTCCGTTTGATCTTCTAGACGTTTCTAAGCCGATGTTTTGCTTTAACCACACGTTTGTTGTGCAGTAAACGATGTGAATTATTTCCAACGTTTCAAGTGAACGAGGCTAAATATGTATCATCAAATTCACTACACTCTTTATTTGCTTTTTGTCTACCAGCTGCAGACTGAGCTAAGTGCACTTACTTGCCGAAGGCTCTGTACACTGCAAGTAAATTATTCAATTCATGTGCACGAACGTCGAATTGCAACTAACTTGGTTTAACTTGATTGTTTGATGTCGGTAAACGAATCCGAATAGTAATATAACACGAGAACATTTTTATTTATTATTAAACGAAAAATTTATACACATGTTTCATTGTTAAGTCAACTTTTTTGCACTGTTATATCCATTTAAAATTTAAATGTCGCTCGATCGCCAAATCCAGCGAAATTCCGCATACATTTTGGACCACTTTTTGACCTCCAATTTTCACCCCAAAAATGGAAACTTTGGGAGTCGGTTTACAAAGGGCATGCGCATGTCGCTAGATCGGAGAACATTTCAATTTTTCAAATATTTGTATCTTTTATTTTAAACGTCTTCGGAAATTACCTAAAAAACTCTTTTGTTTGTATATTTATGGTAGGTTTAAAAAATAGTAAGCAATATTTTGAAAGTGTGCTCTAATCGCGACAAACACACGTTCTAACTTGACATATTCGTGCAAACCACAAAACTCAGGACAATCTGCAAAGCCTTAAACCAATCCAGAATAAACAATCCAACAGTTTTAAAAGTTTAAACCATATTTATTTCATGAAATCCATGAACACGAGCTCTACGAAGGCCATCACTAACGCCGACAAACCTCTCAATCACTTGGAGTAATGCTTCTAGTTTGATCACGGAGAGTTGTATTTAAAATCCATGGCGTGATCCCTGGTGTGGTGATTTTAAATAGAGGCCGGAAGTATAAGAAATTAATTACGTACGTACGTTCGTCGTTTTTTTTTTTTTTTTTTACTAGAATGTTTTTTTACATTGTTTATGCCTAAAATAACTGCAAAATGTGTGTGCAAATTTCTCAAATCTAGAGATGTAATAGTTAAATACCGATTCTACAATAATATGCGCTGTGTACCTTTAAAAAAAAATACAATTTTTTTTCAAAATTCGCGTAAGTTTATGTTTTATTTATTAAAAATCAAGTAGAACATTTTGATAGAAGTGGAAAACGCGTATTTCTATACTGACAAAGAAAAATTCGATAAGTGTGACAACTTGGCCATTGCGAAATGCTGCACGATAAGAACGGAAGGAAATTTTCGGTGGTCCTAGAGCCAATTAGCATGCAATGTGCGGTACCTTCAGAGGCGATGACCTTTGCAATTAGACATGGCAATTACTTAGCAAGTCGTAGCCACTCACTACTGAAGTGTACGTGTAAATAGACTCGGTACATTAGTACGGTGGTGATGGATGGGCACACGTCGTGCGGGTTGCGGTGTTGCGGAGTGCAGGGGTGGAACTATTACGAGTTTACGACGTGAAACCCTTCTAGGCGGGAGATTTCCATCGCGTTTGATCGCCTCTCTGGTCTCTCTGGAGAGACTTGGCACATTAGGGTACAGGGAGGGTGAGTGGGGTTACACCAGAACCACAAGAACATTCTAGTTACTATAGTACGTACCCCACTTAGGGCAGATTCAGGGGGCGGTGATCGCCTCCCCCCCCATGTCCTCCCCATGTTGATTGCGTAGGCAATTATTATACCCTCATCTATTATGCCATTTTCGATTTTTCTACGTGTTTTTAGACCTTGAGTGTTATAAATATGAAACTAGTAGCTTGGACATACATATTGGACATGAGAGTTGCTAATTCGCAAAGAAACGAACGAACTCTGCTTCCAATTCCGTTTTCGTTTCATAATTGTGTGAAAATGTGGAAATGGCGAAATAAAATCATCGACTCTGCCCCACTTTCAAGAGTTGCAGTTTTCTGTTCCTTCTTCCATTGCTGAAGGTCCCGGGTTCGATGGTTGGGTTTGGGACAACTTTTTTGACATTGTTAAATGCTTATTTCAAAATCTCTTGCATACTGAATTCAGTAAATTTCACATTCATTCTTGACCATTTTTTTTTACCTCCAATTTTCAACACAAAAGTTCAAAACTTTCGGAGGTTGTTTTGTTGGCTCTTTCAGACACAAAGGCCTAATTAAACAAATTCCTACACATAAGCTTTAGAGATGATTACGAAATTTACGCCAGTTATTTAAAAAAATCAATTTTATAAAAAAATCGTCTGATAGAGCCATGCGCACATCTTTCTAAAAAAAAGAGTTTTAAAATTTTAGGGTGAAATTTAACTGTTAAAAAGTGTTCAAGAATAAACCCATATGCCCGTGCTCGTTGCATTATTCAATACATTCTAGAGTATTGACCCTAGAAGAAAAGTTTTTGATTTCTACTTGAATGAATCTAAAAAATAACGAGCACACACGTCCACGGATGTGATGTGCGTTAATCGTAATACTTATACTGAACATTTAAACTTTAAATTCTATATCTTTTAACCGCCTCTGGATTATGACAAATTTGCCAACTGATTATATATATATCTGGCATATAGAGATGTTAAACCATTCATCTACTCCGAGCCGTTTAATTACTAACGTCCTTGATAAAAGAGGCTAGGATAATTTAACATACTGTTGACAGTTGTGATCATCATCGTGCCACGGTGTTCAATGCAGAATACTAATCTGTGAAAACGGACACTGAACTAGAAATTATTCATCATCTCTACCTGAACTGAGTGAAGAATCAAGGACTTACAGCAATCCGAGTCTAACCACTATTAATAATTAACGCTGCCTGCGGGGTTGGGAGTTCTTCACGTTGCGGCTATTGGCACACGGCAGTCAGTCGTGACTACTCGTCAGTCAATGATGGCCAGTGTTTTTCCACTGGTCGAGTGGATAGCTCGGTCAATTACAACTTTTTACAAGGAGGAAATCCGTTCAAGTGCGCCTTTAAAAACAGCTTGGATCAGTTCCCACTCATGAAATGTTCCGTACATTTTTCATCAGTCCTGTTTGTCCAATTTTCGCGTCGGATATAAAAATGGGTTGGAACATGAGTGATTAGTTTAAGGAGTGAACTGCCCTATTGCACGGCCAAACGGAAAGTTTCGAGTTGAATTTCGATTAGGTTTGGACATAAGCTTGTAACGGTACTACAAAAAACTGTTGTGGGCCATTGTAAAAAAAGAAACATGAATTTCACGTACATATTCTGGAGCACTTGACATCAATGTTCAACAGTTTAAAAAAATTGTGAAAATGACAGACTAAATCCATTTGCCCGAGATCATCCAAAACATTTAATTTTCATCATGTCCACACAAGCTTTAGAGCCTCAATTCGATAAAAGACCTTCTATCTACACAGTTGTAAACAGGATTAAAGTCAATGTCCAGATAATCCTTGCACATCACGTAAGTTTACTCATGTCAACTGCTCATATGCCTTCTCTGATGTGCCATCTATAATGACTAGCTGTCACTAACCGTACTCGACGGACAAGCATAATCCTCTCTCTCTTACAATTGATAAATGATTTATTACTAATGTATACATTGGCTTTGTATTCCTTTTTGCAACGATCTTTCCCACCTGAAAATGTTTCTACTGGCTAAATAATGAATACGTTTATTTGATATTAGTTTTAATTTTTGATTCTATTTTGCTTAATTAAAATTAATTTTTGAAATTTTGGATAAATGACAGTACCTTGGTAAATTTGTTTTATGGTGATATTATTTCGATTTATCGCTATAACGTTGTTTTTTTTTAAATGGATTTATATGAACATGAACGAATTTGACGAGTTTCAATATGAATTTTCATATCGGGTGTCACCTCCGGTTTTAGCTTTAATCCGTGTTGAGATGACATTAGCCCAGTTTTCCACAACGTTTCGCCGAGCACCTCTCGCCATTTCCCATCACCTTTGAAGGTCTCCTCTTTGACACGGGATGTAATTGACTTGGTCTTTGATGCTGGAGATGCTACAGGCAGAGCCACCCTCTCTTCCTCCACCCTCGCCACCGAGCTACCCCGGAGCTGATAGGACGGGTAATCATGTCAGGGGATCACGGGATCATCCCTACTACGTTGACTGAATCCATCCATCGCTGGTATAGAGGGGGGGGACATCAATCCTAGACACACTCGAGGCCTGATATAGTAGTAGCCTTACCATATTCAGAAAAACTGAGGAAAAGCTCTTGTGCCAAGCAAATAAGGGGCTGGCCATAAATGATATATTACACAATTTTTGACCAAATCGTACCACCGCCCCCCCCCCCCCCTCCCCCACCCTTTTGTCACAGTCAAAAAATTTGTCACCCCCTCCCCTTAAATCCCCCGGCCACTGACCCACAACTCCCTGTAAACCATTTTATGTGGGAAATGGAACTGAGGGGAAAATCAGTCAGTTCGATCAAATATTTATATTGTGATTTAAATTACCATATAAAATGCTGAAACATATTTTAATTTTTAAGTCACTAAAAATGCATGCAGTGCTTGTAAAGATGTGCCAGGAAGCATAACCCTTCCCCACCCCTTGTCACAAGTTAATCCCTTTCCCCAACGACATTTTCTTTCTTGAATAGTCAGCGGCTTAGCCGCAGTCGATTAGCTGGTTCCCACTCGAACACCGAAGTTAAGCAACCTTCGGGCGTGGTCAGGGGGAGAGTGGGTGAACGCTCTTCCCTGAGACACACGTATACCGCTGGTTAGAGCAGATGAAGGGTTCGCGAGCTTCGTTCTTCTTGAGGTCTGCTCGGCAGTCCGGGTTAGTGGAGGAACCTATATGACTATCAAAGTTACACCGTCCTTTTGGATGGGACGTGAAGCCATTGGTCCCCTTAGTACTTTTCGAAAGGAGTAGGCTACGTGTCGGTACCGAGTTTCCCTCACCCTTCATCCAAATTTCTCAGTAGTGGATATTAGTGACATGTCAAAATGTAGCCTACCTAAACATTTTGTTATTGTACAATGTATTAATTGTGTTTTTACCTTTCCACAGAGAATTTCAATAACCAATACCTTTAAAAAATGTTTTATTGTATTGTACAATTTTCTCTACCTATCTAACAGTGTACTCTCTCTCTCTGTTTCAGCCGACAGTGAACAGAAGCGTATGTGGTGCAACAATCGCGACAGAACATGGTGTATGAAGTAACTCGGCTGCGGTTCAGCTGACCCATCTCTGGGCTCAATATGAGCGGCCAGCAACAGCAGCGGCAGTCACAGCAAGAGCCAGGCCTGCAGCCAGAGGTGAGAGAAAGAAAACTATTCAGTTTTAAAATTATAAAAACAAAAAAGTAGGGTGCGGCTGCCATATTTTGTCAATTGTTTTAACAACATACTTATTTAATTTGAGTAGTTGAAATAGGGATGCGGTCATTACGGACTATAATTATGTAAATACGGTAAATCATTATCCGTTATGTGTTATTTAATCATTTAATTCATTCTCAGTCATCATTTAATTGGGTAAAGGGATGTTTCCATTGGTGATCTTATAGGCCTAATAATAATAATTAATTTTGTAAATTCCAAAAACTTGCTTAAATATAAATATATTTTCAATTTTCTTTTTGTTATTCTGTACTAGGAATGTTCCATCAGTAGAGGAGCCAGTATTGGTATTTCAGAAACATTCTGTTACAGATTGCTATGCCGAGTAAGATTGCAAGACAACCTCACTTTAATGTGAATACGTATATTTGTTTTCCCAATCTCTTAACATTCCTCTGACATCAAATAACATACATATTACATTCTTTACTCAAACATTAAACAAGATTTCAAAATTCTTACTGGAAAGCTTTAGCAAAAAACAAATTATAACATTGCATTTATATGCTTGGATTTACATTTACATTTACATTTACATTTTTTTTTTTTTTACTTTACTAAATGGAATTAAACTTTCATATGCCTGTGCATTTAATATAATAACAATGCATAAATTGCTGAACAAATTGCCTTGTTGATTCTGTCGTCGCCCGCAGTTGAAACGGATCCGACCAATTGGTCCCTACGCTATTTCAAATACCGTTCACTGGTTGGATTCACTCTTTAAAGTCCTTTGCTGACAACCAGTTGCGTGATTGAGTGGGTAGACTCTAATATATGAGTTTATTTTATGAAGAAATTTTGCTGTTTGTGTTTTAAGATGTACTTCACATTTTAAAAATTATTAAATATATGTTTTCCATTGTAAATGTTCAGTCTATAAGGAATTAATTTCCATCTTTATTTCTAAATTCTAATCTTTACATTCTGTTTTCTTTCAATAATGGTGTTTCTTCACTTTCTGTTTTCTTTCAATAAAATAAGACAAAGTACAATCCTACTTGTTTATAACATCCTGAATTTATAATTACTCCAATTCCCACCTGTTTTTTTTTTAAGAATTCTATTCTGGTTTCACAAGCAAATCGAGGATAGTTTCCCCTTGGCCTCTAGGGAAATTTCTACTTTCTAACCAAATAAAAGTAAATTGACTAAAAAGTATAGTAAAAAGCTTTCATTTTTAATTAAGGATTTATTGTAGTTCCAATCTTGAATCATTGAAATCTATTTCCCCTGCCATGTGGCTTGAAGCAGTGAGTAGGGAATGGGATCTGCTGCTATTGACCCAGTCAAGCACCACTGCAGTGTAACCCAAGGGCACACCCGCCGTCGCCACCATAACTCAATGCCCCCACCCACGCGACTGGGTGGATGCCAACACACCCCCACCCCACATAATTCATGAACGGATGCTCTCTGGTTAATAGCCGCCCAATTAGTAATTAGGTTTAGTTGGACCGACTTGGACTTGGACTTGGGGCGCTGGAAATTGTTTGAGTGGGTGGGTTGCAATCAAAACATGTGTTCTCAACTAAACAATGAGTACTTGCTTTGATTGAAGCGGCTGTTTACTTCATGTTATTGTAGGTGGTTAAGGAAAGAAAATATAGAATGATTTATGAGAGGGAAGAAATAAATTTGGAATGGAGACAAAGCAAAAACAATTATTATTTTTCATCCTAATTTCTCTCTAGTTTTCTATTTGCACTCTCTACCTCTCTGATAGTATTTTCTCCTATAAAAACTGTTTTGCATTCTTTTCATATTTCTAAATGCTTTGGACCTTTATATTGTATATTTGTATCCTCGATTCAATTTTTTTGTCTACCATCGGTCCATCATTCATCTCCCTTTAAATTTTTATATTCCTTTCTAATATCCTTTCAAAAAACAATTTATCTTTTATTTATCTTTACAATAGGCCTACACCATTTCGATACATTATCATTAAAGCTGGCATGAATGAATTTCTGTTGCCAGCCTCTATGGAATGGAAAAAGTATTTACGTATTTATTTCCCAATTCATTGCTGGGTAATTTGTACTCGCCAGAAGATTGTAATCCCAAGTGATGTAAATGAATTGCATGGAAATTCAATTTGCTTTACGCAAAACGGAATTCTACGCTACAGAAATTCAATTGATAGAACGACAGGCTATTGGTTGTGGCATTATTGTGTAACAAGCAATTTGTTCTCGTCTTAAATCGAGATTGTAGGGCTCATAAATTTACTGTTAAACTGTCATGGTTGGTTTCTTTTTAACAGTTTATAATTTTACATCCAATTAAACTTCCCTTCAATGTTTCAATTATTCCATCAAATAAGAATTGGGGATAGTGTTAAATCAAGACCACAATGGACAGTTCATCTATTAAGTACAATTAGTAATTAATAATTACGTGTGGCCTGTATTTGTGTTTGATCAGATGCTTAACATGCTGATATTTTAGAAAGCAAATCTACCACATTTTTACATACCTCTGTATGTTCACCTGTCTGTGTGTCATGTCTCGCGATAAAACCCGAACATGACCTCTGATTGACATGTGCTTTTTATTGCCCTCCACAAAGATAATACAGAATGTTTTTGTTGACCTTGGGGTTCAAAGGGCGGGGCTAGCTCCACCCCAAAAGGGGCCAAAATCTGATTTTGTTCCTTATATCCATTTCAAGCAATTATAAGACTTTTCTAACAAACAATATTTCTTTGGTGGAAAGGATTGGTGTAAATCTGTAAAATATGATTTTGTAAGAAAAAAAAAACTCTGTTTTGGACCCTTCCTTTAGTACCTGTGCTTGCTTTGCTGGTACTGTTTGATTCAAAATGGTAAAGTCCAGAGTCAAATAATGAATAAATTGATGAAACCCTCTCTTCTCACTTCTCGTCACTAATAAGTATTGATGTTATTAAACAAATATTTCCTCTTTCTTGTGTTGTTAAATATACTGTAATTGGGAGTTTTTGGTGTTTTTATTCTGTGTCCATGTTATTCCATGTTTCCGTGTTTGATTTCACGACTTGTCATTGTGTATCAATATCATCTGTCAGGTGGCTTGAATACAGCAGCTCTTTCATTACTTCAGGTTTGACACGGTGAATGAAATTCATCTCTATAACGAAATATTTTATCAATTTATTGATCGCTGTCTGCTTTTTGGCAGCGTTCCTAAACAAGGTTAATGATCCATCGAATTCTAAAGGTTAATAGGCAAGCGGTTTTGTTGCAGGGCTTTCCTTTCAGATTATGCCGGGGCATTAGCATTTGTTTTGTCAATTGATGAAACAATAGGAACTGATTAAAAACTAACTTTATATTTTACACTTTATATTTTATAATTTATATTTTGATGGTATTTTACTCTGACAAGGTTATTGAAATGATGGGAAATACCAACCGTGTTGTCATTGTATCCGTAAATGTTGTGGGGAACATGATTAAAAGTTACCAGTGAGGGTTGGCAACCCTTTTGTTGTGGTTTTTGGTAATTTGGTGACTTTTGCCAGAGAGTACAAACACATTGCATGTAGGCTGGTATAAATTAACAAAATATTGAAATGAATGTCTGGATTCTATGATACATAGAAAACTAAACTCCCCAGAACCAATTAGCATGCAATGCTCAATTGAAATATTATCAGGATGTTTTGTTCAGCTTGTCACGTATTTTAATGGTATATGCTCTCATTCATAGGAAAAGATTGAAAGGCTATTTATAAAGTTGGTTTAAAATAGTTTATAGCCACTTACTAGAACGATGCAGTTGATCAATTTAGCATGTCTCGTAAGCGCTCAACACTCCCCCCATTAAAAAGCTTCGGGTTTTGGACTCCAAGCACAATTTGTCGAAAGCTACAGCCAGTTGGCTTCCGATAGACTCGTAATTTATAACAGCACATTAGTGGGGACGGGGTATGGAAAGGCTGGGATACAGTTAGTTAGTTTTTGGTTACATTCAAAGTTATTTCTCATTATCATACACTGTTGTAATAGATTCTACAACCCTGTTGTTGTACTGACATAGCTACAATGTTCTGTGTAACAAATGAATGGTGAAAAGAAAATACTGTACTCAGATGATATGCAGACATACACCATTTGCTGCTAGTTCAAGTTTGACATAAAATTCCTAAACTTAATTTTAGCAACATACGTTTTTATATAATAATTTGTAATTTGTATTTGATATTTTGTAAGTTCTTATTATAACGTGTAAGGCCTATATATTTTGTATTTTTAGATATATTTATTTATTTTAAAGCATTTCATAACAAATTCAAATGGAAGCTCGTGGGGCTTCTGAATATTGAAAATTGACAATTAATTGGTTAAGAATATGTTACAATAAAGTCAGTGGTGGGTAGTTCAGTAGTTCCTATATGTGTACCATGTACATGTCCACTGATAGTTGAAAATAAATAAATGTTTGAGAGAGCATACAGCAATATGATGAATGTAAAAACGTCTTATTCATACAATTACTTGATTCTAACATAGTATGATTGGAGAAGGGTTTACAGGTTGGGAAAGCATAGAGAACATAAAGTCCAGCCTGAAGGGCTGGGGGCGACAAAACTTTTCACCTGCTGATGACAACTGCAGCTAATTTAAAGTTGTTTGTTACCTTAATCCACGACGCGTTTCGTCCTTCTGGGACTAACACTAACTTAGAGATTCATATTCTATCTTGTATTAGGTTACTTTCTTTTCTGTACATGAATAGGGAGGCAATATTAGCCCCCTAACAATTCCCCCGACCAAATCTGGTTTAGCTTCTATTTCAGTAAAGAATGAAATAATAATTAAAAAGTTGTCTACTAAATTCTTCACTTGGCTGCCACTCCTCCCAACGTGTTAAGTCAAAGTTACAATTTCGATCACTATGGTACTTTAAGATTTAGAGAAAATTTTCCTAGAATTAAAAAAAAACAACAACTGGTTTTCCTCATGACTGGTTCCAACTGTACCATCTGTTAATACCTGTACATCTGATGTCTGATTTTTGTTGTTTGATTTTTGATGTCTGATGTTTGAGTAGTTATGCACAACTCTAGAATAAACATTATCGATTATAGAAATGGTGTCGCTATTATCAAACCGATAATGTCTGTAAAGCTGTTGTCTTTTACCAGTGCTTACTCACTCTTTTACTGACATGCGTGTTTAAGATTGGTTATCTCAAGAAGTCAAAAACCTAATTTTTACAGTTGGAAATGATGTGAAATATGAGACACCTTTGTACATCCATGGTTGCAAAATGTCAAATTATTATCATTCGCACAAATATACAAATTAATTAGTGATATACCGGTCCTTGGGAAATATGACAATGTATTTTGTTCAAATTTATTTGGAGAATTCACTCGTTATTGATTATCGAAATGTTATTGGATAACCATCCAACAATAATATTGATTATAGCTTGCATCCCTAAAATATGATTATGTTTATCTGGTTAATATTATTACTTTGAAGGTTTTCATGATGAATGTGAAACTAACAACGATGTTTTATGTTTGTTTCAGCGTGAGCCGGTCAAGTTTGACGTCCACCTCCGAGGGGCGCCAGATGAAGTGGTGCAGCTCGTACAGAACATCAAGGATGTGAGTCATGTGATCAGAATCAGAACCTACTTGATATTATCTGCTACTAGTACCACTTGCATCGTTTGAAGTAGAGCTCATTTGAGTACCGGTTGTCTATCTGATTTTTCTCAAAATACTTCAAATATTTGAAATTATAAATGGGTAGGCCCTATTCACCCGCTAAACTCAAAAAATATTTATTTCATTTAGGCCAACCAGTTGAGAATTTGCGAAGTTTGCGGAACATCATATGTACAAGATAAAAAAATTGCACTATAATTTTAGTATAATTCATATTATTCCTAACTATTACTTTTAACATGTGGTATACACTGTATTGTGTCTAAAGTTGTTCATGTGTTTTGTGTTTTAACTGTGTTGGTACTGGTATGTTTATTATGTTGCAAAAGTTAGTACGCTCTAATGTGGTAAAAAATATTTTTAAAAAATATAAAAGGCTATCAACTATTGCATTGGATAACTTCAAGTTTTTTATTTATTTTAAATTATTCCTTTAAAAATATCAAGTCACTTTTTTACACTTTGACCTGCAATAAAAACTGAAAGGTGTTCGCAAGTACTATTGCATTATGATTACAACACTTTGAAAAATATTGTTGGTTGAAATTATTGAAAATAAAATTGATTGTTAAAATAAATAATATCAATAATAATAAATTGGCCCAATAATATTTAAATTAAAAAATCACATACAACATATCACTCCCACAGGTTGCGGAACAGTTCCTGTACCACTGGAAGACTTTCCCGATCCTCCTCCCCCCTCCCCTCAATGCCTCCTCCCACCAGATCTCTGCGTCTGTGGACGAGGGAGGGGGTGGGGGTGGAGGAGGAGGGGGTGACACCTACCTGTCACTCGGACGCAAGAGCAACAAACACCTAAACATGAAGGACTTGTTTCTCGCGCCCTCGTTTGACGAACTAGACGCGGTGGCTGTCGATGGAAAGGGGGAACCCCGACGTCTGAGCAGCAAACAGCTAGAGTCCATCCGAGAGAGGGGGTAAGTTTATATCGGAGCACGTTGTTGGGCTAGGAGGTAGAATCTAGGAAGTAACTTTTAAACAGGTTCGTTGAGAATGAGCCAGGAATCACTCCTGTAGGTGGAATAATACAATCCAGAAATTCTAAAATACACCTTGACCAGCGTGATTTATCCGATAAGGTAACTTGGATTTAATCCCCGGTCGAGCTAGATTCTTTAATTTGCGGGTAATATTAAATATTGAGTTTCGTTCATTTCTTAGCACTTTGATTAGCAAGAAAGAGAGAGGGGTAAAGGTACAGTGATATACTGAGAATTTGATTGATTTTTTAAAATTATGCACTAATCAAGATAAACCAACAAATTAAACTATTGATTTTATTTATTTATTCATTCGGTAGTAGTAGTTTTAGGGCGCTTTAACAGCAAAAATCATTTGTGCTTGTTTAAGTATGCCTCGTTCACTTTTATTTATACAGAAAGACACAGGCATACATGATTCTGATCATCAAAGCAATTTTTAACTCATAATTTATACGAGTCATGTTGATGAAATGCTAATCAGTTTGGAGTTTTGAGTGTTGGAATACGATTCAACAGCAACAGATTATCTTTAAGGTGAGATGGAACCTGCCCAAGTTGTTAGGTAGGTCTAAAAGTAACATTAAGTAATATAACATATTGTGTAGAACATAAAAACCAGGACATTTTGACACAGCGTCGGGATTACTCAGAAAGAATGAAAATAAATATTTCTTTCTTTACTTCTGAGTGATCAACTATGTTGTGTCAAAATGTTCCGCGTTATTGTGTTTGACATATATTATTTCATGTTACTTTTACCTAACAAATTCAACAGCTTCCGTCACAGCTTGAAAGTAATCTGTTGGACAATATCCCAAGTCCCAACTCTCGATCATCATGCATAATAATATTATATTATTAATACCAGTCGTATTTGCTTTGTTGTATGTGTGTCTCGATGTGTCTGAAATTATGCAAAATATGTTTGAGTTAAATTATTGATTGTTTTCTGTACTGCATTGTAATTACCTGCAGTGCTTGATTATTATATTATGACCTTGACAACACATGCTCTAGCCAGCTAAATCAATATTGTTGCTAACTGTTTTCTTGCCATGCCAAACATTGCAACTTCACTGGAAGTGTATGAATTATATTCTTCAGTAGAGTAGCTAGCTTCACTTATGTATTACTGACCCTTGCTTTAGCAACCATTTAAAAAATTGGCTATATTATCATACATTCAGTAGATTACAATTTGCACTCTCTTACTATTTGTAGAATGTAATTTTTTATATCTGCCAATGATGAAATTTTAATTTTGATTTATTTTGCAAATGTGCAATGTCTTTCTTTCTTTATTTCTTTCTTTATTTTATTACGTAATGGCAACCTCTCGCACAATCTGTGTTTATGAATGTTTATGATTTCATGTTCATGAACAGAAAACACTCTTCCAAATAAAAGCAAGATTGGTAAATAATATAAAATAATAAATAATAAAAAGCCAGTTTGACCGTAACTGTGGAATTAAATCCAAGACAGAAAAAAATATTGAGGGAGGAATATAAATTAATAACATCATGTCGTATTTTAAACGCGTTGTCCATGTGCAAAAGGTATTGAGTTTTTGTTTTTCTGAAATGCAGAAAACCAAATAAACTGAAATATGCCATTTACAAAATAAGACCCCCGAAGGGAAATTTAAAATTATATTTTTAATGTTTTCATTGGGCTTTACTTGAGGAATGAATCCAAATGATATGTAGCATTTTAGTTCCCATGGGAGAATCCTTCCTGAATATTGAGGCTTTGTCAAATTCTTATTTGTCTGTGATTGTTATTGCAAATGACGTGTCTACAGCATAATTAATTAGATTGAGGTTTCGACTAAAATGTGCCTAGTAAGCACTTGTGCTCGAACATGGATGGTATATAGACAAAATAGAATATATTTTCTGGTTTATAATAAATTACAAATAGCCTTGTTTTTCCTGCAAGTTCAACATGTACTTGAAGTGTTGTTAGCGTGGTGTGGTAATGATTAATGAAGCATTTTTTTTATAAATTATTGCCACAGACAATATATTACACTGTGTCACTGTTCCAGCTGTGTTTAATGTTTCTTCATATATGCATCCTAAAAAATTTACTGCATGGCATTGAAAAGTAGTGCTGTTAGAAAATTGAATCTCCTCCAATAGAGTACATTATTGCCTCTTCAACATGATTTATCAACCCTGCTCCTCCAAGAGTTGCATTTTATCATATTGTTTTTGTTTATGTACAATTAATAATAATGAACATTTTTTTTTTACCTAACTTGTAGCAAAGTAGTGAGGGTTTTCAATAATGCTTTCTCTATGATATTTTTTGCTTGCGAGTTTTATTTTCATCAATCTTACTACAACAAACAAGAACATTTGTTGAGGAGACATTATTGAAAACTCCCACTTTTGCTTTGGGAGTTCCTAGAAAAACACTTTGAAATTAATCACACCAAAACTCGACCATCTCTGTTGAATGTAAGCCACGGTTGAATTGAACTAAAAATTGTGTTGACGAGGCAATGTCCAGTTTACTCCCTAAAAATAGATTCCAATTCCATGTTTTAATTTCTCTGGTTTCAGTGCCTTACTGTAAACTAAAAACTCCTGTGATGAATCAGAATCTGGAAAAAAGGCTGGCAAAACCTGTAGCAGCTTCTAATTAAACTTCACTTAAATCATTACCATCTTACAATTACCTCACAGTAAAGTACCAATTATTATTTTTTCATGCGCACACCACTGCGCTAACAACTTTGAAGTGCGTGCATGAATGTAAGTTGCAACTTCCTCTTCTTACTTTGTCCGTGCTGAGATGTCTAACCAAGCCCTTGTAGTGGGCTCACCATTGTATTCCCCGTCTTACAGTCAATCTGTAGCTGTCGAGCTAGTTGTATTTGTAGCTAGTTTAGAGTACATTTAAATGTGTTTCCCTTATGGGTGCTGCTCATTGGTATGGAAATATCAACTGTAAACAACTATGCATTGTGTTTATGTGTGCAACATTTTTGTACCGGAAGTATTTTCTTGAGTATACTGGAGTCATAACTCACAATGCAAATGGTACAAGTCATTTCCCAAATTATTTCATTTAATATTAATTTTTTTTGTATTTTTTACTTCTTTTCCAAGGCAAGTTAAAGCAAGGGATTGCACTTTTTCCAACCAGTCATGAAAATCATGAAAATCGTGAATATGCCCTATCTATATACTAGGAAGTGAATTTCCTCTATACTTTTCTGTCCTTGTGTGCGTCATGTCTCACCATAAAACATGAAAAAGACCTCCGATTGACATGTGTTTTATTGTCATTGCCTTTCAACAAGGATGATATAGAAAGTTTTTGGGGGGACAGGGCTAGTTTTACCCAAACTTTAAATTATAAATACCTTGCCGGCACCTCTACCAACAACTAGATTTGAACTGTGAAAACGCACTTATTATTTAATATTTCTTCGATGATCTGTTGCTTAAGTAGCTTTGCTCCCTCGTTCACGCTTCTTAAGAATTTTTTTGACATTGATTTATCGTCAGCTTAGTTAGCTTTAAACCCTTATAGTGTGGTATCATAAATCAACTCAGCTCACAATCATCCCCTGTGATGCGGACTCGGCGAGCCTAAAAACACAAAGATATCGGAACAAGACTATATCAGTTAGCTAAGTAATGAGCAAACACGGTACTGATAAATTACGAGTACCGTGCAGAGTTGGGATTAACCTGCCTGTGGAGATGATAACCTTAAACAAACAGAGTTATTGATTTTATGTCATATACGGCGTGTGTTAATAACACTCGGTCGGTTGAAAGGCTGTCAATTCTGTGCGTTCATTTCTGATAACGATACGGTAAAAGGTCAAATGTTGATTCTACGCTTATGTCTGTCAATTATGATTCCCTTAAACTAGTTCAATTAATCAGTCTCCATGTGTGTGAGCAAAAATTGCAACTAAGTATGCTAAGTTTTAGTGACGTAAATCATTAACATTAAAAATAAAGTAAAATATATTTATTACTGCTGATGGCAAGTAATTTCACAATTGTTCAATAATATCTACCAATTTTAGTTTTCTAATTGCAAATAACAAACCATTTGCACAATAGTATTTGGCAACCCTCCAAAAATCTCATTGAGAGTAACTCGCAAGCCGGAAATCCCACTCACGTTTAAAAATACACGTTTTTATACATTTAAGCCTGATTGGCTGGTCTGCCTGTAGAACCCCCGCTGTAACTCAGCCGGTTCTTATGTTTGGTTGGATTATTTTTACCGATGATTGAAAAAGTACTTTCTGAAGTAAGAAAAGTTAACTCAACATATCAAAAGTCACTTGCTAGCAAATAGAATTTTGGAGTCAGTCAGTTGACCGTATCCATATTTCAATATTTTTTTACAAATAGTACAAAGTACATTTTCATCCAAACAAGAAGTTTGCAAGAATTGATCTGAACATAATGTGAGGAATAAATAATTTACATTGATTTAATTTAAAATACAAACTCAAACTTAATACTTATATTTTTTAATTATTTTCAATAAAATCTTTATAAAACCTATTCTTTTGATGCTAAACTTTTACATATTATATTATGTAATTTGAGTTTGAAGAACAACACCTGTCTCTGTACCAATGGGCAGCCCTTCGTCCCGTTTGTACTGCGCTAGTTGTGTCTCTTACTGTAGTGTTTCTCTTTCTCCTTGCCTTCGTCCCAAGCTTACACAAGGATAAATACGGCAAACCCAAGATGCTCAGCACCGCTCAACTGGAGACCATTAGAAGATGGGGGTACGTGACTTCCGTTGCTTAGCTCTCTTCTCTTTCTCTTCTCGTAGTTGCTTGTTAACTAACGGCTTATCTGTACCGTTGCAATAACACACGTAGTCTAGTTTGCTATATTAACAGTGGGTTATTTTGTTTCTACTTTGTGGTCTTTCTTATTATAATAATACTTTTTTTATGATTTGACTAAGCATCATTTTATGTGTGACAATTAATTTACAATTAATTTTGTATGTTATTAATAAGAACAAAATTGTTTTGGTTCAATGGCAATAACAATGCTGGTTATTATGTTTGGATTCACTTATGAGTGTTTTTAGATAAACACAAGCTATCGTAATTGGCAAAACTTGTTTTTAACTCAATTTGTAACTTGTTATGACAATTTTAATTTTACTAGTTCTAGTTCAATCTCAAAAAGTCAAAACCAGATTTTTTCAGTAAACAATATTGTAAAATCTGACTCGTCTCCATGGTTGCAAAATGTAAAATTATTATCTATCACACAAGTCACAAATTAAATGGCAAAGATGTGACTGTAGGTTCAAGCGAAGGAGATTACAAGTTTTTTTCTTCAGAAAACGTGCATTTTTATAATATTTTCATTATCAATTATAGTGTGCATCCCTAATTACATTTAATACAATAACAGGATTGTTATTCTAGCAATGAGTTTTGTAATATTCTTAGAACCTCCTGTAATATTATATAAAAAACATGTTTGATGATCGACTTCAATTCACACTTGCACACACATGCTTTACCTGACAGTTCTCTTGTGTGTGCTGATTAACCTGGATAGTGGATGGATAAAATAAAATAACTGTTTTAACGGTTACGGTAATGCATTGAGTTTATATTGTGTGGCTAGAGTCACACGCCAAAAATAAATAAATTTACAAAAAGAATCGTATTTAGAGTCTACCCACTCAGTCATATAACTGATTTGCAGGTTGCCAACTGTGTTGTACCGCAAAACATAATTATATGATAGTTGGGCGTACATTCTCATCCTCGCATGAAGCTTTGATCACAGAGCGCCGATCTGTGCGTACATCGTTGTTCAGGACGACAATGTACTATCAGACTGGCTTATGTTCGGTGTTACAACACGGTATACAACCGACCAATGGCGCTGAGACTTAAACCACACTAAAACTCAGTGTACCGGTGAAGATTGTAAAGATAACCTGATTTGCTCTTGATCCGAGCATGGAGATTTATATTATAAATCCATGATCTTAGTGCCTAACAATATAATGCTTGGTTCCAGGGATAAGTTGAAGTAACCCATTGTTGTGAAACCTGACAGACTGTTATTTATGTTGGTTTTTGTGCTCTTTTGTTATATTAATTGTTAGTGTGGATATTGGGGGTAATAGAATATTTTGTACAATACTGAACCACAGATAATAGAGTAGTGTACTCTATTATCTGTGCTGACACTGTACACATTTTTATTTAGCAGAAATCTTTACAATTCAAAACTTTTTTTAAATATAAATTGACATGTAGCGACATAAAGCCATGCTCAGTACGTAGCTGTTCATGAGTTTTTACGGTACTTACTTGATAATCATGTAAACAAAGGGGGAAAAAAATTGGGTAACATTCTGAGATTTTGACAATAATCAAGGGTTATGGCTAGAATTACTTCGCATTCCAAATTCAGAATTTTTTTTTTATTTAAATTTAAGATGTATCTATAGGCCTCTTCTACCTAATTTTACTGTATTTAAACTATTTTTAAACATTTCAAGAAAGCTTGATTTTTGTATTGTTTCTGTGTTCATTATGGTACTTTATTAATTTTTAAAAAAATTTCATTAGCAATTGTTTAAAAAAGAAGCAATTTTGTAATGACCTAAATGTTTTCTAGTCAGAAGTTGCATTTACTAGGGTAATATAGAAAAGTGTGCATTTCTAACTGTTTGTATTTGTTCCACATCTAGAGAATTTGAAGTGGACAGCCTAAACTTTCCCGGACAGGTGCACAAGTGGCAGTTGAGCCAACTGCTGCAGAAAGGCACCGAACGTAGCCACCAAACATTGCTCAACGACCTTGCTCTCTCGCTACGGTTCATCATTGTCACGGCCAAAGGTAGGTCTTGCATAATCATTTTAAATTAGATAGTAAAATAATGTTAATGATGCCAAAGATATGTTTGGCTTGATGGAAATAATTATGGATTGTTTATGCTATAGTGGTGTAGTAATTTTGGTCTTAATTTTTAAAGGTTGAGTGTATTTATGATGATTTGTGAGGTAAGAGGTTAACATATGAATGACACATCCTATGTTATCATTGTTTTACCAGAAGGGATACTTACTAGGTTGCCGTCGATAATCGAAAAATCGATCGATTATCGATATCAGTAATATGATATGATAATCGATTCAAGTATTTTGATATGATATGATATGATTATCGATTTAAATAGTGACATCGATGTTTTCGCGGTTTACCATGATTAAAAATGCCGCGCTGTCGTATCAACGCGCGATGGTTGTCGGAGTAGCAATCGCTGCTCAAGTAATCCACGCCCACCGCGCCAGTGCGCATGCGCTCGCTAGCGCGATACAGGCGATACGAAACATCGCCCGGCCCGATTTCGATGTATTCAGTTCAGTACGCCGACGTTTGTGGCGGAACTTCTACGTCAGTCTGCCCATTATATGAATTCGTGATGTTTCTTCCGTCCCAACCAAGAAGATTTGCCTTACTTCTGACGCTGCCAACAGAGATCAAGTGGCAGTTTTTATTATTCAAAGAACGACGCGGGGGTTGGAGGAATAAAGCTGTGAGCGAATGTCGATGAGACCCACTATCTCTCGCTCGCTAGTGCGCGACGTGGGGAAAACGTAAACGACTGTGACACCGAGCAATCAAGACGTATTAAAATATAGGCTGTGTAATGAAATTTAGCCCCCAATTTTTTTTTAAACATCTAATCTTAAGATCTCTTGATTATGTTAAATTTGGTTTTTTTTTGGGTTCTAGGTCATTTTTGGAATTTTATTGATAATCGATTTGGGTTAATTTTTCGATAATTTCGTATGATAACGATTCGATGCCTCCGATTACGATCACGATTTTCACATCGAAAGGCAACCCAAAACTTACTAATTTAAATGAACTGAACTATTTTGTTTTTTTAAACCTAGTTCAATTTGTTTGAAAAGGCCAAATGGCTATGTATTTAGATTGGAGGGGTTACAAAGGTAGCGAGCGAAGCGAAGATTCCATTCACTACACTGGATAAAAAATCCGGAATGTTTTTTTTCTTTTTCTTTTTGTATGCCTATTTTAGACTGTTTGTTACCACGATTCCGGCTAAACCGATACTCCGATTGCGATGAAATTTTATTGAGACCACCGAAATCTCTGAACTTAGAACTGCCACGTTTTTGAGCGCAATCGAAAAAAAAATTCTCATAAAAATCGCAATTTTACGATTTTTTTCGATTTTGAAAAAATTTCTTCGATTTATAATACCTACACGCTTCGTCCGATTGTAATGATTTTTTCACAGGACCTTTATTTTATGAATTTAAATATTCCGGGGAAAATTTAAGCGCAATCGAAAAATTATTCCTCATGAAAATCGCAATTTTACGGGGTTTTTCTTTTTTAAAACAATTCTTTGACTTATAACACCTACATGCTTTATTCGATTGTAATGATTTTTTAACAGAACTTTAATTTTATGAATCGATATTTCGTGTGAAATTTGAGCACAATCAAATAATTATTTCTTATGAAAATCAAAATTTTACGATTTTTTTCTTTTTTAAAATTACGATTAATTAAAAAAATTAAAAATTAAAGTTTATTTTTTATTTTTTTTTAAATAATTAAAAAAAAATCTTCAACTTAAGTAATGATTTTTTCACAGAACAGAAAATCCGCAGAACACATGGAAGCGCAATGCACCATATACGCTCATCCAACAACGCGGCGGGACTTAAGCGTTTTCCTAGTATAAAAAACATGTTTGATGATCGACTTCAATTCACACTTGCACACACATGCTTTACCTGACAGTTCTCTTGTGTGTGCTGATTAACCTGGATAGTGGATGGATAAAATAAAATAACTGTTTTAACGGTTACGGTAATGCATTGAGTTTATATTGTGTGGTCAGTCACACGCCAATTTTTTTTTTTTTTTTTAATTCGTATTCAGAGTCTACCCACTCAGTCACATAACTGATTTGCAGGTTGCCAACTGCGTTGTACCGCAAAACATAATTATATGTTAGTTTGGCAGTACATTCTCATCCTCGCATGAAGCTTTGATCACAGAGCGCCGATCTGTGCTTACATCGTTGTTCAGGACGACAATGTACTATCCGACTGGCTTATGTTCGGTGTTACAACGTGATATACAACCGACCAATGGCGCTGGGACTTAAACCACACTAAAACTCAATGTTACGGTGAAGATTGTAAAGGTGAACCTGATTAGCTCTTGATCCGAGCATGGAGATTTATATTATAAATCCATGATCTTAGTGCCTAACAATACAATGCTTGGTTCCAGGGATAAGTTGAAGTAAACCATTGTTGTGAAATCTGACAGAATGCTATTTTATGTTGGTTATTGTGCTCTTTTGTTATATTGATTGTTAGTGTGGATATTGGGGGTAATAAAATATTTTGTACAATACTGACACTATACACATTTTTATTTAGCAGCAATCATTACAATTCAAAACATTTTTAAATATAAATTTACATGTAGCGACATAAAGCCACGCTCGATACGTAGCTGTTCATGAGTTTTACGGTACTTACTTGATAAACATGCAAACATAGGGGGAAAAAAATTGGGTAACATTCTGAGATTTTGACAATAATCAAGGGTTATGGCTAGAATTACTTTGGCATTCCAAATTCAGATTTTGTTTTTATTTAAATTTAAGATGTTGTATCTATAGGCCTAGTCTATCTAATTTTACTGTATTTAAAACTGTTTTTAACATTTCAAGAAAGCTTGATTTTTGTTTGTTTCTGTGTTCATTATGGTACTTTATAAGTTTTAAAAATTTAACTAGCAATTGTTTAAAAAAGAAGCAATTTTTTTTTGACCTAAATATTTTCTAGTCAGAAGTTGCATTTACATAGGGTAATATAGAAAAGTGTGCATTTCTAATTGTTTGTATTTGTGTCACATCTAGGGAGTTTGAAGTGGACAGCCTAAACTTTCCCGGACAGGTGCACAAGTGGCAGTTGAGCCAACTGCTGCAGAAAGGCACCGAACGTAGCCACCAATCATTGCTCAACGACCTTGCTCTCTCGCTACGGTTCATCATTGTCACGGCCAAAGGTAGGTCTTGCATAATCATTTTAAATTAGATAGTAAAATAATGTTAATGATGCCAAAGATATGTTTGGCTTGATGGAAAATAATTATGGATTGTTTATGCTATAGTGGTGTAGTAATTTTGGTCTTAATTTTAATGGTTGAGTGTATTTATGATGATTTGTGAGGTATGAGGTTTAACATATGAATGACACATCCTATGTTATTATTGTTTAACCAGAAGGGATATATATATATTTTTTTCTCTCTCTTTCTATTTTTCTTCCTTTTTTTTCTTTTTTTCCTTTTTTACCTTTTCTTTTCATTCCCCACCCTTTTTTATATTGATTTTGATTCATTAATTAAATACATTTTGGATTATTTTCATTTGTTAGCAAAATTGTTGTGTTTAAATGCATTGTTGTGGTAATGCTAATATTTCAAATATGTACTTAAATGTAGTTTATTGTAGTTTCTGCATCTATGTAATTAGATTTATTTAGTTGTCCTCCTTTGTAAATCAGTTTTTATAACTGAATAGGATAGACGTTAAATAAATAATAAATAAATAAATAAATAAATAAATAAATAATACTAATAAACTGAACTGAACTATTCAAGTTTATTAAACCTAGTTCAAGGTACATATAACTTATTATTATTTTTCTATTCTTCTGTTACTTTTTATTTATTGTCTTCCTTTGTAATCCACAGAGTTAAATATAATATTATGCATTTCACATAATACATATTATATTGTGCTATGTTAGAAGTAGCAAAATCAAGTTGTTTGGTGGTTGGTGTATTTCTCAATTTACGTGACTGACACATACAATTTGCCAAAAGTGGTAAAACATTATCACAATCAGTCTTATCTGTACTTTAATAACATCTTATGATTTATGATTGAAATAAGTATAACACCATAAATTAAATAATGAACTAATTTATCTAGGCTGTTACACGAACAATATAATTTTAATGCTAGATAATTGTGTAGAAAATTTCCCCGGCTGAGGCTTGTACCTAGACCCTTGTCAAATGAGCAATCGTTACAAAGCAAATAAATTGCTATTTGTGTGATTGTTATGTGCCATGATATAAAATATAAAACAGAAGACTGCCTTGATGCTGTTAAAAACCAAGTACCTAGTAATAAAATTTAAATTGATCATTATTTTTCTTTTAAATTCAATACACGTGAAGCAGTTTCATGTTAGGAATAAGTGAATAACTATATTTTCCTTGTTGAAGTGGCAATAAAACAAGTCTGTTTGTTTTGTTTTGTTACAGGACGGTTGTTTTCTCACTTCTTCAGCGTATTTCAATCTCTCAAAGCCCTCGTTACCGGCCTTCTCAGGCTTCTAGACATCGTTATCGGCGTTCCATCGTTACAAGCGCACAACCTGGATGCCAAGCTACGGGAGGAGAGGTGTCGCTATCTCGTGGCGGAGTTGGTTTGTCGGGTGAGTTTTGTGTCAGGGAGGATTCTTTGATCAATATTGTAGGTGTGCAATTGTAGGGTTGGGAATTATCAATTTGTAATTGATGTCAAACCAAATATTTTGACGTCACATCTAAGTTTTTTTACATCAAAATTTTTGGGGAAAATAATTTTGATACTTTTTTTTAGAAAAGTTAAAACAAACATGCAATTATTTTTAAAAATTCAGAAATGAGTAATAGAATACTAAAAAGAATTAAAAATAAAGAGGTTATTTTAAAATGAGTGCATTATTTAAATGTTGCACAATCAATTATTGTTGTATTACAATTTTTGTTTATTGTTGTTGTTTGTTTACAGTCCGAGTTCGAAGACTCTCTGGAGCTGCTGTGTGGCTTCGTGCGCCGACAACTGCGCCGAGCGACAACGGAGAAGTTTGAAGTGGAGCGCGAGTCTTCGCATCCTCCCGTACCGGTTCCATACCTGTTTCTCACACCCAAGGGATACGAACTCGATCTCAGGTAGTTTATTGAATTATTTCATGTTGGTATCTCTTATTCAATTATTTGTTATTTACATACATTTAAAATAAAACTCGTTCAATGGTGAACATAAAACCAGGAATGCTGTAAATAGCCATACAAATAGTTGCAACACATGCATGGCAATAAGAAGGCCATTTATTTAAAAACAGTATAAGAATGTACAATTGGCATCAGAAGTAAATCAAGGGTAATCTTTTACCGACACTACCGACACTCGCTCGACAAATCTCGGATTAGGCACCCTTAAAAGTCACACTAAGCTAGCACTAAATAGAGTAAATACACAAAGCTAGCCCCAGCGAATTATCAAAGTGTTGATGATGTCTTGCCCTATTTATGTCACTAGAAAAACTGTACCTGTATTTACTCGATTGTAGGCCGCCCTCGAGTAATGGCCGCACCCTTATTTTGACCACTCAGATTTCCAAGAGTTGGATACAAATACTATTGATAAATGGCTTCTCATAATGGCCGCACCCCACTTTTTGAACTTGACAATTTCAAATATACCCGAGGCCTATACTCGCATAAATACAGTAATTGATTTCTACACCAGAAATAAACCTGTGCTAAGGTTATGCAGTGTTTGGTGAATCCAATAATATATACAAGAACAAGAAAAACAAATTGTGTTATATTAAAATGGATTGAAACTTGAAAGTAAAATGTGCCATTTATTGGAATGTTATATTTAAAATTTAAAATAAAAAGCCTTGTGTCTAAAGTTTCATGCCCTAGGGGCCTAGATAATGGTGAAAATCCACCACTCAATCCGACTTAGTTGGAACTGAGTTAAGATTATTATTATTATAATTTCAACACGAAAAATATAAAACATAAAGCAATACAATTTTAAACATATTCTCTAATGTACATTTTAAGTTGATTTGAGAAAGATGTAAACACGTGTTAATTCATGGTTAGACGATTCAAGTCGTCACCACTGTAAACTAAATTTGTCAATAAATGCCTATTTTAAAACCCTTCACCTCTTTTCAGATTATTTAGTCGAGACATAATCCGCAAGGCGCTGCCCACACTGGTGTCCATCCTGGAACGGGAGACTAGGGGGTGGTTCTTACACTTCAGAGAAAGACTGATATCAGAACTCAGGACGCAGAAGCTTCCTGACGAAGAGATAGAGCGGGTAAGAGTGAGAAGTAGAGAGAGCGGCAGTCACACAACATTTGTAACTTAAAAAGTTACTATTATGCAAACAAATTTAATTTAACTTTCCTTAAAGAGTTCCTTACTCTGTTGGAACCACTTTGAATTCGAGAGTAAATACCAAAATTGCAAACTCAATTGCATGTCTGAAAGTGAAATACCATATTTTAAAATGAACCTGGTGTTTGACTGTTTTTGACTATTTAGAGTTCATTTTCATGTTTGTAATTTTTGTTTGTTAAGAGGATTGAGAACGTTACTTGTTTCCTTTTTTGACAAGTAACTTTTAAAAGTTCCTTAATTTGGGAAACTTGAGTGTTGATTCCTTCATGTCTCTAGACTAGCTTCTAGACTAGTCTTCTTTATTAATCTACTACTTCTAAATAAAAACCCACTAGGACTGAATTTGATAACATCACAATCATTTTGTCACATTATTTGTAAAAAAAAAAAAAAAAGCAGCAGCAGCATCATACATAATCGTTTCCTGCTTCTGGCAAGGTTTAGCAACCAGATTTTTCCAATTTTTTCTATCCTCCCTCAGTTCTATCTCATCCACATCATTTTCCACCTCTCTCCTTTTATATTATATAGATGTCTCGCTATGGTCTCAGAAATCATACAGTACTTAGTTTATTTTATGTATTTATATTTAAAGTCTATCCTATTCAGTTATAAAAAAAATTCAAAGGAGGACATAATAATAATAATAATACGTACTGCTAATAATACAAAACTAAGTACATAAATGCACACAAAATTATGACACAAAATAATTATACAACATGGATATTGTTGTTTTTGTTTTTTATTTTGACCATAATTTTCAAAAGTTTAAATTCACTTAAATTTAATTGTAACTTGTCCCCCATAGGAGGTGAACCAGGCAGTAATGCACGAGTACCTTCAACGCGTGTACACGAGCATTCTGTCTCACCCGGACCTCCTGGCGCTGGGTGAGGGCGTACCACAGCTGCTAGTACAACAAGCACAGTCCGTCGTACTGATGCATCGAGCCGTCGAGAACGTGCAGCGGAAACTAGCCAAGACGAAGCAACACCTGAGAGAGACCATCGAGTACGACTATCCCGTTCTCTCCAGGATACAGCCGTGGATGAGGCGAGTTCAGCATGGGGTTTACTGATAACTTCTTATATAATTACTTCTTAGTGGGGGTGTCAATACCTGATAACTAGAGATACGTTTTTTTAGCATTTATATTTAGATTATTTAGCATTAATTTTTTCAAAATTTAGCATTTTGTAGCATCTATTTTTTCCTTTTCATTAAAACCCTAAATGTGAGGTGTTTCTTGCACTTCTAATGCTAAATGATGAATTATAGGAACATTTCAATTCAATATAGCCACAAAAAATGTTAGAATACATTGCCAAACTAGTTCTCTAAGGGTATGGAAAAACATTATTTTTAGTAAAATTAGCATTTTTGTAACATTTTACCAAATATTTGTTCTCCGATTTAGCATCAAAAACCTAAAACGCTAAAATTACGTATCTCTACTGATTACTTTTGTACTCCCATGCAATATCTGGGCAGTACATTTTCTAGTTGTCAAGGTGGGACATGCAAACCGACTGGGCTTTAACGCTCGCCAAGGTGTTTATTACATAGCATTATACTTGAAAGATAAAACAGCAGAGCAAAGCAGCGTACAAAGGCCTCTAGCTGCAGTTGCGAAGGAGTATCGAAATACTGCAAATATGTGATCATTTCCTTTTGGTAATGGTGGGTAACTTGTACTGAAAAGTTAAAACTGTACCAGCGTGCATAGGGACTTTCCCTTTTTTCCAATTAACAAAATTGTAACTTCTTAGTTAAAAGTTCCTGATGTTCAAAAAAGAATGCATTCCCACAAAAGTTCCCTTAAAAATTAAATTAAAAGGAACTCATTTTCAGGAATGTGTCCCTCCCTAAGACTACTTGCCATAGTAGGTATACTGCTCTGTCTTCACTGTGAATCCAATTCAAACTAAATACACTTGCATTTATTGTTAAGTGGTGATTTTATCATTGATTTATTTGTGGCTAACCTGTATTTCTCTCCGCGTCTCCAGGAACAAACTGCGAAGTGCCGAAAGTCACTTCATCGACGACTGTCAGTGGAGTGCGCACGAAGAAGCGTTGGCTCTTTGCAACAACCAGCACCTGCATCAGACTGTCTACTTCCTCAACAGAGATCTGTCATTCATGAGAGAGGTAAGCCAGTCGTCAAGTTAGAGTTTCTTTACTCAAATGTTACACAAACATGGTCAAATGTAGGTGTAGAAGGATGTAGGAAATAATGATACCGGTCTCAATGTAATGTATGTTATTATAAATAGTAGGGATGCCATAACGATAAAATTAAAAATATCGATAATTGAAAAGCTTAGGTTGATACAGTGATACTTGATAGTGCCTAGAGGCTCTGGTTTAGTGTTTGGTGGAGAAGATTGATAGGAGGCTAGGCTGTGGCTGTGTAGAGTTGAAGGTCACATTATAATAAATAAATCTTTCAAGGTAAGCTGTTGGCTCCTAGCCTCCTATCAATCTTTCTCCACCCAACACGATAATTGAAAAGGTGACAGCATTATTAATACGATCGATAATATCGAACAATGTTGGCAAAAGTTATGGCAATTGTTTCCAACAGACGGGTGATCAAAATTGGATGTCTAAATCAAATTTTTGGTCAAAACATCTGAGATCGTGAAATGTCAAATTAATTGAGCGAGCGTCTCCACTTGACTCTTATGGCTCGAATGTCTGTTTTTTTTTTTTTTTTTTTCTGTTACTGCTTTGGTACAGGTCGCACCGTTTCTCTGATCGACCTTAAATTTTGTACACTGTACATACCACCTAGGCGGGTTGCTGTATAGGTTTTGAACAAAATCCGATCGTTGGTTATGATTTTTTTTTTTTTTTTTAAATGTTCCGATCGTTATGAAATTTTGCAGGGTGAATAAGTACAACATTCACTCCTATTTTACAAATTTTCAGCTAAATCGGTCAAGACCATCAAGACCAAGAAGTGTAGATAGAAATTACATTTTAACAAAAGTAACGTTACCATGGCAACGAAAAGTCGCACGAGAATTCTGGTCACTATGCACTGCCACCTAGAAGTAATCAAAATACTATCGAGGAAGCAGGGTATTATTTGTTATTACCAAAGAGTTAAAATAGTTTTCCCAAAGAAATGATGTCAAGGTCTACTCTAGATGGCGGTGGGTTTTATCCATTCTCTCCTATTTTACAAATTTTCAGCTAAATCGGTCAAGACCTTAAAGACTTATTGGTATGTAACATTATGGAATGTCGTACTCGGGTCGTGTTGCACGTACCGGTGCTCGCTCAACAACGCGACGGGACTTTAGCGTTTTCCTAGTATCTTTCACACACAAGTTACGAATACAATCGTGGTGGTATGGATGTCTGCCTAAGTGCTGGAAAGTGGAAATACATGCGATTCGCTAATATTTTTATTATTGATTATCGAATTGTTGTTGGACATCAATTATCGTGTGCATCTCTTATAAATAGTAGTAAAACAGGGACTTTCTGGAATTAAGGAGCAGAGTGAATCCATTTTTAATGTGTTGTTCTCTATCACCAGAGGGAGCCCGTACTATTAAAAGAACTCCGCAAAGACAAGACCCCCACTCGCAGCTTCCAGTGGCGTACTCAGATCTGGTTCCCGAGCCGGTGGGTGGTGCGACGCTCGTTCCAAGGCCAGTCGGAAGTGATACCGACCGTGAAGTGCATCACGCCCACCAACATCACGACGCCGCGCTCCGACCCCAGCCAGCCGGTGTTTCTGGTGGAGAAGGAGGTGGTTCGTACCACCACCACTAGGTGGCCGCTGTGGAGGTGGATCAACTACTGCCATCGCACGCTCGGCTGGACTCTCAACGCCATCTTCTTCTTCGGGGTAAGACTATCACAACATTTTAGTGTACCTTGTTTTCTATGTTGAGAGGAAGGACTACTGCCAATATTAAAACCTTTTTGAGGAAATTACCTTATTTTTGTAATACTTCACGAAAGTGACAAAACGTTACGCAAAATCGAAAAATGGCTTAGCCTATACATCCTATATAGTTTTGTTAGAACCACAGTATATCCACCATAAATTTTGTTCAAAATGTGTTTTTTCCATCTCTAAATGATGTAATTTGTCAACGATATTGCATTTTAGGCAATTAAACAGAAATTGTTAGAGAATTTCACCATTTTTCAGTACCTCTACTAATAAGTAGGGATCCAGGAAAGATATTTTTTAATTAAAAAAATATGCTCATTGAAATTCAAATTATGCTTTATTTTGCTTTTTTGTTATTTATTTCAAACGTCAATAAGTTAGCCTTTTCTGTGCGATTAAAATTGGCAAATCTAACAATCAATTCAGGCATGATTGGTCAAGTCAGGTAAAGACACTACAAAACACTGACAAAATCGTATTAGTGGAAAACTGTTATTCAATTAATTTTCTGAGTGATTTTTCTGCATTTATTACTAATAAAAAGGTTAATTTTGCTGAGTGGGCGGTAAAAATCGGTAAAAAGCTTTATTTCATGTTTTCATGCAAAAATGGAAAATATCTCCTTTTGGTGCGGTTTCAAATTGCATTTTTTTAATAAGCCATGAAATCTTATGAAAAACCTGTTTCAGGTATTTTTAAGAAGATTAATTTTTTTGCTTATTGCAAAATCCCTGGATCCCTACTAATTAGGCATAGTGCAATGAGAATTTCAACTGGGAGTGGGGTTTCTTTACCCGAGTGTTTGCTCGTTACAGGTGGTGATACCGTGGTGCAGCCCCGTCAGTCTCCGTGCTCTCTCCCTCGTAGAACCCTTCATGGCCGACCTTGAACTGTCTCAAGTCAACGGGACCCTCTTCCCCCGAAAGTCCTCGCTCACCCCGACGCTCATGTCGCGACTCATCGCTCTGTGGCGACACATATCCAAGTCTCGGACGCACTTCGAGACCAAACCGGACACCGGCTTCATTGGGAAGGGATTCACCAGGCATATGAACAGGTGCGTAGCATAGAGTAAATGTAAAAAAAAGTAACAAAAAATAGTAAACATTTATTTATTTATTTATTGTTGTTTATCCTTGTTATTTTTACATTTTTAACAACAGAAAAGGCGTCGACGCTAGCAAATATTTTGCTAAAACACTTGATATCTCGTTGTTTGGTAAATTTGTAGGGCTAATTTTTTTTTCATTTCCACTTATATTTTATTTATTTTAATTCATTTCATATTTTGAATATGCAATTTGATTATTATGTTTTCTAAAATTGTTGTTTTTATAATGCATTGTTGTTGTAGCTTTCATATTTGAAACTTACAAAACTTTGCTTAAATCTAATTTCATTTCATTATTTAAATTTTGTGCATTTATGTACAAAATGTTGTTTATTTGTACTCCTATGTATTTCAGTTTTTATAACAGAATATGATATACGTTGAATAAAAAAAGGGGGTGTACGAGTATTGTAAATTCCAAGTTTAGTTGACTTTTTATATTCTTCCGCAGGATATGGAACTACGTGGTGAAGGGAATGCTCGGAACGCTCGCCATCATGATCGTGTTCCCTCTAGTTTGCCTGGTGGCGAGTTGTGGAAGCTTGGCAATTGCCGCCACTGCAATCTTCTGGTAAGAGAATTATGGAGTATTAGGAGGCATTTTTTGTTGATTACATAATGCATACTGTAGTTAATTTGTTTATTATCTGTTTACACAACAGAAGAAGTAGTATTGTGCCGAATACAGGCCGAACCTGAATATAAGCCGACCCCCTAACTTTTCTTGTTGAAATATAATAAAAAAATTCATACGCATGCATATAAAAGCTGGTAAGGGACTTTTGAGACTTAAAATAATGAAAAAAGGGTAGGCTTATATTCAGGACAATACGGTAATCAAATTTGATACATACGTCATTTATTTCATTGTGACAATCATGTGGGTCGCACGCTTACATGTGTGGCCCAACTCGTAGGTCACTCCTCGTACAACTGTGCATTGTGTTTTCTTTCCAGGATGCCGATCGTGACTCTGTGCTTCCACCTGTTCATGGCCTTGATCTGTGACCTTGACAGTCCGTCTCCGAGCAGAAATCGTTACATCATCATCCTCGAGGCCGTACTGTGGAACATCGGGTTGCAGGGCTTCGTTCAACCGGTCGTAGCTCTCTTCGTAGCGCTGGTAGTGTGTCCGCTCATATCGCTCGTCGTACTCACAGGTAACTAGTGCTGTTTGCTATCAACGGGAGCGAGTGTCTGGAACTATAGGCAGTTCAAATTAAGAATGTTATGGATACCAAGCCAAGAGTGACACCGTCACCAACGCACTATGACAAACTCTAAAACCATTTATTAAATCTGTGCTTCTTAAGAGGGTACGCTGAGCTTGGCCCAACTCAAATGCGCGCAAACAGGTGTTGATGATTTCTGCTGAACGGTTGGTAATATCATTACCAAATTTTGAATGGATGTTAATAAAGTACTTTTATATTGATATCCGTAATTGGTTGCACAAAATAAGCGTTAAAGATCCATTGCGAGACATAAGTTCAAAACGTGAAAAAATGGGAAATCCAAAACATGGATTACAATTCTGGAAATTACCACCAAACCGTTTATCTTACGATAAAACCAAATTAACCTGCGCGTTCACATTGATTTAAACGTTGGGTTCCATATGCAAATTTGAGTTAAAAAAATCTGTAAACTTGGAATAAATTCCCGAAGTTGACCAATTTGACCAAAATTGAGTAAATTTTGGTGAATTCACTAAATTTTAATTCAAAATCAATGAATTAATTTAGGAATACGCGTAATGGATAACATAGATTTATTCTTTATAAACGTTAGTGTGAAATTTGATAATGGTGTTATAAACCGTTTACCCAAAAAATCCAGAAAGCTGAGCGCTTAAACTCGCCTCCGTTCTAGCCTCAGCATACCCTCTTAAATCGGTCCTAATTTGATCTCACTATTTTTATTTTTTATGTAGGGATACCTGATATTTATATTTCATGTCATATTTTGTAATATTATTGAAATTGAATTGAATTATTGAAATAGTTTTGCAAAGTAATACAATTTAAAAGTGCCCACAATGTTAATGTTTGTTTTTATTACTCGGGGCACAAAACACAATGAACTTGTATTTGGTACGTATGTGATGGTCTTCTATCTGAACGATGTTTGTCTGTCTAGTGGGTGTGATGCGCTACTGGCTTCGTCTTGTCTGGGACTCGGCCACCTTTCATCTGATAATCAAGAAGAGGGGTCGAGTGCCGGCCAGTGACAGCTTCGTAGTCAAGCGAATCGCAGGGCCGGGTCTGGCGTCCAACTACTTTTATCAGGTAGGTTATTGACAACACCAGTTTCTGTTTTCTATAAAAGTTTTGTTTAACTCCGAAGTACCAAAATATGAGTATATTTTTTTAGAGTTTACTTTGTAAATATTTGAAGTAAGGATGGTATAATTAAAGCTTTAAATTTCTGTGGCTGTACGTAATCCTTGTACGTTTTTCTTGAAGAATTAAGCGATTAAAACAACACTGAATGCAAGCCAAGCCCTGATAAAACATTTATCTTACAAGAAAGTGTAGCCGATACTAAGTCGAGGTGCTAAATTAAAAAAAATACAGTAGATCTACTCAATGCACCAAAATGCTAATCCATCGACACAACTTTCTGTTGCCCTAGATCCGGCCCGAGCAAGCGTTAGCAGCTTTCGAGGCGAAGCTCGAACTGGACGAACTGTCCGCCTATCAGTACGAGATAGAGCAGACAATTCACCAGCCGCAGAAGGACTTCAGCCAGTTCGTCGAGGCTTGCTTCGGCCCGTTCTCCGCACAGCTGGCCAAGGTCGGGCCGTATCGCGGCCTAGAGAAGGAAGCCCAGGACCTGACCGGGTCGCTACATGAGAAGCTGGAGAGGCGGAGGAGGGACCTGCAGACCGGGCTCGGGGTCAACGTTAGAAGCAAGATCAAGCTCACAACGATGGAGCTGAAGGTAACATAGATTAAAATTGACTTTCAAGTTTCAAGCTATGTCAAAATTTATTTTTAACGTTTTCTTGCCAAAAATTAATTAATAAAAATTAAAAAATTAAATGGTGGCTACATGGATGAAATCATTTTATTTTTATACATTTTCAAATGTTTGCTTGCCTAAATTCTGGAAAAGGAACAAAAAGTTCTATAAAAAATAAAATTTGCAATCCAATCTGCAAAAAATTATGTGGCTTGTTTAAAATGCAGAGAGAGAACTTTTAATGTGTAGTTTACACATTCCTGTTTGTGGACATTAAAAAGATTTACCTGATGATTTTTTTGCTTTCAATGTTGATTGTGACATCCAGTCTTATGCAAAGTGTGTCCTGTGTCCAGATCGCGATACGTCAGGCGGCGCTCATGTTGGAGCGGTTCTACCCAACGCACGTCCTGCAGAGACTTCCGGTAACCGAAGAAGACTTCTGGGAGAACAAGGGTCTCTCGATCAACGACTGGTCGGGCCTGGCCGGTCTGATGTACGCCGAGATATTTAGCCTTGACTTCCTCACTCCACTCGATGAGACTGACACAAAATTCAGACTTGAGGTGAGACAAAATATTCAAGCAGATTCTATTGTCTTCTTTCTTTATAAATGTTGGAATTAACTTGACATACCATTAAATAGTATATTTATAAATAATTATTTAGATCAGAAAATAACTGGGAATGGAGAGATTGAGGTTTAAATTAGGAGGAGAACGTCTAAGATGGTTTGAACATATGAAAAGGATGGGCAGAGAGAGGATTCCAAGACGAGAATTTGAAGCGGCAGAGGAGGGGAAAAGAAGAGTAGGAAGGCCAAGAGAGAAATGGGAAAGATTAATTCAAGAAGACGTTGGAAAAAGAGACGAAGTGTGGGAGCATGCGGCAAGAGTAAAGCTGTGGGAGGACAGAAGAGAGTGGAGTAAATTGGTGGGAGAAGAAGGAGCTAGATGATGAGGAAGAAACACTGAGTCTGGCAAGCTTAGTATCTACAGTTTCATACCAGCTAGATAATGGTGGAAAACCACTACTCAACCCAAAATAGTTGGAACTGAGTTATGATGATTATTATAATTAGATTAGATGCAATTACTTATTGTATTGACCTGGAAATTATTATCGAAAATGATTGGGCCTATATTTTAAACTTAACAGTTGATCTTGGTAACAACTTTAAATTGTTGCAGTCATGATCAGAAGGTGGAAATGTGTTTTTGTACCCTGCCCTTCAGGCTGTGTTTTATGTTTTCTGTTCTTTCCCAATCTTCTCCAATCCAAGTAACACACAGCAACAAACTTGTTGCACTCTATACCGAACAAGTGTACAGTGCTACGCTATCTCCCATCCTTATTGTTCTGCTTACAGCCACACCAGCAAGTAGACTTGTCGCGCTACACCGAACTAGTACACAGCGCGGAGCTGGGCTCGGCAGGACCGGATCTCTTGGGACCCGTCTACGCTCCGCGGGGTAACATCCAGGTTCACTCCCCCTACCTGGAAGTGTCCGCTTTCAACCCCCGGTGTCGTGCCGTTGCAACGGGGAGGAAACCTGACAAGAGAGGGTAAGACACTCCACATCGAACCCGCCCCTGATCTTCTGCAGCATTAATCCCTTCCAGGGTTGCCACTTTCAAGGATTTTATCCTTTTCTCAGGATTTTTAGAGTGTCTCAAGGATAACAGGATTTTGGGCTAAATCTTAGGATTTTCTACTGTCTTTAAAAAAAAATTAAATTAATACATTTTTTAAAATTCAGCTACAAAAAGCAATGTAGACAGTAAAAGAACATCAGGTACTAGTAAAAATAAACATAAGTGACTGCATAACATTTCCCGCAAGTGGTAGTTATGGTGAGTAAAAGTAAAACGTTAAAAATATATTCGAAGAAAATTCCGATTCTTATGCGTTTCTACACGTAATGTTGACTAGATTCTCGAAAATCAGGCTGGCATAACATATTTTGGCATGAAACCTGAAAATTTGTAACATTCCTTCGCGTTTATAATAAATGCTAATGCTGAATAACTGTTTTCAAGGATTTCTCAGGATTTTTTTAGTTTCTTTCAAGGATAAAAAAATTGACTTGGTGGCAACCCTGCCTTAACCATTTACTCCAGTGTTAAGTGTTAACATTATTTGAGCTACTACGCAATCACTAGTGCCGGCCGTGGTGCCACATATGATTAGGGCGCTCGCCCAAAACATGTCTCTTCGAGGACAGAGGTTTGAATCCCACGTCGTCTTGAATAGCCTTAGTAAAAGAAGCCTGTCTCGAAGACAAGAAAATGCATGATGGCCCAATAAGCCAAAAATGCGGGCATATGAAAAGAAGAAAAAGAAGAAGTACATTAATATGAGATGTTATACAACAAAAATCATCATCCCCTAATCAGTAATCATTAACACAAATTTATTCACCATCTCTTGAACTAGCTTATTAACAGTACTTTTTTCTTTGCACTTATTTCAAGCGTTTGTTTGAAATTCTAGTGAGACTAGCACGTCAAACAGTCGGAGCCGCCGCAAGACACCAACGCCCTCCTCCATGGCAACGATGTGGCAACCATGGAAACGGCACTGCCACCCTTACAGTGCTGAGAAACTGTTGATTCCGCTACCGGTTCCCCATCCTGCTCACATCGCAGTCACCATACACAATAGGGACAGCGAGGATCCCATTCCCCTCGAGTCAGAGATCTGTCAGAACATTCTCAAAGGTACTGTTAGTTTTCCCCTGCAAACATATTTACTTGCATAATTTTCATGCCCCCATTTTCAATGAGGAGGAGCTTTTATACGTACAGGTAATTCATATAAGATGTTGCCATCTCTATATTTGAAAATATACCGAAAAATAATGTAATGTGATTAAATCTTGTGAGTTTTGAGATTATTTGAACAATGAAGTCAATATAGAATTTACTATTCTTTATTTTAAATAAACTAGTTTAATTTTGTATTTTGAGTCTACCAATTCAGTTACAAGAACTTCATCACCGTTTCCTGCTTCTGGCAGGGTCAGCTTGGGTTTAGCAACCAAATGTTTCTCTCCTCTTGCCTTCAAGTCTCCAACTATGGTATCCTTCCATCTCTTCCTTGGCCTACCCCTTCTTCTTCCTTCTTCAATCCTTCTGTCATACATTTTCTTGGGCATCCTATTTTTCTCCATTCATTTCATATGTCTCATACCATCTTAACCATGTCCTTCCTATCCTGTCACGTAACTTCTCTACACACGATCTAAAAATTAATAAAAATTTCACAATTCCTATATTGGCCTTATACCCTTGGAAAGCTCACGCTCTGATGAAATACCCACGCCCCTGCCCAATGCCCCTTCCACATCATTATCTTGTTTATTGGTACCGGGACCGGTACACATGAAGACAAAGAATGGTTAATTCCTGCATAAGCACCAGAATGAAAATTTGTGTCAAGAGTTAAGAAAATTAACAATAATAAGCAATTTAGTGTATTTAATTTCAATTTATTGATTGTCAAGCCATTTTGTGTACATTAATTTACATTTATTGATTGTTGCCTATTATCAAGCAATCACACAAACATTGAAATTAATCAAATGAAAATTAAGATAATCGATTATCAAAAGTAGCATTGAACGTCACCTGTAATAACTTATCCTCTAATGTTCCAGGCATCGAAGACTCTCACGGCCACCCGTACGATACGAAAGAAGGTCTAGACGACAATGTGGGCCGATATCGCGGAGGTGGTGACAGTTCCTTCGACTCTCTCGGCTCTCAGAGTTCGATCTCCGCGATAGAAGTCGAGGAGGAGAAGAAGGCGGTGGAAGAACCAGAAGCGCCGGAGGGCGTCGAGAGTTTTAACTGGAGACAATCCGAGTGGGGCATGACGAGAAAGAGGAACAATTCCGGTACCGTCCGAGTCGATCTGGCTTCTCCGGAAGACATTAGCCTAGACACGGACTCGACTCGCGTCATGTTCAGTGCTTACGGAACCACCGTGTGAACGAAGTGACGAGTTAGAATAGTGTTACATATTCTATAAACTGGTAAAACGATGACTGTTGAATTAGTCATAATCTCTTCCTAAAAACACTATAACTTGTTTGCAGTGAAATATGTACGGTTTTCCAAATGTCAAAAGTAAGAAACTAACCTTCCGTCCAGCAGATTCTGCAACGGAAATACAAAGCTCGTCGTATTTATCATCACTCATGCCTCAAAACTCCCAAAATAAAGGAGAGGGCCATCTGTATTTTAATTAAATTACACACTGTTTTTTGTTTGTTTTGGAAAACTGGGCATATCATATTGATGCGAAGCTGTATCGACGACTATCACAGGTGCATCGTAGTTAACGGCTAGGTATGCATAGCTCAATAACTTGTAAGTGATACAGCTTTGCACTCTGCCTTCTCTTCACATCACAATGGAAACGCCAACTAACTTATCGTTAACGTACGCTGATAGAGGCCTATGAGCTGAGTAATATTGCTGAGAAGCATAGGATTACAAATGCTTTTTTAAATTGTGGGACCCCCATCATTGGACATACAGAAATAATTTAATAAATAATATAGAAAAACACTTTGAAATGGTTGATCGGTGGAGAATGAATAAGATTAGTCTAAAATGGCCGCAACATATCAAAGTGTTTATTTAAGTTTCCTTTTTATGATGGATGGCACACCTTTTGAGTTTTACTTTTAGGTTAGACGTTGTAATCCCATTGGATTGCGTTCTCAATCATATTAACTCGTCATTGAGTTAAGCTTGGAATGGTAGTATGAAATAACCTTGTTTTGGGGTTACAGTGCTAAATGACTATGAGTGGTGTTTTCTTAATTTTTATTACCATAATTGATAGTGAATGGATAAATGCGTACAGCATTTAGTAAAGTCCAACTTTGAAAAAAGGCTGTCTTGACTATTAGTATGGAAAGTTATGCAGATGTCAGACAATTTTTAAACATTATAAAAGAGGATCAGCACTGAATCGATTTCTCATCCACGAGTTTATTCTAATAGCTTAGTTTTATCTAACACTAATTTATCGAAATGTTATTGGCTATTCGAATGTGTATAACTATAAACTTGTTGCCGCAAGGCTCGTATTAAACGTTTCGCGAGAGGACGTTGTGACTAATCCTGGTGTTCAGATAAATGATCCTAACTTTAGGATATAGGTACAAATTACAAACACAAAAATATCGTTAGGTTAGTTAGCTGAATAAATCTAAGGTAAAAATAATCAAATGCACACCAACGGTTTGATTTAGTTGTGGTTGTTGGTGTAAGGGCCACATAACTTAACAATCCATATTTTGTTTGCTCTCTCTCTCTCTAAGTTTTATTTAAGGACAGGACAGAGAAGAAGTCGAAACATAAGACTTTTTTTTTAGAATGGACGTTTTGTGTCAACGAATCTTCTCTGTTGGATATTTATTGATCCATTAACTTGAAATCTTCCTATTTATGTCCCTGTTTTGGAAGTATGTGATTGTGTTTGTGTGTGCATCCGTGTAACTCGACGTTTGTCGTACTATTTTCCCCGCTGAATGCGCTTTTCAGCTTTCGACATGTCCGCCTGTTTATACCGTGCTGTGTAAAGCAATCTGGGCATATCCACCAATAGCACCAAGTTCGGGAATTAATTACGGTCGCTTCTAATTTCATTTTAACGCCAAGTTGGTTGATTTGAAGAGTGTTTTAAAGTAGGTATGATTGAGTGAAATATACGTAGTTATTTCTCGTCAAAATGTATTTTTACTAGTGTTTAACCAGAATTAATCTAAATTCTGCATGAATCTGTGCAAAGTACTATATTGTAAATATTTGTACAACTTTTTTTTCTTGTATAGCTGCAGTAGCTGCTCAATCATGATACCAAACTATTACAGCATTCACTGGTGTAAGCAATTATTAATAATTATTTGTTTTTTGTACGTCATGTTACTGTAAACATTGCAGTAGTACTATTGTAATACCTTATTTTGTGGCCAATAGCTAGATGATTTTTCTAGTCAAGCTTTATAAGAATCTCCCTCTATTTTGTCTTGAAAGTTGTCTCATTATTATTTTTATCATGGAGGTGTATCATGGATCGAGTACTGGTGGTTGACTATGATTGATTGGTTATCTCAACAACATTATAACCAACAGTAATTATTGCTCAGTTATCAATGTGTTTTATCCTCGTTACTACAGAATTAATAATAATCCCCAACCTGCCTAAGTAGTATATATATAAAAATTACCTTGATAAAATGTTTGTTCACAAAGCTATATAATCAGGGAACACAACTAATGCTACCGTTAACAGCAATAATCTGACAGTTGCTAGCTGTTGCCTAGTACGTAAGTACAGGAACAATACAACAGATCTAAGATGTGAGTAGGCTGCTTTAGTGAGTAAGGTGGGTTGCAATACTAGTAATTAAGTACCTACAACAGCCTACTTTGTGATCCAACTCTTTGATGGGTTAAAAATACAATTTAAAGTGTGTTAAATGATTAAACATTAAATGTGTTTAATATTCCTAATAATTTTTAATTTAGCCTTGAAAATTAATTTTTTTTTAACAAAACTTTCATCAAAATTGCTTAACAAAATACTAAATAGTACATGTGAGAAATACTATATTGCTTAGTTGTATAGTACATTGGAAGCAAAGTAACAAAAAATGTAAGTGTCTGAATCTCGTGTAAGTAATATTCATCGGATGAAATGTGTATCGATGAGGTTATGCGTAGAAAAAACTTTATTCAAGGGCATTACAAGTTGTTAAAAAAAAAGAGTAATAATTAAATTTACAATGCTGACTCTTAAAAAGCAAGCTCCACCGCATGTAGTTATCTGTGATACACCTTCAAGGAATTCTATTATCTGGACATTATGTTCAGTAAATAAATAATGACAACTTTTCACTTTTCGTTGCATTTTTGTTGGGTGCACAGTGTATACACCCTACTTACTCAGGATGGCTATAAAAAATAAGTCATAATCTTAAATCATTTCAAATGGCATCAAAAGTAAACCAAAATGCATTTTTCTGTACTCGCAGTACCTACCCATCTAACTCATTTGTTTCAGGAGCTTTGTAAAAACATGTAATCACTATCGGGTACCTAAATAATGGAATGGAATGAATTTGTCAACTAATAGTCTATATTGAAGCAAATTCACTAAATGGAAAGTGATTAGGCAGAAAAAGCAAATAAGTTAGATCGGTTTTATTATGAGGCATTATAAATACATCTTGCTCCTCCTACCCCTTATTGCCGGTAATAATCATTAGCACAATCAAGTGTGCTCTTGCAGGCAAAGTTTTCCTGATAAAAGTAGGTAGCTGTGGTCCTAAATTTATCCTAAAATGAAATCAAACATCACTGATTATTTTTTTATTATAATATGTAGAACGTAGTATCATAAGTGGTGGAACATGCTATACCCTACAGTGCCCGGGCCCAAGCCCCAAAATATCATTGGCCCCAAAAAAGTGACTGCTTGTAGTTTTTTTCTTAATTGCTCTAATAAAAAAATTATACCTTATTGGTGCCAACCTATGCATACGTGTTGTGTTTTGATTTTATTTGGTAAGTTCTGTACCTACCTACTGCATGTAGAAACTACCCAGCCCTTATTCCTTACATTAGGTCTGTTTGTTCGTGGACCTAGTGTTAACACTCAAATCTACACTTTACTGCACTGGCTATTGGACTAGTGTTATGAGAGCGAGTTTTAACACTGAAGCAAACGAACGACCCAAAGTGGCTCATTTCACAAAAAAATGTGTGCGAACAAACAAATCTATTGGCTATTGCATCTAAAAACACAATTTGTAATAAAGAAAGAACCTCGTTGGTCTTGTAGTTAGAGGCGGTCTTGTGGTTAGACGCTCTGCTTCCAATGCAGAAGGTCCAGGGTTTGAATCCTGCTATAGGCAGAAATTTTTAACTTCTGATGTGGACTTAAGTCCATCAGTACTTGCCTTAGGAATGTGTACTAAACAATGACTTTGGAGCCGTCCTAGCAATGAGGCACATACTAAATTCTAAGGTTCCATGGTCTGCTTTAAATTCAATGTCCCCCACCAAAAATCAATTATGTGACTCAAGTGGGTAGACTCTAAACATAAATTTATGTTTGTATTTATTTATTTAAGACTACAATCATATTGTTTATTCTACCTTCTACTACAATATGTAAAATGGAATGCATGCCAGTTAGGTATTAATTATATTTTACTGTGTTATATATTTTATTGAGCTATGCTTGTAAGGTGGTATTTATTTAGGTTTATTTACCTGTACTACTCTTGTACCTGATCCCTTCAGATAATATGTATTGTATTTTGTATTGTATTGTTTGTTGGAGTTAGAGCTCTTTTGCTTAAAACAAACATATATGTACTAGTATCTAGGCAAATTACATACAGATTTTGGGTATAGATTTGTAATATCACAATCCAGACTTGCGGCTTCTCACGCTGTCGATGCTTTCACCATTCATGTTAGACCGTAGTCTAATGCACCTACAACACAATACTTGAGCTATCTAATGAAAATGAAGAAAGCATATTGCATAATGTTTTCTTTTCTTAAATTACTTACATATACGTACATATAAAAATAAAATGAGGTATGCTGTCAATTTATTATTATTAAGTCTCTATTTGCAATGGATAATGTAATCCACTAGTGCAAATTTGATAGAGAAGGGAAGAGGCGAAAACCTGGTACCGGCACGTAGCCTACTCCTTTCGAAAAGTACCAAGGGGACCAATGTCTTTACATCCCATCCAAAAGAACAGTGTAACCTTGACAGTCATATAGGTTCCTCCACTTAACCCAGACTGCCAAGCAGATGTCGAGAAGAACGAAGCCGTTACACTACCTCTCGAACCCCTCCTTTTGCTCTAACCAGCGGTATATACGTGTGTTTCAGGGCAAAGCGGTCACGCACTCTACCCCTGACCATGCCCAAAAGTTGCTTAACTTCGGTGTTCGAGTGGGAACCGGCTAAGTGACCGCGGCTAAATCGCTGGCTAACCGCTAATGTTCTTTCAAAGCAAATCATTTAAGTGGGTAGATTTTTTCCAAAATTGTGGGCAATTCTCAGAATTTATGGAGGACAAAATTTTTATGTTTAAAAAGGAAGACATGTCTGAATTTTCCAGATGTATGGATGGGACCACTTTCCCTAAATTCATGGCAGACCTTTAGTTATCACCGTTGCGTTCGTGGATAATTAGTCACAAATGGAACTTCAGTTCAAGTTGCTCTTACTCTAAAAAAAATAATAATAACTTGGTAGTTCTTCAAAAGTTTTACCAATTTTAAAGTCAATTTCTGAATATATCCTTGTAATTACACCAAGTCTCGAGAACTGGATTTAGTGTTATTGAAAGAGCATAGAGAACTGGATGGGTGGAGCAAAGCAACAGAAACCTGAAACCTTCAGTATGAGAAACTGAGAATCAGTGGAGAGAAGACTGAAGAGATAACCATGACAAAGAGGCGCAGACTTGGATGTAACAAACTTGGAGGCGAAGAGCTGACAATAGAAGATTTCAACTACCTAGGAAGTGTGCTATCTACAGATGCAAAAATAGACACAGAAGTTGTGAGAAGAACCACATTGGCGGAAGGGTTCTACCAATCAGTCGGGAAGTCGCTATGGAAATTAATATATAAACTATACTTTCTACCAATACTGTCATATGCATCGGTGACATCGACCTTGGGATATAAAACAGGAAATCATATTGTGGCCACAGAAATAAAGTTTGTGAGAAGTGTATTGGGCGTGACAAAGAAGGCAACATGATCAAGAATAGTGTAATCAGGGGTGTGTGTGTTGAAAGCGTGCAAGTCAAGTTGGAGAGAGAATGTCTACGTTGGTTTAGACATATGAAAAGAATGGACCCGATTAAGATACCAAGAAGAGAGTTTAAATAACAAGAAGAAAGTGGACAGACCGAGAGTCAAGTGGGTGGATCAGATTAAAGACAGTGTTTAGAAAAGAGGAATAACATGGAACAAAGTGGAAGCAGAAACACTGGGACAATCAAGACAAATGGAGGGACCTACTGAACAGACCTCCGGTAGAGGAGGAGGTGTCTGAGGAAGACCTGGAAGAATATGGTTGTGTCAGGCCTGGCTATAGCCAGCAACCTCTCTCTAACATGATTAAATGTTGGACACGGGGTCAAGATATTATGTATATATTATTTTATATTTCAGACAGTAAAATGTTAAAGAAGACAGCAAATTGTGTTTGTAATTTTAATGAACTCCTTAATTTATCATGAAAACAACAGTGTTAAAAACTTGTAAAGGAACTTTAAAAATATTCCAAGTTAGGGATGCACATTGCACAACGATTTTTTTTTCTTCCACAATCGAAAAGATGGCCTCATTATCTACAGTATTGATGTGCCTTTGTTACCAGCCAAAGTATATCAAACAAAAAAGTCAAACACAATTTTTTTTTGCCTCCTTGATTGCAAAATGTTGAATTATCAATCATTCACACCAGACACAAATTGAATAGCGGTGATATGGTGGTCTGCATTAGCATTATATCATGTGTTTTGGTCCTTTTGGACTATCTTTTCTTAAAAAACTTGCAACTCGATAATTATTTTCATTATCGACACCGCCGTAACCAGGGGTTGGTAACCCGGGTAAAAAACCTGGAGTAGACCATTATTATGTCATGGTACAAATTAGGAAATCCAATATCAATTGTTATAGAATATATATAAGTTTACAATCACAACAATCATCACCATTCACCACAAACAAATGTTATAAAAAAACATTCCTGAAACTTGTTAAAATACTCAATTCAAACTCTCAGAATCGAAAAAAAATTCCGTAGCTGTGCTCCCTGGACCCGCATTAACTCCCCCCAGACCATTGTATACAATCGCGTACTTTACCCATTCACACTCGGGTAATTTTTATACCCTAGTTATGGCCCTGATTATCGAGTAGCAAAATTAATGTTTTTGAGTATAACGACTGTCAAAATAATAATATTGATTATCGTGTGCATCCCTAGTACTAATTAGTATTGATCAAAGTTCCTAATGATAGAAAAGGAGTACGGTCCAATAAAATTTTCAAAAAATAAACTTGTTAATGCGGATGGGAATGCATTCTTTTCCAAAACTGCATGACCATGAATGATCGATTTCATGCCGGACATTTAGTTATCATGATTAAGTTATAATGTTAAGTATTTTTGTGGAAATTAGGAGATGAAACCTTTATCATTTGTCTGCCTCTATAGTCTGTATAAACTAAATAAACTTGTATTTCAGTCTACCCACTTCTTTCTCTGCTAAGACGGCTCCAAAGTCATCTTTTGCAAACCCCATTCAATCATATTTATGGATTAAGCCCATATGCATTCCAGAATTTGCAAAACCTCTTACTGAACCAGGATTGAACCCAGCACCTTCTGCATTGGGATCACGTATAAACCCAAAGGCTCAACAAGCCGCTATCACTAATTATCAACATGTAAGTATACTTCAGGTAGCTTTCTTCTTTCCATCCGACTGTGCGTGATGTGTCACGTCTCGTGATAAAAAAACGAACAAGACCTCGATTGACATGCGTTTTATTGTTTTTGTTGTCATTGCCTTTCAAGAAGGATGGGATGGTACTGAATGTTTTGGTGACCCTGGGGGTCAGAAGGGCGTGGCTAGATTCACCTAAAGTTTTTTTTTTATTTATTTATTCATAGTCATAAATGGTTTACTTTTCATAAGCAATGTCCACATAGACCATAATAAGTGCATAGAATTAACTTAACATTAAACTACATTCTTGAAGGAAAATATCTAGTTGAATGTTAAGTTAATTAATGTATTAATTAATTTTGTATAAGGGTTCAATGTGGGTTGTTTTTATATCCGGCACCTCCACCAACAACTAGATTTGAACAATGGAAATATTATTTATTCATTTCTGTATTCTTCTTCAACAATCTGTTTCAAAATTTGTTTAGCACCTGCATGCTCGTTAATTTTTTTAACTATCCTACTTTAATTTTTTTAGTTAAAAAACAAATATTTTATGAATGAACCTTCAGAGTACACATGTGCAAAAAAAGTGATTTCAATCATTAATTTTAGGAAATCACAATGAATGGGCAAAATTAATGTGTGTAACGTTTGTGTGGCTCGTTGGTCTTGTGGTTAGCGTATCTGCTTCCAATGCAGAAGGTCCAGGGTTCGATTCCCGCTTGAGTCAGAAGTTTTTTAACTTCTGATTTGGACTTCAGTCCATCAGTTCTTGTGTTAGGAGTTTGTAAACGGTGACTTTGGAGCCGTCCTAGCAACGAAGCACATAATAAATTTCAGAGTTGTTCTGAATCGGCCTTGTTGATTCTGGCGTTGATTCGCGGGTGTTCGCACTGTCCATACCACTGATTGCTATATTTCCTATTAAAAATATTGATCTTTGGTTGGTTATCGCTCACTCGTCGATTGCGTCGGGGCCTGCAGGGTTGGCTTGGTCGCTTTGATTTAAAGTCCCCCACTGAAAATCAGTTATATATAACTGAGTGGGTAGACTCTAAATAAAAATTTATTTATTTATTTGTTAACAGTAGTTAATACACCTCTGACACAGCTAGTATTATACGGTATTTATTATAATCAAAAAAGTGATTTCAATAATAAATTTATAATTTTAGGAACTCATTGAATGAGTAAAATTAATGCGTATAACGTTCCTATTACAATCAAGGATAAAAAATGCAATTTCTTTACCCTTACAGCTCAGCAACATTGGAAACAAAATCTTGAAAATACAGCATCATGTGCGACGTGTCGTGTCACGGCTTATCTTCACAAACTGATAAGATAATTACGATTTTATGACATCACATCACACATTCATAATTAATGCGCGAAATAATGTACCAGTTTTATTGATTTTAAATTATTCTCACGCCTGAACAAAGACAATGGATTGAATATATAATACGAGAATTGTGACAATGTCAAGGTCGTTATTATAATGTCAACAATAAGAATAACAATCAAAATGTAAACATTAATAAAAAATCATTCAAAACATCAGTGACCTTGAGGTATATCCCTCGTCATTCACCATTCCAATCACAGCCATCTTCCACAGCGTTCCCTGCGCGGAACGGTTGCGCAATGGATTCATTAGTTCACAAAATGCCGTCGGAATCCAAGACTTTGTTGACAGCTCAGACAGAAAAACCAAATCATTATGCGTAAGTCTTATTTAAATCTACAAATCTTGTAATATAGCATTTATTATTATGTTTTTTTCGTTTTAATATATTTTTCATTAACTTTCATTGGGTGTATTTTCTATATTTGACAGATATTTGAAAGAATTCCGCGTAGAGCAATGTCCATTGTTTCTACAACACAAATGCTCTAACCATAGGCCATTTACCTGCTTTCATTGGCATTTTATGAATCAACGCCGTAGGAGACCCGTAAGAAAAAGAGATGGATTATTTAATTACTGTGCAGACACATACTGTACAAAATACGATGAAACTACTGGGTTGTGTCCTGATGGAGACGAGTAAGTTGGTAGACATGTTGTTTTTCTGTGTTGGATATCGCTGACCACTGGTTATTTTGAATTTCCCACATAATTGTTTTACATTTTCTATATTAGAACGTTTTGCATCATTAATCTTTAGAAGCTTGACATATTCAAGCATGATTTACAATAGATATTTGGCCCTAGGCATATCTTAATCGAAGCCACTAGGGCCTAGCCCAGTGCACATTTTGACAGCTCAATGGTGGGCCCTAGCCAAGGCCTAGCTTGGCCTAGGATTTAGTTCCCCGTACGCTAGCCTAGGGCTAGGGCCTAGTAGGCTGTATGTAACTCCTTGTAAGTAGGGTAATGCCCACCCTATAACTATTTCCCAAACTAACAAAATTTCTCTCAAACACTAGGTGCCCATTTTTGCATCGCACTGCTGGAGATACAGAGCGTCGTTACCATTTGAGATATTTCAAGACTTGTATGTGTGTGCACGAAACTGATCCTCGGGGATTTTGCACAAAAAATGGGCCTCATTGTGCATTTGCACATGGTCAGGAAGACCTTAGACCGCCAGTTTTTGATATTAAAGAGCTACAGGAAATGGACAACCCTGAAGCTCAAGCTAACATTGATATGAAAGGACCAAATGCATTAGATAAAGAAAGGAATTTAATGAATGAAGATCCCAAATGGCAAGGTAAGCCCCATTGTGTTAGGGAACCTATCTTAAATTTATTGTGTTGTTTTCCTAATACCCGCATCCGCATTACATTAGGCTACATGTCATCATGGGTCTAGATGCCCATTATAGACATGTCTCCTTCTCATTTCTATCCATGCATTAATTTTGTCATTCGCTTCCTTTAACTTAGCACATGAAATTAGATGTTGTCTGTACGTTCTGCACTCCGGGACTCTGTCACTAGGACCTTGGCCCAACCCACCTACATCTACTAATCTACATAGGCCTAGGCGCAAGCTACATCCGATTTAAAAATTTAAAATCTATGTCAGATTCGGAAGGTTTTGCTAGCAGTGAGATGCTTCTGCTTACTTGATCTAGTAGTATACCCATCATCGTGTGCATCATTCTAGGCATACCACACCTTGTCTATTTAGGCTAAGCCTATGTTCAATTAAGGGTTGGCATAAAATAAGTGCTGCTTGTTTAAGGCTGACTCAAATGCTGTTGAGTAGGCCTACTTATTATAGAGACGGTTCAGCTGGCACTCGCCAGGTCAAGTGAGGGCATGTATGCCATGCCAACGAAAACAATCTTCATGAAACCGACATCAACTTATCGTCATATTATTGTGATATTTCATTATACCCTACTTCCTTTTTATAACTTTTGACTATTCAGTGACCATGGTAGGGGGCTAGTGCATGGGAAGAAGTGAGAACTTCTACATTTTTTATCAATGGGGGAGTGTTGCCCCCCAACTCCCACAGGGGCTCTGCCCCTGGACCCCAACAACAAAACGCACTAAAGCACAACCAAAGCATTCTGCTATTGCTGAGTGATTCTGAGGGATGATTGAAGAAAGGCATCTCCATCTTCTTCTCTCTTGCCACCACATGTTAGTCTCCTTGCTGTTCCACATCTTATCTCACACTATCCTGCCATTGTTGTTGTAGTCTGCCCCTTGGTCTCCTGCCTGGAATATCATTCTACTTGGCAATCTTGTTCTGTCCATCCCTTGACATGTTGGAACCACCATCTTCTCTATCCCTATCCCCACTTGCCCCTTGGTCATAATCCCTCATTCCCCACCGATCCTACACACTGCTTGTTGTGAACTAGGCAGATAGATAGATAGATAGATAAACAAAAATGTCTTTATTTTCTAGGTGGGATTAAGGCCAGCTAGGCCTTATCTTCCATCCAGCCTTGTCTTAAAAATATGTGCAATTTTTCACAATGAATTCTGGGTGTAGCATAGAGACAATAGACTCGGAGAGCATGCATAGTACAGTCATTTTCCCAGATGTGTTGGAAAGGGGGTAAAAAGGGAGAATTCTCCCCCCTCCCCCCCTACTTCAGACTGTTATGCCAAAAACTAATTGTAGTCAGTTTAGTAGGGTATGTTCAATGTTTGTGTGATGAGAGGACTTGTGGTTAGGGAAGACTGACATGTACGCAAAAAAGTTATTCCCACTCTCTTCCCCTTCCCTCTCCCCACCAGTTCCTCCACTCTGGTAAAATCCCAATCCTATGCACCTGCATTTTCCTGTAAAGTAGTCCTTTTAGACCTTAACTCATAAAATTGTACTATTATGAATGAATCACACCTTCTGAAGAAGGATAGGGAGTTATTTGGTGGTCGGTAGGCAGAAGCCCTTGCCCTATCCTTCTGCTGCAATGCAGTTATGAAGAATGAGATGATAGCTTTGCATACCAGTAGGCCTACACCTAATGTTTATACTGTACTGTATTTTATTTATGCAAGTATAGACCTCAGGGATATATTTAAAATTAGGTACCTATCAAGTTCAAAAAGTGAGGTGCGGTCAATACTCAATGGCTGCCTATAATCGAGTAAATACGGTAATAGGCCTACTACATGGATAAATTAATGCCATACTTGGCACTTTTCCAAAAGTTATTAAAGCTCCACCGTAAAATGCTGACAAAATTTTGAACATGAAGATCAATGTTTTTAATATAGGCCTATTTTTTATGTTTAGCCTACAACCTACCTATTAAAAATTTTAAGGGAAAGTTCCAACGAAGACGGGCCTACCTTTGTAAAACTTATTTAGTCAAATGTAGGCCTACTAATAACAATGATTTTTTAAAACAAAGAGATGTAGGTATCAAGATCATCCAATAGTCTTAAGAATTTGTAGTCTATTCTATTGTACTTCCAAAAGTATATTTTGCCTTTCCTGCTGAGAAGCTTACCATTGAAAGTGTTCTACATTTTTTATATTTGGTATTTCTTTCCAGATACAAATTATGTGTTACTAAATTACAAGACTGAGATGTGTAAAAGACCACCACGTCTCTGTCGCCAAGGCTATGCATGCCCACAATATCACAATAGCCGTGACAAGCGTCGCAGCCCGAAAAAGCACAAATACCGTTCGACTCCGTGCCCCAATGTGAAACATGGGGATGAGTGGGGAGAGCCTGAGAATTGTGATGTTGGAGATAGCTGTTCATACTGCCACACCCGCACGGAACAACAATTCCACCCCGAAATTTATAAGTCAACAAAGTGTAATGACGTACAATCAGCTGGGTATTGCCCGCGGGGTGTTTTCTGCGCATTCGCACATTTAGACGGTGAGTTTGAGATTCATGCCTAGCATACCAGTATTTAGCTGGTAGGCCTATATAGCTTTTTGAAAGACTGTTCAATTTTTAAGTCTCTTCCATACAAAAACTTAGTTTTTAAAATTGCATGTTTCAATCTTTAAATGCACTGCTAGGCTACACTTGAAATGTAGTACAAATAAATAACCTGTCAGACATGTCATAAGTTTGTTGGTAGTGTGTGGTCAAATAGGCCTCTGAACTTCAATCCCATTGGTATCTCATGATAAAAGCAATAAGTGACCTACCGTAGGCCTACTACATGTTATTACCGATATCTAGAGATACGTTTTTTTAGCACTTAAATTTAGAAAATTTAGCATTAATTTTGACAAATTTAGCATTTTGTAGCATCAATTGGTTTCTTTTCCACCAAAAACCCTAAATGTAGGGTGTTTCGTAAACTTCGTCTGGTAAATGATGAATTGTAGGAACATTTCAATGCAATATAGTCACATAAAACGCCACGATACATTACTAAACTAGTTATCAATAGACATTAAAAACATTATTTTTTGTAAAATTAGCATTTTAAATCGTCAAAATTAGCATTTTGTTGCATCAAAAACCTAAAACGCTAAAAAAAACTTATCTCTACATCGTTTTGTATTTTTGCCAATTGATGTGTACCTACTACATATAGGCCTACATGCAAATCGTGCAAACGTTGCTCCAATTCTTGTCATCTTTATTTATTTATATGGAGGTGTGTACTGTGTAGCCTAAGTGACTGTTAGTAATATGTACTAAGTACTAACCTATTCAATGAAGTGAGTGCTGAAGACTCAAGTTTTTTGTGGCTTGTTTTAATTACTAGTTGTAGCCTAAATTATAACATAGAATTATATACCATAATAAGCCTAATTAGTAATATATATAATAACATAATATATAATAATAATAATAATAATAATAATAATAATAATAATAATAATAATAATAATAATAATAATAACTCTTGAAATAAGCACATTCATGTGAACACTGTTACACCAGTAGCCTACTTCTTGTTTCTAATTTTTAGGCTAAGCATTGAACATAAAACTGTACAAATTGAGGTTTTGTGTGGACCCGCTTTTAGTAGGGCTAGATATAGGCCTACCTATATCCTATATCTAGCCCACTTAGCCCCACTTACCCACTTAGTCTATGGATTTTAGATCTTATGTGTTTAGTTTTTTGTAGGACAGACTTTTAACGACCTAACTGGTACCGGTAGTCCAAGCATTGAAGTAGAAATATGTCCACAATTAGAATTAGTAGACCTACACCCTATGGTGTAAGGCGTCTACATTGACACATACGTTTTGAGCGCTTGTCTGAACCTTAGATAGCGAGTTATTGCTCTACGAGGACGTGTGTTCGAATCCCGCATGCGGCATCATAAGGCATTTTTTTTGTAATCTCCCTTCATCGTCATCTATTACCACCCTCAAATTTCCCTTTGTGCATTAATAGAGACGTTTAGCAATAATTATCACCCTATAGTGTAATATCATTTCTCAAGACTCAATACTCCAGCCGATTGTCATTCTATCATCATAACCTCTACCGGTACAAGACTAGGCCGATAAATCGAGGTTATTTTATAACCAAATTTGAAATTTCCTTTCCAGAGGAGATGGCTTTGGCTCGTGACTTGGCTGCCCGCATCGACTCTGGCACAAACTTGGCGGACATTCTCTCTAGTGCACTGCCGCCGGACAACAAGATTCAGGACAAGACGGAAAAGGCCGATTCGTCGGGCGGTAGCGGAGAAGTCTCTGAATCCGCCTCGACAAGCAGTTTAGGTTCCAACAGTTCCCATAGCAAGGCTCCTGGATCACAACTTGCACACAACAAAGTTAGCAACCCTCTAGGATTTAACAGCCAACAAGATCTTATGCAACATGCCGTAAGATGTCTTCCATTCTCTCTGTTTGCTGTTCATCTTTCTTTCTTCTAGGGTTGCTTCTGTTTTCTATTTTAAGATCGTATTTTGTAAGCAGTGATTAAAGTAGAATGGTATGAGCTGGTATCTGGTATCTGGTAGATGGCTGGTATGCTTTACATAGGGCTACAGTTACAGATAGGAAGGGCCTACTTAAAATTCTGCCGGTATGCTATATGGGCACTAATTTTGATAGATTTTATGCGCATTTTTGTTAAAAGTTTTGTTGAACTTCATATTTATGTTTCCAATCTTTTTTTCCGCCATCAAAAGTATTACCAATGTATTAACCAAAAAAAGAAACGATGCCCCTTTCAATTCCCTGTTTAGATCATTTTGTGCAGTAGTAGTGCTTAATGTTACTATTCAAGACTTTAACCAAGCTGTGTGTGAGTTGCCTACACAAAGATTCAGACATGTCCACGATTGAAATAAAAGTTTTTTATCCAGGCATTGTTAGATAACATTTCCTTTCAGTTGCAAACCCGCATTCATTTCTCTCAGTCTTGGGCACGTTCCCCCCAAAAAGGAACTTTGAAAAGTTAAGTTACTTCTCCCTAAAAAGGAACTGTGACGTTCCTCGTTCCTCAAAAAGGAACTTAGTTCCTTTCACGTTCCTCATACCATCACTGATTTAAATAATAATAATAATAAATGTGATTGGAGTTAATTTATCATTAATCTTATTTTTTAAATGAGTCCCAGGCAATCTGATGAGGGTGGTGCCATTTTCGAAAACACAAGATGTCACAATATATTTTTCATACTGCAGTTTACGATATCAGGTACTGGAATTCGACGGGATTACGACGGCGAAAGGAACTTATAAAGGAACGTTAAATTCGTTCCAAGTTCCAACGAAATAGTAACTTTGACGTAACAAGTTCCTGATCTAAGAAAAGGAACGCGTTCCTACAAAAGTTCCTGAAAAAGGAACATGTTCCCGGGAACACGTTACTAGGAAGTAGGAATGCGTTCCTCCCCAAGACTGATTTCTCTCAACGTTCACCAGGTTTATCATTAGATACCTAAATTACTGTAGCGTAGCCTACAATGTTCGATGTACGTAATTGTGAATTTTATTATCATTATGCTAGACAACATTATGAAAAGCATTCATACAATAGACCATTTTCAGAATTACTGCTCATGCGCGCTCCATTGCAAAGCATTATTGGAGAAAAAGAATTTACTTACTAAATGGCATAATATGCTTGAGATTGTGGCGGACTGCACAGACTGTGTTGGAAACGCAGTACTCCATACACCTGAGCATGGCATTTAGCGTGTAAATACTCTTTCTCCTGTAATGCTTTGTGCGCGCGATATATAGGGCGCTGGTGATTTTGAAAATCGTCTATTGATAGCTTTATCTTAACGTTAAAAAATCAAATTTGGTTCCATCCAATATTGAATTGACATTTACCTAACACAAAAGTTTTTGAAAGCACTTTCTTTTCTTTGACCACAAAACTAGGATGTGCTAATGTGTGTATCGATACAGCTACCTACTTTACTAGGGCCTAAATGTGTAACACAGTTTTGGCTTTGTAAATGCTTTGCTAATGGCTTTGCTATGCACACGTTGTCGTTGTCGTTAAATTTTATGTGGTGGATGAAAGCCTTTTTGAATAAACAATAACTTTTTTCAGATTTACAATTGCTGCTGCGAGATATGAAAACCCAGAGGCATTGCTTCCATAATGTACAATTACGCACATTATTGCCTTTTACATATTTGCGAATGCACTAGAATAAGTTGTTTCTTTGTTTCTTTTCAAATTTAGTTAGAAGGCTATGATACAAGACAGTGATACCGAATTAGATTGATAGAGAATTCGTAAAAAATCAGACATAGCTTGGCGCAATTAAATAGAATTGCACACACACATTACTCTGGCTTCTAGCCTTAGGAATAATTACCATATGAATGACAACAATCCGTTAAGTTAATCATATGTTACAAGCTAAATGGTACGCCTTACGAAGACCTACTACGATTATTTCCCTCAAAAACTCGTGTGTCATTCTGTCCTTCTCGGATCGATCATCACTAATCACGAGCCCATTGAAATATCTGTACCGGTACTTCTACTTACTTACACCTATTACGTTTTTGGGAACAATCGAAGAAATATTTCTATTGTATATTGTAGGCTCCTTTTACGTTTTATTCTTAGTATGATTTATCTGTAGTGTCTCTTCACAGGACAAATGGCTGCTCCGATCTCGATGAAAATTTACAGAAATCAGTGAACTTAGATATAATATGTTACAATCAAATAAGTATTTCTCTTAAAAATCATACTTTTAGGGCAACGGGAGATCGATATGACCTCTCCGCACCCCACCTCTCCGCAACTGGCCCAAAGAGGCATGTGTTGGTTGATTTGCATAGGTACCGGTACTCTAATATTATTGGAGGTCTAGTGTAAGCCTATTTATTTTGTGCTTCAAAGATAAAATGCACAATTGTAATCACAGGCTAAAAAGTAAAATATTGTGCATATATTGACAACTTGGTTTCTTTTCCAGGCAATGCTTTGGAAGATTTGCATTTAGATGAACCTCTTTCTTTTGGAGTATCATCGTTAGAAAAAGAATTAGAAAGGGAATCTCCAAGTAATACCCTTGGAGGATTAGGAACTTCAGGTTTGTATTCAATTTATTCCTATTTTTATTAAATGAGGGAGCGGAGCGAGTGAGTGTCTCTATTCAATTCAAACGGCCCTCATTCTGTGATTCTGTGTGTCTGCCTGTCTGTACGTCTGTCTGTACGTCGAAAATCAGCCGAACCGCTGAACAGATTGCTCTGAAATTTTAAACAGACATCCGGTACGAGTTTACTAAGAACTAGGGATGTGCGGGTAGTGGTTTTTGAACTCGGGTCGGGTAATTGAAAGTACCCTCGGGCTCGGGTAATTGAAGTAGGCTCGGGTCGGGCTCGGGTAGTGAATTTTTTTTTAATTTGTGAATCCATTTAAAAAAAAAAAAATCCTAGAAAACAGTTTTGCATTGGTTGCAGGTAGCCACTCTGGGCTGTGTTGACACGAAGTACTTCCAAATCGGCGTCTTATGAACTTTTGCTTGAGTAGGCCTAGGCCTAGTACAGTGAAACCCCGCTATTATCGTTTTCCTGCATCAATCGTTCGTTATTCTCGGAAATAATATCGTAACGATCGTTTTCTAATATTTCCGACCCAACCCCAAGAAAAACCGATGCGATCGCGTATTTTTCTCTTCCGGCCGACGAAATCATGCGTTTGTACCAGCCATGCATCTGACAAAATCGCGCGTTTGCACCAGCCTTTCGGTCTGACTCCGCCCAACGCTCTGCTGCGCGCAACGATGCGCACTAGATCGGACTTCTAGGCCTGCCGCCTAGGCATTAGACGATGTTTATTAGCGTTGTTTCTTTTTCACCATTCGCCTACGTACGTAATATTCAACTTGCTTTATGCCGTTATTAGCGTTGAATAACCAGAAGACGAGTAATGACGGTCAGTAGGGGCCTAGGGCCTATTACTCCAGCGGGGACAGCGCCGGAAGACTGGAAGAGCCAAGGACACAGCTGCATCATAGCATAGCCGCGCCCACGTCGTAGCGATTGGTCCGCTCCGACGTCAGCTGTTCGTTTGGCGTGTGAGCGGGAGGTTTAAAAGGAGCAGATTGGCGTGTTTCTTTATTACTTCTACCCGACCCGACTTTTTCGGGTAGGAATTGACGGCCCGACCCGAGGTCGGGTAATTTTACCTACCCGAAAATTACCCGTTTTTCGGGTACCCGCACATCCCTACTAAGAACTGTTAACAAAATCAGCTAGATCCATTGCGATTTAAGCCTACAATAAATAAAAATGTGATTTTTTAAAATATCAATAGCATTTTGTTTAGTAGTAGTAGCTAGCGGGACAAGATCTACCTGGCTGGCATGGCCTACTGGTAAGCATTTAGCCTACCGCACGGAGGGTTGGGGTTCGATGCCCGTTAGTTAGAATTTTTTTACATTTTTACATCCACATATTATTTTTGAGGTGTGTTAAATGGGAAATAAAAACTAGGCAAATGCCAAAGTCGTTAAACGAGTGAGTGAGCCATGTGTATAGTACCCGGTATCATTCCCCATACTGGGCTAGATCCAGCCTTAGGTATATGGGAGGAAAGGGGAGGTTCCCGGGTACTCAACACTTGGCTCACTCACTCGTTAACAACGACTTTGGCGTTTCCCTAGTTTTAAGAAGGGTTCATAGCACTCTTTATTTATTTATAGTAGGCTAGCGTTTTAGCCTGTAGGCCTATATAGAGCAACCCTCCAAAAATGACTTCCCCAATCTAACTCGCATCTGAAAATTGTAACTTGCGTGGGCCAGCAAGGGGTCTTGAGCAAAAAACATGTTTTGTCCCATAATTGACATTTAATTACATCATGCTCATTTAACCTTATTTAAAATTGTTTTGTTAGTGCTATTCAAGACAAGTTAATAAATAATAACAAAAACATTTTTATTTTGAGTGGGATTATTTTATTTTGTTTTATGGGCCGCTTGCGCACTTGATGCTTGCAATCTACCAACAGTCACTCGCAACTTGCAAGCTAGCAAGAAGAATTTTGTTGGGTTGATATAAAGAGCAATGTTTCTTTCCGCTAATAAAACATTAAACACAAGCATATGCATTCAATTCATGGTCTAAGTGTTTCAACTAGCGCCCCCATGTATGTATTGCACCGCTAGTGTTGCGCTACCAGTTGACTAGCCAGTGATCGAGCAACAACGCATTGTGCTACCGCGCAATCTCACTTTGCCTTCCTTTCTCGTCTTCAACGACCAGCAAATTCAGTCTTGCTTCCCATGCTGAAGTAGGCCTACTATTCATAATTCGCTTTGCTTTTGCGATCTGGTTGTTGTTCGTACTCTTGTTTGTAATGAGTGAACGATATGTCATGATTCACAATCACAGCTCTAGTAGTACACTTTGGAGTAGTGGTTAACGAGACGCATTTCTATGCTAAGGGTTGCGGGTTCAAATTTCACTATTTTTATAAACTTTTTTGCAATTGTTTACTCAATATGTTTTTACGTTTCTTGCCTGCTTTACTGCTTTAAAATTTTAGTTCAAATATTCATTCTCAGATACAGAAAAAGCAAGGGTCAACATTTGCGGCACATCCAAAGAAGCCGCAACTTTACCGACGTGTCTATCGACTTGCGGACACAAGTCTGCTAACGCAACTAGCTTTGTGCATACTGGTTTTATTTTATAGCCCTATGATTTAATCTTTTCAATGCACGGTTTTGAATGGAGCACTTAACACCCCAGTTCTGGGTATTTGGAGCAAAAAGTCAATTTCTCTCACTTGTATTATTGTTATTGATAATAATATTTAACTAACCAAAATGTTTCCTCATCCCTGAAATGAAGTAGATTGCATTACACTAGCCTAGCCTAGGCCTATGTAAACAATTTGTCAGCTGGTTTTCGTAACCTAGGCCTACTGGCAACGTCCTCTACTTCTCTATAATTTCAACCTTCACTCAAAACACTAAGATCGCTAAATAAGTCCGAATATAGATCATAAACCTCTTCATTACAACCCATTTTGCCTATTAACTATGCAATTTCATCATCCTGACCCTTTCGACGCCATTATTATCTCCATTTGTTGTTCTGTCAATTTGCACTACTGAAATTGCGTGGATCATTGAGCCGAATTGGCTAACCTTCCCCCACCACCGCGCGTTCTCGGCTCACCTCCCCTACTACCATCTAATCTTTGCTACCATTGTTTGGGCAGTGGCCATCGTCAATACTACTATCCACGATTATAGGCACAGTGCGGTCGGTGTAGCAGAATGGTAACTGGTTTGATTTCTATGTGTGGGTTCATTGGTTCAAATCTCCGTCAAGGTGTTTTTTTTCCATTTCAGGTGAAAGAGTCCATCATATTTTAAACAGAAACGTTACAGGTTTTGAAGTTTATTTTTGTTTATTGTTAACCAATGGCAATAATTAATAAAACTCCTTTCCGGGTGAAAGTCCTGTATATTTGAAATAGAAACGTTAAAGGTTTTGTAGATTTTTGTTTTATATTTCTATAATGCATATTATGTACCTAATATTGTTATAATGACCTGTTTTTATATTAGGGTTAACTATTTCTTTGAACTGCACGGCATACCTAGGCCTACATAATGTGATGTGCACGCAAACCGGTACTGTGATGCATGGTTAGCATGTGAAGGGCGCGGGAGAAAAGATTTGCCAATTCTTCCGGAAGACATATTAACAGAAGTTGACAAACAAAGCCATCTGTGGTCAAACTAGCAAACAAGAAGGTTGAACAGCTTGCTCATAGAGTGCAGCACAGTTTAATAATCAGCTTTTTACAATCGACACACACATGAAAACACATGAGTTTTGAAACCACCTCAGCTCAAGTATGCTCGACGGCCGCACTGGGGAAACAAGATGGCGGCATCGAGTATACTCGATGGCCGCACAGAAAAGGTTAACATATGGATTTGACCAAGTCCACCATTTTAACCGACACACAACTTTGCGTCATTAAAAATCTTTGTGCATGTCAAGTATTTGGTAGGGCTACACTGTTAAAGTTAAAGCTAACCAATTTGAACTGTATTTTATTTTTATTTTTTATTTGCAGGTTTTGGCCAGTTGGGCAGTTCTGCCCCTATGAATATTCCTGGAAGCGCTCTTAGTGAACGGCAATTAGGAAACTTCTCACCGACTTCATCACCTTTACAATCACAACCTAGTTATCTATCCGGATCGAGATTCTCATTTCAAGAAGATTCGGTGAGTCAATTATCCATATTAGTATTAATATTTAATAATTATGTATTTATTTATGTAAAACTTAAAATGGTAATGTAGCCAACTACAGTTTTAGTAAGCGTAACTTTAAGTCAGATTTCCATCGGTTTGAACAAAAAATTCTCAACTAAATCAGCAGCAACTAGTATTTTCAGAACTTGCAGATAATAACGTTGGAAGATGATACTTGGTTTCTATTTGGATGAGCGAAGTGAAGACTTCAATTTCACTGACCCCCCAAAAATTTAGCTCGGGTGTTTTTTTTTTTTTTTTTCTGTCTGTTTTTTGTTTGCACGATTCCGGGCAAACGGCATAAGCGATCTTGATGAAAATTGGAGGGGACCTTCGTTTTCTCTGAACTTAGACTTGCCACGTTTTTGGGTACAATCGAAGAAATATTTCTCATAAATATCGTACTTTTACGATTTTTTTCAATTTTTAGTGCGATATTTTCGTGACATTTGGTTCGATTCTGACCAAACGGGTAGGGCTACAACGTTCATATTTCACATGGACATTAAGGTTATGGTGATGTTTCGGTGTATGTATGGTGTGTTGTCAACAAACTCATCACCCTCCCTGTTGCATAATTGCACAGCATCTCTCTTGTACAGTTTTCTCTACTAAGTTCTCATAGTACTTCTGCTAAGAACCCTCATTTGCTCTTTTATCGTCTGACCTATCTTGCTTTCTAAGCAACCTCTTTGTCTCTTCTCCTTGTTCTACGTCAGACTAGCCATGAAAATGTCACCCCATTTTGGTGGCCGGTATGTTTACGCGCATTCCACTTTGAATTCCTCCCGCCCGAATTACTTTCCTTTCATAATTCACCTATCCCTCAACAGGTGTCATCACGCATCTATTATCACAAAACGCTGACCATAGTACTTTGTAGGGATGTCATAGGGTAGTAAAATTAGGATCCGGTTCCTGACCTTCCAGGAATCGGGTTACCCGAATCCTGAAAGCCTAAATTACGTCATTTTATCGTCGTACCCCCCCCTCCCCCGCGAGCGGTTGAAGGTCGTTCGGAAGCGTCTACAAGAAGATACCCGGCAGCGATAAGCTTATCTTCTACTGTTGTGAGACAAAACCTAGCGGTCGGCGGCCACCCATTCCGTCACGTCCTCTTCCGTGACGTCATCGCAACTTGGAAGTTGCTTGAACAATGACGCGTCTGGCTCGGCAGCCCAGCCTTTCACAATAGCGGCGGGTGGGTGGGAGGGGGAGGGGGGTCGCCGGCCGGCCAGCCTCGCTCGACGGGCCGGGCAGCCGGCAGTCTGCACTCAGTCAGCTGCATGGTGGGTGGTCTGCGGCGTTCTAATCGCTCCTTACTACGCACGGCGCAGCGGTTAAAAACCTTTCATTTTCAGTAAAATAACTACCCGATAAAGATTCGAATCCGAAAAACGGATTCGGGTAATTTCTGGATTCGGGTAACCCGGGTACCCTATGACATCCCTAGTACTTTGAGTCGATTAGCGACTGTATGATCGGCGCCACGTACAGAACTCAGTGCAGTGTCTAAGTACAATCAACTCTCCACGCGCATCAAGTGTGTGTGTGTGTGTGTGCAACCTCTCGCCACTTTACCTATAGTTTTCGTGTGCATTCTCTCAACGCGCCCACCCTTCTCTCTGAGGGTAAACTCACATGTGTTTATTATAATATAATAGCATAACTCTCTCGCAAGTCTTAGTGTAAGTTCTAACATTTAGTGCCGCTCTACACGCCCTCTGCCGCACCACGTCGCCTGCCTTGTGTTCCCGTCACCACGTCGTCAATACGTCCACCAACAGCACGTTCAACCAGGTATGTGATAATAGCTCTGCTCACGGCACTCTCCCTCGTATTACATCTTGCCTATCTTTCCATCCCTAAATCATACAGTCCACTTCCTCACCCTCATTACCTAGGGAAGTTCTAGAACTTACTCAACTAGAACTCTAGGTCGCGTGTACATCCTCGCCCTTGCGCCAACATATTTTGGTACCAAACCACTTTCTAGTTGAGAAAGTTCTAGAACTTTCCTAGGTAATGACTTGAAGGAAGTGGACTGTATAAATGAGGGATGGAAATATATGTAGAGGGATAGTGCCGGTAGCAGAGCTATTACCACATACCTGGTTGGACGTACTGTTAGTCGGACGTGCTGATGACGTGTAGACGTGCTGGCAATGGATGGAGCAGGCGAGATGACACGGCAGTGGCGCGTAGATAGGCACTATGTTAGAACTACGCTAAGTTTGCGAGAGAGTTATGATATTATATAAAACTATGAATAAACACACACGTGAGGTTGCCCAGAGAGCGGCGAGCTTTTAGAGAATGCACACGCACAGTAGGTAACGTGGCGAGAGGTTGCACACACACACACACACTTGATGCGCGTGGAGAGTTGATTGTACTTAGACACTGCACTGTACGTGGCGCCGATCATACAGTAGTTAACCGGCTCAAAGTACGACGTCAGCGTTTTGTAATAATAGATTCGTAATGGCGTGTGTGTGGAGGGATAGGTGAACTATGTGAAAAGGAAGTAATTGGAATTCAAAGAGGAGTGCGCGTAAACATACCGGCCACCAAAATGGAGTGACATTTTCATGGCTATTCTGACGTACAACGAAGAGAAGAGTCAAAAGTTTGCTTGAAAGCAAGATAGGTCAGACGAGAAAAGAGCAAATGAGAGTTCTTAGCAGAGTTGCTATGAGAACTTAAAATATAAGAAAACTGTACAAGAGAGATGCTGTGCAATTATGCAACAGGGAGGGTGATGAGCTTGTTGACGGGTCTAGTATACGAGCCTGATGAGGTACGTATAGAGGCGACACGAACAATGCCATCACGACCAGGGTGCAGATTGGTGATGCGCCCTATTGACCAGTTGAGGGGAGTGCTTGAAGCTTCAAGAACGAAAACCACATCTCCGACTTGGAGATTCGGGTTGTTTCTGGTTACCACCACCTTTTGAAAGAAAAAGTTGAAAAGTTAGCCAGAATCCATAGAAATAAAGGTTTTAATTTAAGTTTTTCGATTTTTAGTGCGATATTTTCGTCACATTTGGGCCGATTCTGACCAAACGAGGGGGGGGGGCTACAACGTTCAGATTTCACATGGACAGTAAAGTTATGGTGATGTAGTACCTTTTGAAAGAAAAAAATGAAAAAGTTAGCCAGAATCCATAGAAATAAAGGTTTCAATATGATTTTTTTGAGGTTTATAATAACAATTAACAAGTAACAATAGAAACTGGACAACAATCACCTACAATGCATTCAAAAAGCACTTGCAAAGGAAAAGTGGTCCTACGCAAACAAATAACTTACAAAAAAAGCTCATCCATCAACGCGGCGGGACTTGAGCGTTTTCCTAGTTCTATTATAGTGAATATGAACTATAAATTAAATTTGTAGTATGGTACATAAAGTTACAACTTACAAAGTAGGCTATCTTCATCTCAATTCATTCAATTCACTGTGTAAGCAAGATGAACAAGATGCGGCACACATCCTCGATTGCGCGGCCTTATAATTGATTTGAGTAGAGCTGGAATCCATGGGATCCAAGTCCTTTGTCAACTTACCAAGTTCCTTACTATGGAAGACGACGGGTACCCGGGTACGGGTACGAGTTTCCACTACCCGTTTACCCGTAAAACCCGGTTCCTGAATTGAGGTGTCACATTGTAGGCGGAAGGCTAATGTAAACATGCGTTTTCTCATATCTTTTGAGCTTGGCGGCGTTTTTGTTTTGAATTATACTGTACTTTGTTCATGCCGCCGACTTGTGGCAGTGTGCTGAGTATGCCCCCCCCCTCCCCCTCCTGCCTAACCACTCGTGGGAGATCTTCCAGAGATTATACCGCGTAAATAATTACCACAACATCACTTATGTTTTCAATCTGCTAGAAGTCAAAACTTAAAAGCTATCACCCATGGTGATAAAACTTTCCTTATCTTGTTTACTCTCATTCGGGCTCCAGTCTCCCCCCCCCACGCCCCGCGCCAACGCATCGTGAGTCGTGACCTTGACTTGACTGTGTCAAGATATAAAGCAGATGCATCGAACAGTGAGTGTTATCTTAATGGCCCGCTGCTGTTCCTCTTTCGTGATTGTGAAATACTACTTTTTTATTTATTTATTATTTAACGTCTATCCTATTCAGTTATAAAAACTGATTTACAAAGGAGGACAACTAAATAAATCTAATTACATAGATGCAGAAACTACAATAAACTACATTTAAGCCAACATATTTGAAATATTAGCATTAGGCCTACAACAACAATGCATTTAAATACAACAATTTTGTTAACAAATGAAAATAATATAAAATGTTTAATTTAATTAATGAATCAAATATAAAAAAGTGTAGGGAATGAAAAGAAAAGGAAAAAAAGGAAAAAAAAAGAAAAAAGAAAAGTCATCGGCACGTCATTGTTTATAGAACAGCATTAGGCCTACGTCCGAGATATCACGATAATTGATGAGCGCGTTTCTTCACAGTTCATTAGACACCCCACACGATTTTTTTGTGTTACTACCCGGGTAGCCCGCGGGTAATGTGGACGGGTACCCGGGTCGTAAAAATGTCGGGTTTCGTCATCCCTATTCCTTACCCTCTATATGTCTCATCTTGTTATATGTTTAATTAATGTTCACTATTTTTAGAGGGGTGACGAGGATCGATAGTAAACGATCCTTGTGTGTTGTCACCCTTTGCTGATTGCTGAGAATAATGTTAAAACAAATTCTGGTGCTATTAAAAAAATCTTCATTCTCAAGTATGCTTTTAAGTTTTAACTTATTAAAAAAGTAAGAAGTTAAAAAAGTTTTAAAAAAAATTAAATTATTCCCCTCTCTCTCTTGTTTATTTACAAGGAACTGCATAGGGTAGGCCTAAAAAATAAAACATGCATATTATATGCATATGATGATGGTTAAAACTGCACTGAACTTGCAGGATATTTACAATCACATAACATAGACGTTCATATTAGTAGTTAAAATCACCTCCCTAAAGTTAACTCACTCGCATTTTGATTGGACGAGTGAGCGGAGCAAACGGAGTCTCTATGGCAAGTTTTCGACACTTCATTGTGTTTATGTGTGTATGTCTGTGTGTTCGATGTGCAGGGGCCAAACTAGGTACTCTCATCCGATTTTGACCAAATTTCACACCAACGCCAAGGACCAATAGATAGAGTGCTGTTAACATGGACAGCAAAATTTGCACGAATCCAACCCACAAAAAATTTAAAATGAAACGAATTACTACTTAATTTTTTAAACTTAAAGTTTGCTTTGGAAAAAAATAAAATTTAAATACCCTTTCTCAACAATGTTACCATTGAATGTTAATTACTGCAAAAATCTTGATTTGCAGAGCTTTACTAAATTGGATTTGATTTGAGGAGCATAAAATATGGATGCAGAACATATCGAGTTGAATTTAAGTTTACGTATGGACCTTTCTAACACATTTTTTTTAAATCTTGGTAGCTTTAATACTTTGACGTTGGCGATGTGATATGTTTTCATTGTTTTGGTGTCGCCCGCGTCCACGTGCATGTAGCGATCAGTGGCAGACAAGTTTCATTTCATTTTATTGTCTTGTTTTGTATACCTAATACTAGCATATAATGTTACAATGTTATGACAAGATAAACAAGTTAAATAATACATTATATTATAAGCTAAACACGTCTTTTCAAAAGACTAAGACAATTAGGATGTATAGAAAATAATAAAACTAATTTACATTAATTACAAAATACACTTTTACAACAATACAATAATACACAATAAAAATATATACTTTTACACTAATATAAGATAGGCTACTAGATAATATAAGTCTAGGCATCTATAATATGTCTCCACTTGATGACTCATGCAGAGCTGCATACATGCATGCTATGTACTCGCTCACTCGTCCAACAACGACTTTGGCGTTTTCCTAGTATAGTCAATAAATGATATTATAATTTTGTTGTTAACCTTTTAGTGAAATTATTGATTAAGAACTTTGTTCTACTTTTAGACTTTGTTTCAGAGTTCAGCATATACAAATCACATCCTAAGCAATAGCACATCTAACATGTCCGGCTTTCACCCGCCGGGCCTCAATAGTACTCTGTTCGATTACGGTTCTCATCCTAATCTGTCGCCACCGCCGAGCAATTCTGGCATGCATTTCCCGCACTCGAACTCAAACAACTACCCGTCTGAGATCCAGCGATTGAACGACGAACTTCAAGTGAGCAGGAATACTCTTGCCTCGTGGGACGAGCGGATATCCCAGGCTAGGACCGCCTGCGAAGCTTGGCATAGGGAGGCGGAGGAATCCAACCGGAAGGCAATACAGGCGGAGAAGGAGAGAGACGAGGCGATGAAACGTTTAAAAATAATTGAGAAAGAACTAGACTTGTTGCAAGGGAGCCCGTACCTGCACGGAGTTAGACGCATTTCCGAATTGAATACTTTATCATTACAAATGCTAAAGCAACTTCAAGGTCAACTTCGAACGGATTGCGAGAAAGTGGATGAGGTAAGTTATACTTTCAAGTGATTATCTCTCGTGGTAATAACGTATGGTTGTTGTTAGTCGTTTTTGAACCCCCATAACGGATAAAATATAATAATTTTAACTTGGACCATGCTTACACCTAGTAGTGATACATCTGTTGCCACTTCCAACTCTGCGTTGGGTCGGCATTAAAGATAGGCCTCTCCATCTTCTTCTCTTCTGCCACCACTCTTCTCTTTCAACCACATTCCAGTCTTCTCCTTGCTGTTCTCCATCTTTTCTAACACTATCCTGCCATCGATGTTGTGGTCTGCCAAGTATCCAGCATCCATTCAAATTGGTCACTGGTAAAAACTAAAAATGTCACATTCAAAAAGGTGAGATGTGGCAAATAGGATTTGTCAATAGTTTATAGGCCTACTCTATAATTTTAAAAATTTTTAAAAATGATCAAAAGTGAAAAGATGCATTGACCATTAGGCCTACTTGATGGTGACCTATAATAACAGTAAGTAATCCCTAAATAATTCAAACTTGGATAGTTCGAAATTAGGCGTACCTACCATATTGTCCTGAATATAAGCCTACCCTTTTTTCATTATTTTAAGTTTCAAAAGTCCCTTACCAGCTTATATATTCATGCTTATGCATATGTTTTCTTTTTTATATTTCAACAAGAAAAGTAGGGGGTCGGCTTATATTCAGAGTCGGCCTATATTCGGCACAATACGGTATTTTTAACAAAAATATTGATCCCTACTAGTATCAATATACGATTTTGTAATTTTATATGTTATTCTTTTGCTTAATTCAAAATTAAGTAGAATTTGTATTTCTATGTCATATTTTGTCCCATGTTTGGAATTCAATGCGTTTTAAGTCAATTACAATTAGGCATACCAAATACTAAAACTAGCCAGTTGGCCTTTTCCACACAATTGCAAATACTTGATTTTAAATTTAAGTACTTGCACATCTTATGATTTTGTGTATTGTTGTTCCTTTTACTACTGATACTAAGTAAATTGTATTTGTGGGACATACTAGGCCTATGTCCTGTTGCAATGTGGCCACAGAATAAATAAATAGTCTGGCATAGTTCTAAGCCCTGAAGGTACTATTATTTAGCCGAGTGTTCGTAGTAGTTCTAACGGGCAGTCTAGACTCTAGAGGTCCTATGATAAAATTATATTAGTTTAAAATAAATTGTATGCTTGGGTAGCACAAAATGCTTGTTTTATATTGTATGGCATGGCTTTTGTAAGGCATTCATTGATGTTGGACAAGACTTTTGATTAGGTAGGTCTATTGAATTTACCGATAACTCCTAAATTATCAATAGTACCGGTAGTGAAACACTTTTAAAATAGCCCGTCTTTGAGCTCTACTGAGTGATTCGTCGCCGTCAATCGATAGGCCTGCCCATATTCGATTCCGATACCATCCGGATCCCTCATAGTAATACTGTTATTCAGACTTCCATTATTTTCTCTTAACTGTACTGTTCTTTGTTCCACAGATAATTTACTCCCAGATGGCTAGAACATGCATGGTATGTGAAGAAGATCAGCGTAGCATAACATTAGGCACATGCAATCACTATGTATTATGTAATAACTGCGCCAAAACACAGAAGGAATGCCCGTACTGTCAAATGCCAATTAATGCAGGGCTACCCTTATAATATATACACATCATTCAAGCATTGTATTCGGCAGAAGACAAATTATTATATCATACTTTAATAATATTACAATTAATATTACTGCACTGTTACTAGAAATGTACTCAGAATACAAAACAAGATTGTTTAGTAATTAAAACCTCTGGCCTTTGTAAATTGATAGTACGTGTGTATTTTTCTGGTTGATTTTCACATGCTGCTATTAATAGATAAGAGTTGTAACATTGCGGATGAGTTTTTTATTTTTCATATTTTTATCTTAAATATTTTATTGGCAATTTGCTTTTACATTGGTTGTTAGGTAGGAATTTAGGAATAAAATTATTGAAATATTTTTGGCATAAATTTTCTAGATATTGGTATGTATTTAATCTATTTATTTACTTTTTAGAAATGTTTTCACTTTAATCAATTAAATTTGATTGTTGTTTAAGAAGGCCTATGATGAGTAACAAATCGAAAGATATACTGAGTTCAAGTCTCGATTGAAAAGTAGAATGTTTATATAGAATCTAATTTACGGTAAGTTCATACTTAACACGGCGCATTTCTTCGCGTAATATATTTGCAAAACATTTTCCATCAACTCTTCATATTACCCAAATAAATTGTGTATGCTGAGGTGCACATATAGTGTGGGAAATAATAAATATTGTATTGTATACACATGAATCTTGGTTTTGCTATTAAATGTTCGGGAAATGATACCTAGCCGTTTCAGTATTAACATACCGTATAAAACAAATTTTAAATGATTATAAATGTGAAAAGCACAAAGTTGCACCATATTATAAAAAGGCCTATTTTTCATCCACAAGTGCATTAATTTTTCTATGCATATATTTTTTTATTTTATTTTCTGAGATTTCATTTAACATCGGACATTTCTGGCATTTTTGTTGACATTCCAAATACTGTTGAAATAAAGTACAAAACCTTAACATAATCTCTAATTTTTGATGACAGAAGAGCATGTATTTTCAGTTGTACTAGGTCTTGAGGTTAAAATAAGTACAAAGTAAATCTATATTTAAATGTCAAATAGCAATTTTTGATCAGTGAATCGGTATATGTACTAGGGATAACAGCAAGCACCTCTAATTAGAACTAGGTAGTACCTGGTTTATAGTTGATAAACATGTCCGTATTTTAAACCCCATATAAAGTAGTCACTCTTCGAGAGGAACAACGTTGGTTGTGGTAATCAGTAGCTGCTTAGATTGTTGTGAGACACAATTGAGAATTATAGGTTTTTATAGTGGGTTGTTTCTACTCGCTAAGTTCTACACTATGTACGCATAATTATTGACTTAGCATCCTCTAGAACAAATTGTATCGATTGATAAATGTAAAATGATGAATAAGATTTAATATAGTAGTTTGTGAGTATTTTTGTATCTTACTCAGTTATCAACTTTTCAATTTCATCATAATAATATTTACACAATATTTACATTTTTTTATGTCTTTGATCATATTATAATCAAAGACATTAAAAAAATGTCTCCACCGGGAGCAGTCACTGTTTTCTTTGTCTGTGGTTTTTGTAATTTCCATCTTGTCTAAATCCATCTGAAAGCGTACCACTCGCTTAGGCCTACTGGTATATTCATAGGATGGTACTAGTATTTAACCCTCCAAGAATCACATTACAAAATCGTAAGTAATTTACAAGCCAAAAATCCTACTCACGTGGGCAATTGTCATAGGTCTGGGGCAAAGCTCTAGCCGCCGGAGTCATTTCGGCGTAGGCTTAAACTTTTTGTCTGTTAGTTTTCTAAAACCTAATCGACCACGCTGAAATTCAGCCGGTTTTGATGTTTTCCTGGATTATTTTTACGGGTAACGAATGAAAAGTACCCTCTGTAGTAAAAGAAGTTTACTAGAATTTTGGAGCATTTGTACTATATTCAAGACAAAAAATGAAAACCCAGCTCCTCTGGGAATGGAACCCAGGTCTCCCACTTCCTGGGGGATTACATGCACTGAGCTACGGTAAAAAATGGGGCAATATGCAATGTTTTATTGTTACTGTGAACTTGTATTGTCCTTTACTTTCTGTCACATGCCAAAATAGTGTAATACTTGCCTGCTGATATCCCTAATATATATCTTTGAATTGGTGGCACATTTCAAACGTATTTTTACAATTATTTTTGTGTGTATTGCCTGATTTGATAGGTTTGATTTTAAAATTGAACTTAGTTTTGGACCATGCTATTTAATAAAGAGATGACCCTTCATGATAATTAAAAATAGGTCTACTATTTATTTTTAGGATATTTATTCTTGACAAACATTCCTCACCTGCTTGTATAGTAATTTTAGTTTGTTTAAAGTAGTAGAGTATATGCATGAGGTGACCATTTAAACATAAAATCTGAGGCAAATTCAATTTTGAGCAGTATGACTGGATCGTAATTAGCATTGCATATACCACTTCACAAATGTACTTACTGTCGCGTTGATAGATGAGTATTTTAGATCTCTATTGTGCAGAGCCCACCTTTACTGTGATGTTTCTTAGTTCATTTCAGCTGTGGTTGCATGGCAGAGTTGCATTTTAAAAGTAGGGCAAAGTAACTATAATCTCTGACCCATCCAACAATAACAATTTTTCTGGTAGGCCTATAGCAGCTAATCAATAGTATAAAGCTGGGTCTGCACCTGAGGATTTCCTCCGAAGAAGTTAAGCAAAGAGCTCGCTGTATTCTGCTCGTTTGTCGATGCTCGTCCACAACAGCTGGGGTGTTCAGTTCAGAGCGTTCACCGAATTTTGCTTAGCGTGCTCTGCTTGTTCGGTTCGTTCGTAGGGAAACACTCCGGTGTGGACTCTGCTTAATACTCTGCTTTCAAAAGTATGTAAAACAATTCATGAAGGTGTAATTTTCATAGGAAATATTTCTGTAATTCTTCAGAACAAAATATGTAATTCAAGTGATTTTGAAGATTTCCTGAAAATTTTATCAAGATTGGAGTAACCATTTGTCCAGTCGAGTGAAACAAATACACAGCATTTTTTGCCTCTATAGCTCTTCCAGCTCCATCCTCTACAGTAATTTAAAAGTCGCTAACGTTATGATAATCTTCTGCGAAATATTTCATGCTCAACTAAAATATTGTTTGAATGAGATTGACAAATGAACTTTTCCTTACATTTATTGAATGTATTATTATTTATTATTATTATTAGTTTCCATGCATGTTTCCATTTACTAAAAGACTTGCTGGGCATGTATATTCTATTATGTAAACCTTATTGATGACTAAAACAGACAGTGAAGCTTTTGGTTCAATGGAAAATCTGCAATCTTGGGCAAGTGAACATTGAAAACCTTGCACATTTGGCATTATACTGCATTTACTAACATATACCTATGTACTTTGTATATAGTATCACATTTTAGCAGCACAGATTATACAGGGACTAAAGTATAATAGTATTTTATAAATACCCAAGCTAAATCTTAGGGGGACAGTAGGTAAACCAAAGCGACCAAGCCAACCCTGTAGGCGAGTGAGCGTTAACGTACCAAAGATAGATATTTTTTAATAGGAAATATAGCAATCAGTGGTATGGACAGTGCGAACACCCGCAGATCAACAAGGCCAATTCAGACCAACTTTGAATTTATTATGTGTCTCATTGCTAGGATGGCTCCTGATGGACAAAGTCCAAATCAGAAGTCTAAAATCTTCTGCCTGGAGCGGGAATCGAACCCAGAATCATCTGCATTGGAAGCAGAGCGGGAATCGAACCCTGGACCTTCTGCATTGGAAACGGAGACTCTAACCAAAGATTAGTCATGTTGCTCTAACCACAAGACCAACGAGCCACACAAATTTTTACTATTGTTCATTATGTCTGCATCTATGTAATATGATTTATTTAGTTGTCCTCCTTTGCAAATCAGTTTTTTAACTGAATAGGATAGACGTTAAATAAATAAATAAATAAAAAATAAATGACGTAGGCCTAACATAATTTAATATTCGTCGCGTTCTTTTGAAAAGTATTGGAATTATTGATGGAAGATAATATTAATTCCAGGCTCGCTAGATAATAATATGATAGGATGTGCACTGCTCTCTTTTGTTGTACATTACACTTCCTTGGTACTTTTGAATTTGGCGCTCTAGTCAATTGCGCGCATGCGTTCTTGTGGGTGGAAGTCAGTGGTGGAAGTGCACCAATCGCCGATAACGCACACAACTCGTGTATAATTTATTTTTGAAGTTTAAAATTGAAGATTATTATAATTAACAAACTACGAATATTTTATTTCATTTATTATTTTACAGGCAAGAGACAAGGTGCAATATGGCTTTGCATATGGTTTGTGGCCAGACTTTTTGAGGAGTATGAACCGGTCTGCACTTAAGGGTGTGGGTGACTGGGTGGGGTGGCTCTTTCAACGATGTAATAAAAAAAGTATCTTTATGGCAAACAGGTATTTTAATTTGTAGTGTAAGTAAAAACTTCCTCTCGTCGCTCATTCTTCCACATTTTTTAGTCGACAGTGCCGGTGGAAGTGGAACGACAGGTGATCAGCAGTTAGCACAGTTTTTTTTTGTACATTTCAGCCTTAATCAATGGTTTGGGTTTCAATTTGCAAAAATTTGAAGTTTGAAAGCGCAGTATGAAAATATGATCACGTGAATTTACGAATCAGCTGCTGTGTTGTGTTCCCTCTCTAGTCCTCCCCCCACCACTTTCGACTCTCCTGAACGCTACACGCAAACACATCAATACGTTTCTACTCCTCTGCCCCCTTCGCATCCAAACAAAAGATCGTACACTACAGTATGAATCACTCAGCCACCGATGAAAATTCGCCCCAAGCACCACAGTATGACTCATTACCACCCAACGTACGTGAGATTTTCCACGTACTTTCCCCAGAAAAGCATGGATCCGACATCGTAATGAATCTTTGTTCGGCACTCGGCAGCAGAGTTTGGGTGCCAATACCTACAACCAATAGGAAATCGTTTTATTGTGACCAATCACAAAGCAGTATGTTATGACGTTCACCTATAGTGTTAGCGTTTATTATAGCCAATAGTAGCTCAGTCATGTGACCCGGCTGGCCAATGAAAACTGACCATCACCAGCGCACTCTCTACAGATTTCCGTTATTTCAAGACGCTCAGTTGTGTTTTGGAAATCGCAAGCGACACAAAGTGGTATTTGTCACATTTCCACATCGTTGAAGAAAGTCAAAAGTATTGTTCAGGTAAATATATTTATCAAATCATATGCGTAAACCTAATGTTTAAGTAGTAATATACATTTTAAGAAACGTTTGGAGCCTAGTTATTATGTTTGAAAGATACAAATCGATGTATAAAGATCTATCCTGAAGCCATGAATCATTAGCTAACCGCTTTTGTCATCGCCATGTTGTTATGAAGGGGGGACCTACCTCGTCTTGGCGCGCGATGTGCATGGGCCGCCGTCTCTAATAAAACATGGACCTAATTTAATATTAAGCAGGCCTAGCCGCCTAGGCCATATTGGGGTGACAATCAGGCTAAGAAAACTGGGTTTGTAAAGATTTCACATTTCATCCTGGTGGTAGGGCCTAGGCTAGCCTAGGCCTGCCAGAACGGGGCTAGGCCTAGGCCTAGGGTCAGATTACCACTGTGCGGACGGACACTCTGCGGACATTTCCCGTTTTAAACTTACCTTAAAGGATTTAAATTGAACCTTTCATTGGGTAATTTGGTTTCACGTCATCCGAAATTCAATCCTCTGTAAGAAAACGTCTCAGGCTAAAATACACCACCGGCGGTATTATATTATAAAACAAAATTGTATAGGTGTATGTGTCGAGATCGCGCGTTTTTTCTAGGTCTGCTAACAAGCCATCAAGAATTTGAAACCGAAGTTTAGGTAAGTATTTTGTTATTATTCTTAGTGCAATTTTATATCGTACGATCATTTTAACAATGAAGGGATATTTAAATTATTGAAATCATCAACTTTTTTTGCAGAGGAAAGCGTAAAATAGTGGCGTCGGATAATTACAACAAGCGTCATGTCCGCAGGACTCCGCCCACACGATCGGCCCTTGACCAGCCTGCGGACGCATTTATTAGTTTGTTTTCACTTGCAGTCGTCGCAAGCCACTTGCAGACTTCTTACACTTCAAATATATTAAATAAATACCTGTAGCCTACTTAAAATAAATGATAAGTGAATAAACTATTATAATAAAGAGCCTGAGAAGTTATTTTGACGTGTCCGCGTTCGAAAACCACTCCGCGGACACTCACCTTTGAGAGGATTTTTCATGCAGTTCTTCGAGGCGCGTAGATTACGGGAACCTTTTTATTTACACAAAATTACATAAATACATGTTTCCTTTACTGGAAATAAGTTTTGACGACATATAGCTGTCTATTTAGTAACCAGAATTATTATTTTGAAGTATCTGTGAGCGTGAACCATCCTGCGGACAGTCGGACACTCCCGTTTTGTTGTTTCCACAGATCCTCTCCTCCTCTCCTCTTACACATAAATATAATGAAGTAATAAGTAAACATATACAAACTACTGTAAATTCATAAAAGTAATATATTCTAGTATACTACACAGCTCTGGGAAGATTTTTTGGTGTGAAGGTACGAGAATTATCTCGCGGACAGCTCTCCGTTTTCGGCGAGAATTTTCAGTTGCAGTTCGTCAGGATCGCTCTGTACTGGGAAACTACCTATAATAAATATGTGTGCCCTACTGTAAATCACTTATAATTGAATAAAGAACTCAAATAATACCCTTTAAATATATTTTCCACGGTCTACGTGTAGGCCTAGGCCCAATTTCTTGACCGAGGTAAGTAGGCCTAGGCATTGATTAAAGAAGGCTATCGCCCTTCTTTAATCAATGGCCTAGGCCACCTAGGCCCTAGGCCTAGGCGACAAGCAGTGCGGCAGTCGATCTTTACGCGGTAATTTATTATTCCTATATATTTATTGTTTAAGTATATTGTTATTAATTAATCAATAACATAACAAAGTTACTTGATATGGCAATTAGCGATATCTACGCAGCAATAAGCACCTTGTTGTGATTGACGTCTATAGCCAACGGAATGGAACTTGGGTCAAGGCAATATAGGCTCTAGGTGAATCTTGTGCGAGTTTTAAACTACTTATATATGTAACTGAATCACTAATAAATATTATTTTCACGGACTAATTAACATTTAATGTATATTAACGAAACTACAAGGGTCAAAGTCAGCTGTAGAGAGCGTCTGGACAGCCGCCATTAGGTGTCCGCAGAGTGTTCCTCGCGCTGTCCGCCACTAGGTTCGCCCGTCCGCAGGCTGGTAAATTCGGCTGTTTCTCTTTCCCTTGGCTATATAATATAATTTTATGGCTTGTGATTGGCTACAGCGTTTGAAAACCAACCAATCAGATGTCTGGAAGTGGATAGTCGAAATTTTAAGTCGATCTACAGCAACATCGATTAAAAATCGACTTTGAGAGTGGGAGGGGACGTCTGAAAACCTTAACTGTCCGCACAGTGGTCATCCGACCCTAGCCTAGGCCCTAGCCTATCTCGTCTTGGCGCGCGATGTGCGTGGGCTTAGCGTAGGGCGGAGGGCCGGGTGGGCTTGGCCTATGCCTACATTTGGCACTCTTGTAGACTTTGCCGCCTCTAATAAACCAAGGACTATGGTTTAATATTGAGTAGGCTAGGCCTAGGCTATCCCTAGGCCGTAAATTGGGGTGACCCATCAGTTCAGGAAAACTGAATCAAGATTTCACGGTACTTCTTCGGTTGGTATGGACCGTTTTTTTTTTTTTTTTTTTTTTCAATAAAAACACGGAAAAACAACTACCGGTAGGCCTAAGTAGTTTTGTAACGAAAAGGATTTCGGGTGCGCTCTTATCGATTATATCCTTCTAGAACTAGCGCGGCGCAGGGTAACCAGCTGAAAGTTCGGCTTACCTAACGCAAGTAGTTTTGTGAAACCGGTCCATACCAACCGAAAAAGTTAAGATTTTACATTTCATCCCAGTGTAGGGCCTAGGCCCTAGCTGCCAGAACGGGCCTAGGGCTGGTAATTGTGCAGTAGGCCTACCGCCGCTCAAAAAAAAAAAAAAAAAACTTCAAAATACTAATTTTGCCTAGGCCTAGAAGTGGGGTGGGGGGGGATGCTTTTTGTTGCCATGGTCAGTTTAGCCCACCCCCACGGCGCTACGCCCCCCGCCCCTCCCCACTAACCTACATTTGAGTGCGGAGGTATAGGGGTACTGCATAATTACCAATTGTGGCTGTTTAGGCACATTTTGGTTAATATTGTGTCTCTCATTGTAGATCTGAAAAATGGCACGTACAAAGCAGACTGCGCGTAAGTCTACCGGAGGAAAAGCTCCCCGTAAACAGTTGGCCACAAAAGCCGCTCGTAAAAGTGCACCGTCAACTGGAGGAGTGAAGAAACCCCATCGTTACCGTCCCGGAACAGTCGCTCTCCGAGAAATTCGTCGTTACCAGAAGTCGACTGAATTGCTGATCCGTAAGCTGCCGTTCCAGCGTCTTGTTCGCGAGATTGCTCAAGATTTCAAGACTGACTTGCGTTTCCAGAGTGCTGCTATTGGAGCTCTGCAGGTAAATATTCTGCCTAGGTGCACAAATGCCAACACTACTGGGTTATGTACATTTTGGTATTTGGTTTCTTCCCCTACAATTGATTAAAAGTCGGTGGTAGGTTTGTTTCCTCCTTCCTTCTTATGGTCTTTCCATTTACTTGTTCATACCCTTCTACATATCCTTTCTTCCTAGGCTTGCCTTATTTTTCTCTTCGCTATTCCTTTTGTACTTACGTACTTTACATACGCCCAATTTTCTGTATCTTGTCCTTGGCTTGTCCTAGAACCTTCTCTAATATTGTGTCGGGGAAAATCATCGACCCACCACAAATGTGTCCACTCACAGTCTAGCGGTAAAACAGGATCTGTGTATTTTTGGATCTTCGTTGTTACATTTGATGCGTATTCCTGGCAAAATGGGTTAAGAAGAGTTACGACTTTAAGAGAAGGCCTATCGTACGTTACTGGGTCTTAACCCATTGAGCCACGAGTATATTTTGCCCGTACGGAAGCAAAACTTAAAACCGTATTATGGGTGATGGCACCCCGCCGCACCCAAATGCACAAAAATGGAAACTTCTTCGGTTGGGGGGGCCCAACTTTTCAACACTTGTTTTTTTTTCAACGAAAACATACGCACCAGAAATCCTTTCCGTTACAAAACTACTTGCGTTAGGTTAGTCAACCTTTCCGCCTAGTTGGGGCCTACCTGCCGCGCTAGTTCTAGGATATATTGGCACTTCTGTACTTGGCGGGTCCCAACATTTTTTTTTCAATGAAAACGTACACACCCGAAATCCTTTCCGTTTCAAAACTACTTTTGTTAGGTTAGCCAAACTTTCCGCTGGCTACACTGCGCCGCGCTAGTTCTAGGATACAATAGAAAAGAGCGCACCCGAAATCCTTTCCGTTGTGTACAAAAGTTGGGACCCGCCAAGTACAGAAGTACCGATATATTTGATGAGCGCACCCGAAATCCTTTCCGTTACAGTGTATAAAAGTTGGACCCCCCTAGCCGAAAAAGTACCTAAAAATGTAGGCCTAGGCCCATTGTTTTTAGTTAATAATGCTTTGCTTTTCCAGTTTGTATCCCACCAGCCCTAAGCCTAACCCTTCTTGTGTCATCGTCTCATTTTATCTTGGTTAGAAGCACTATCTTCATCCACATCATTATCAACGCTTGCATTGCATCATTGCAAGCTAATCAACAACAAACTTGAATCTCGCAATATATCACAACTCGCTGGAAATTTAGCACAATCCATTCAGATTTGCCATCTAGTAATATTCAGGAGCTTTACGTCATTTTTACAAAGTACCAGCTGAGAAGCCTATTTCTGTTACGGTGCACCGCCTTGACAATTTTTAGGCCTTCATCTTATTTGTAGTCTGTGAAATGGCAATGTTAGAGTATTTATCGGTAAAAAACTTTGCCACATTGGTGAAAGAGTCAGCATCCATATAGTGCTGCTATCTTTGTGAGATTGACTGAACTACTATGTCGCTTTGGTGTGAATTGAAATGACGAACGGACATGGAACCGTTCCGTATGTTGATTTTCGGGCCAGACTCTCTGCATACGGAACGGTTCTGCATTGTGGCGGAATGGGTTAACATAACTTATTGGATTCAGTGGCCTTTTCATAGATCTGCTTGAATTATAAGTTATGGATGGGTAAAACAAAATTGACATCTTAACCCCTTAGCTGTTTATGCCGTATATATACGTCCATGCTAAACGGCATCCGTACTGTGCATGCCGTAAATATACGCGCCGCAACACTTCCCACTTCGTGTGTCTGTGCATGCCGTATATATACGCGTATTATCGCCAGCAGCAGAGGTCTTCGTTCTAGTGATTTTCATTCTGTTATGTTGGTGGTAGATGATCGATTTTTCGAGGCTATTCTAACGGGAATAGGAGCCTATTGCTTCATCTGTGCATAGTGGCGTCGCGTAAGGGTTGTTTATATATTCATTACATGTCTGTTATTTTAGATTCAGATATAGTTTGGAGGGTGAACTGAATGATTTAATTAATTACAGTGATGATACAAAAAAAATAATTGAGATACTTGCAAAAGTGGCAAAGTAATGATAGTTTCAACTCAAGTATAAATAAGGGCATTTAACCTTAAAATAAATACACAGGGGAAGAACAACTTCTGAAAATAAATTGCACAGTTAAGGGGTTAAAGAGACGAGATGCCTGCCCGAGGCCTCGCCATGAGTTGTGTGTGTGACGGCGTTTATCGTATGGTTGCGCAATGCCTGCAGGCCGTCTGGAGCTGTTGTGCCGGAAGTATATATTTAGGGCTTCCGCTTAAATCAGAATAGGAGAGTGACTTTTTTTAAATTTGGAAGTAGATAAACAGTACATTAATTTTAAGGCTGGGCATCGATTAATCGATGTCTGCGTGTATATTTCCACATAGGCCTAGATTTTTTTTTGGTGTGGTAATTAATGTTTTTTTGTTAAATTAGTTAGGCCTAGCATGTATTTAAAAATAAAATTACCGATTTTGCAATTTTTTTAATTCACGCTTAAAACATTGGAAAATATATTTCAACGCAATAATTTCAAATTCCAATAATTGTTACATTGCAATTTGAGGTAGGCCTACTCTTCAACAGTTGCAAAATTAGCTCGTGTAAGTTTGAATGGTCCGCCGCCGAGCGCTAGAGCGGCCTTATATTTGTTGCCTAGCAACGCTGGACCATTCCCCTCCCGTCAACACGCTGCGCCAACGAGGCAAGGCACTCGACTCTCGCGTTCTTTTCTCTCGCTTGCTTCACCACTCCCTCTCTCTCACTCCCTCGTGGGAGGGGCATCGAGAGGCCCGTCGCCGTCGCAGGTGGCGGCCAATCCGCCGAGACAGCGCGCAATTCACATAGACGCAAATATGAGAAAAGCTAGTTTTATGTCGATTGTATATCGTAATATGATTACAAAGTGACTATCGACGGGATATTTTTTGGCACGATATTATCGAGATTTTATTCTCATTTTGTTTGGCACGATTATCGGTATGAAAGTTTGACATTAATTAATTTAATTTTTTTTCTTTTTACGAAATCACGATGACATCAATTATTTGACATTGATATCGATGTTGTTATAAATTACGATGCCCAGCCTTATTTTATTTACTGTCTTGTGGTAATAGGCCTTCACATTATAGGCCTGTTGCTGTTGATGAATCGTTTATTGAACTAACTGTTCACCCTGCTCTTAAGAGTGAATGTACTCGTTCACAAGACTATGTGTTACTTTAAACTTTTCTCTAAAATTGTGCATTTGAAGGAATTCCCGGCTGCTTGAATGTACGGTTTTTCCGCTAGTGATCTATTTCACGGCAACGACAATACTCTGCGTCATTACCCCTTCCCCTTACGCCCATGATCAAATTTGCTATCTGGATGTCGAGAAATTTGGTTAAGGGTACCCAGAATATTCACTGTAGACACCTTGCCTATTTTTTTTTTTTTTTGCCACGCTGCAATAGTATAGGCCTTTAGGCCTAGGCCCTACAAAGGTCAATTCTACACGATTTGTTACTTAATCATTTTATACGTAAAAGCTCTTGCGTATAAAAATGTGGTCAATAAGTTAACACATATAACAAGGCTAGGCTAACATGCCTACTATTTCTGTTTTGCAGGAGGCCAGTGAGGCATACCTCGTGGGTCTGTTTGAAGACACAAATCTGTGCGCCATCCACGCCAAGCGCGTTACCATTATGCCGAAAGACATCCAGTTGGCCCGGCGAATCCGTGGAGAGCGTGCTTAAGTTTCGTACCATCCTAGATTCGACATTCAATCATCGTGGGAACGTTCCAGCTGCGTCATGCAATGTTAACCTCCCCGTGTTTCGTGTTGTCGGAACTGATAACTATATAATTCACTCATCGATTTTGTTTTTATCATGTGCGACTGTTCACCGTCATATTTTGTGCTCGTAGAGAGCGAACTTTACTTCACTGCCATGGATTGATTAAAGGTTTTATGTGCACATGTTTAATAAAATTTTAAGTTCTCATAGAATTGCATTTGAAGATTTAATCTAAATGACCTTTTACAATGCTTATTATGTGTGCGTCTCATATAATACGAAGACCTGTGACAAGATGAGTTGATGCTGATGTAATAAGCGTAACACATTGTGAACGGAAATTGTGTTTAGTCTTCTTTGTAATTATCCAAGCATATTCAGTATTTAATGTTGGGTAATATTCGTTGAGAAAGATTTGTGTTGTCTTGTGAATCTTGTGACGGTGGTCTCTATTCTTTTCATAATCGAATCATTCTTTTGTACTTGTAGTTGATACTATCGTAGACTTAATGTTATTATGTAGTAAATAGTTTTCTGGGGTTTTATTTTAAGGGGGGTTGGGGGGGTGAAACATGTACTTCATGTATTAGAGTAACACTTAATATAAATTAAATTCTTATCAGACTATAATTGGTTTTATGCCTACATTATTTATTTCCTACTTTCACCACCTTTTTTAATAGTTAGCACTTACTTCCACCTCCGGTATTCCCTACGTCCCAACCTGGTCACCACTAGTAGTGTTTATTTTATATTGTGTTGCGCGGCTGGTGCTCGCACCTTCTCCCTTGCTCCGTCGACTCTCCCAAGTCCCAACCTGCTCGGAAAAAATAACGTTTTTGTTATTGTAAGTTTCCCGAGCAGTTTGAAAAAGGCCTTTCCTTATCTGGCTAACAAGCAAATGGAGGCTCAATAATGCCGTAATTATCTGTTAGTCAACCAGTGCATGTCTGCACTTTCCCTCCGCAGCCAGGGGCGCCGACTCCGTGGGTGCTCGGGGGCTGAAGCTCCCCTCAGATTGTTTGTGGAGGGTCCTTCAAATATTCTGTATTTTTTTAAATCTGCCCATGTACTACTAATAACTAATAAGTAATAACAAAGTTTTGGGCTTCCTGAGGTAATGAGTTATTTTTGGTAAATCTGGCAAATAGGATTGTGACTCAATTGTGGAAATTGTCCTGTGGCATAACAAATCTACAACCATAAAATATAATTTGTAGACCTTTCCTGTGCATGCCTGAACAGAAAAGGGGATTTACATTTGAATATTATTTTCAATTGTAGGGAGGCTAGGAGTGATTAGACAAAATCAATGGCGGATACAGGGTGGTAATGACTAGGGGTGCCGTTCGATACGAATTTCAGTATCGATAATCGGATAATCGAATCAAAATTAGGCCTAAACTTGCTGGTATACCGACGCGGACCGTGGACCTTTTGCGAGTGCATCCTTTTGTTCTTTCTATTTGCTCAGAACAGGGTTTTTCCACGCTATAATAGCAACGTCTTTCACGAGCTTCCCCTTCCTTCCCCCCCCCGTCCGGGAACCTTCAGCAGTAGAAGACGCGCTAGCTACCCGGCTTGAGTGTTTCTTTGTGAAGGTCGTCTCTTGGAAATCGTGGTCTGTGAAGTTCATTTTAGTTTGTTAGATTGCGTCATCATTTACGAGATATCGTTAAACATTCAATACTCGATATTGATTGGAGAGATGAATATGTACGACATAGTTTGGAGAGTAATTGGTGTAGAGAACTGATATAATATTACGTGCACTAAGGAAAGAAGAAAAGCGATACGAGTTGCGTGGATGGGAGAATGCACTCGATAAAATACTGTGACCTTGCTTGGCCGTGACGCGCGAGTTGTCAATCAGCGCCTGACGGCGTAAATGCAGCGCCTAGTGCTGCAGCGAGCGGCCGTAACACACACGCGTCATGCTGGTGCCTTACTGCACAGTGCAGGCGTTCGTACTTCCGCCTTACGAGTGTGTAGATCTCGCAGTGGACGCATTATCACGGAATAAAGCGATTGATGTCTTGGGCATATTTTATAAATCGTGAGCGGGCGGAAATTACAAATTTCGGGGGCGAGCTATGATTATCGAATATCGATATCGATTTGGAGACTGAACGATTACGATCGTTCGGGAAATAATCGTATCTATCGATATATGTACACGCAACCCTAGTAGATGAGTGTAATTGTTCTCCCCCCCCTCATAGATCCTATTTGATGTAAGATTTGCTATCGTAAATCGTTAAATGCGATACGTAATAAAAAAATTAAATTAGTTAATTTTTTATAATTATTTAAAGTCTGTTACACTATAACATGTGAGCAACATGTGACTCAACTTGTTGACAGATGTAGTAGCATGAAATGTGATGCTGCTGTACACATGAAATAGTTGACTCAACATGACGACCACGCAATAGTGACAGAAGTTGAACAAGTTCAACTTGAGAAATGTTGACCAGATTGACGAGTTAACCAATGGCTGACTGATATTTGTCACTGATCATTCTGTTTAGTTGATCCATGTGGCTATTATAAACAAATTTGTGGGAGAAGACTATTTATGCGAGTAATTTACACTGAAAAGTTATTAAAAATCGTACCCGTTCAGATAAGACACAAACAATAATGAGGGTGAGTAAAAATGGTAAAAAAAGTTTTCCAAACGAGACTCGAACGGGGACCCTTGCGTGGTAGCCGAGCGCTTCACCGTGAGCAGCAGCGAACTGGAATCTGCGCGCTAGAGTGGTACTCATAGCCCATCAGATACACACGCAGACTCGATGACTAAAAGCTCGGGTGGCAATACGAGACTTAACTTTTATATCGATCTGCCAATACTTTTGAGACGTAGCGAGCGGACGAAGATTCATTCCTACACGGAGAAAAAAATCGGATGTTTTTTTTTTTTCGATTTTTGTGTTTGTTAAACGATCGGCTAAACCGATAATCCGATGCGATGAAATTTAGGAGGTCTTCGAATCTCGACTTAGAACTGCACGTTTGAGCACAATCGGAAATTAGTTCTCATCAAAATGCCAATTTTACGATTTTTTCGATTTTTAAAAAATTTCGACTATTGATAACACCTACAGCTTTATTCCGATTTTGATGATTTTTTTTCACAGAACCATAATTTATGAATTAAGATATCTTGTAAAATTTGAGCGCAATCGAAAATTATTCGTTATAAAATCGAAAATTTAGGTATTTCTTTTTAAAACAATTCTTTGACTTTAAACACCATACATGCTGTATCCGATTTGATGATTTTCACAGAACCTTAATTATGAATAATTATTCTTGTGAAATTGAGCACAATCGAAAACTATTCTAAAATCGAAAATTTACGATTTTTTTCTTTTTTAAATTACGATTAATTAAAAAACTTAAGCTAAAGTTATTTCAGTAAATTTAAATTTAATTTAAAAAAAGCTTCAATAAGTAATGATTTTTCACAGAACACAGCAAAATCCATATAAACAAATGGGGTAGCTCAATGCACCAATTACGTCATCCAACAACGCGGCGGACTTAAGCGCTTTTCCTAGTTTAATGTTATTCACAGCTGTATATGGCATATGTACGTAATTACTATCATTTTGGTATGAAAACCAGTTTCGACCTTAGTGGCAGTTCTCTCGACGGAAGTTCCAAATGTCCGTCAACATGTTGATGTGCCTAGAGTGAAATCACACACAGAGTTTAGTCTTGTCAACAAGTGAGCAAAACAAGTTGTGGTCAAATGCTGATGATAGTGTTACAAGACATTTAGTAAAAAAAAATCTTCAACTTACGTTATGATTTTTTTCACAAAAACGAAAATCGCCACAACACATGGCAGCTCAATGCCCCAATTACGCTCATCCAACAACGCGCCTGAAAAAGCGTTTGCGAAGCTTCCTAGTTTAACAAAAATCGTGCAATGGAACTTTAAAAACTAAAAAGTAATGAGATTCCTTGCATGTGGTGTAAAATGCTCGAGCATTTTCTTTTGGAGAATATTCCGAACATAGGCCTATTCTAAAAACTTCATATTTGTACAATTTTTTCAATTTATTTGAAATTAACTACTTTATATTCTTGGCACAATCCCTCGTCTGGGCCCGGGGTAGAATTTGGCCTAGGGCATGGCTCTGCTAATCATAAAAGGCGATTCAGGAGAAAAAGTCCATCTTGCAAACATCAGTTAGTAAAAGAAGGATAGTATGAAGATAAGATAGTATACTACTCCTCGAAACTAGAGGCAAGCTATGGCAATCGACGTCTGGGACCTTGCCCCCTTTCCTCGACCATGACGACAATGACAACGAACAATGACAAAGACATTTCAATGATGACCGATGTGAGAATCCCCCTTTCCTCCCCTTACCCGTGGCTGGTTCTGACCAACATGGGTCCCTTCTTCCAAATTCCCCTCGGCTAGAGTGGCACATTATGGCTTAACGGTTGATGTGCCTTTAATAAAAATTCACACAATCACATACATAAATAACAAATGACATTACGTACAAACAGTATGCAAATTAATACGATAATATAATAATAATAATATATTTAATAGGCCGTATATAATGAACATAATACTACAATGGGGACTTTTCTGAATGCGTGAATCAATTTTTGTTTTTATTTAGATAATATTTTTATTCATAAAAGTTAGCTGAAAGTTGCACCAAAAATTTTGTCGGGAAAAACGGGCGCATACGTCATAATTCGGTTCGTATGGCTTATCAACCAATCATTAACGAATAATCATAAAACAAAAGAAAGTGACAACAATTTGTTGTCATAGTAACACGAGAGAACCTGGATCTTATTAACTACGTTAACAGAGAAGCACGTTTGGATGTTCATGTGTTAAAAATTTCTGGGACCCACGCCCTAGAATGTAGCATTCTCGCCGTCCAAAAGTATGTAACTGGATGTAGTTAAATCCATGCCAAGTAATTTAATATATTATAGTTTGCCTGAGGCATGAGCCTACACCTAATAATGATAATTTCTAATATAAAATGTATGTATATAATAAAATCCAATTGTCAACGAATAATATGTACCTTACTTATACTGCAAATTTGTATATTCAACATTGACTTTGTTGGGTACATGGGATTGATTACCGACGCAAACAAACGGGGTAAAAAACTTCTTATGACCTCATGGTTGCCATGGTTATAAGACCTGGGGTCACTGCCTTTGCTAGGATTCTCATAGGAACTGTCAGGGAACCAATACATTTGCCAGGCGGTCGAAAGACTAATAAATTTTCCCTAAAACGCGTTACGCATCTGAATAAAGCGACGTTTTAAGCAAACACAAGCTGTTAGTGACCTATGCAGTAAATTTAGATTGTATGGTTGTATATTCATTCAAAAAACAAAAACAAACTTGAGATTTACAAGCCATGCATAAACCATGGAGTTTGGTAATATTTAAACTATGCATAAACCATGGACTTAGAATAGTTACTGGTGTTTTGTAAATCCATGCATAAACCATGTGGTGACCAAAGAACTTATTTTCTAAATTCATTGGCGTCGACCTGGATAGTGACATCACATGCCGTTTGAAATAATAAACGAACAACTTTGTACCAATTAATAAAATGAAAATGGTTTACTTTGGATTGGTTTATGCCTACATTGCGGCAATGGTGTTAAGTGGTTTTCTATTCATTCTATACACCCAAGTCAATATTTGGACTTTGTGTATATGTTCCCTATTTAGGTATCATTCAATAACTATGTCCTCAAAGTTGCCTTATGCTTACTAACTAGGAAAACGCTTAAGTCCCGCCGCGTTGATGGATGAGCGTAATTTTTTTTAAACGAAAAAAGCGTAAAATTGCGATTTTTTAATAGATAATTTTTCGATTACGCTCAAATTTCACACGAATTATTAACTCGATAGAATTAAGTTCTGTGAAAAAATCATTACAATCGGATAAAGCATGTAGGTTTATTCGTCGAAGAAATGTTAAAAATTAAAAAAATCGGTAAAATTGCGATTTTCATAAGAAATAATTTTTTGATTGCGCTCAAGTTTCACATGAATATATTAATTCATTAAATTAAGGTTCTGTGAAAAAATCATTACAATCGGATAAAGCATGTAGGTGTTATAAGTCGAAGAATGTTTTAAAATTTTTAAAAAATCGTAAAATTGCGATTTTCATAAGAAATAATTTTTCGATTGCGCTCAAATTTCACACGAATATATTAATTCATAAAATTGAGGTTCTGTGAAAAAATCATTACAATCGGATAAAGCATGTAGATGTTATACGGTTGTTTTTGTTGGCGCCATGAAGGTGCTGTGCTAACCATGTGCTGCATGGTGGAAACGAGTTTCTAGCAACACTTCCCTGACGTCACAGCCAAGATGGCAGCGCCCACAAATCTCTACTAAAACTACCGTATAAGTCGAAGAATTTTTTTAAAAATCGTAAAAAAATCGTAAAATTGTGATTTTCATGAGAAATAATTTTTCGATCGATTTTTCCCCCCGTGCAGTTCTTCGTTCAGAGATTTCACAGACCTCCATAAAATTTCATCGCAATTGGAGTATTGGTTTAGCCGGAATCGTGTTCACAGACACACAAAAATACAAACAAAAAAAACATTCCGGATTTTTTCTCCAGTGTAGTGAAATAGAATCTTTGCTACGCTCATCCAATTAATATTATACACATACCATAATAAGTTAGAATGAATATCAATTAAGACTAGGAAACGCTCAGTTGGACGCGTTGATAAGCGAGCACGTGCTATAGCTAGACCCACATTGCACATTTTTTTAAATTTTAAAATTTGCGACGTTCACTGTCCACAGGGCCATGTTTCCAAAATTATTTATTATTGCCTAGGTATTTGGGTAAACCCGTGTGTAAACCTTTACTTCGTGGATAAAATCCACCGCCATCTATAGAGGACCTTGACTCCTTGGGAAAACTATTTAAACTCTTTGGTGACAAATAATAGACTGCTTCCTCGAAAGTATTTTGATTACTTCTAGGTGGCAGTGCGTTAGAAACTTTGCGCGTCTTTTCGTTGCCATGGCAACGTTAGGCCTACTTTTGTTATAATGTAATTTCCATCTACACTACTTATCGGATCAAAATAAAATTGTAGTAGTAGTCAAGTATATCTTATTAGCATTTTTGCCTATTTTAAATGTCAACAACACATTATCATCACAACATTATACATTCTGTATTAATTATAAAACAATCAAATTTACCATCATAAGAACATAATGCCCACAAAAATATGCGGCTGTAACAATTGATCACATTATTATGCCCTAACTCTTGCAATAAAAACATCCATAATACATGTTATGTAAACATTATTGTCAGTCAATTATAAGATACATCAAGGACAAAATTATAGATTGTTTGCGATTGTAACAAAATACAATAATAATGAAAAATAATTACAATACATGGTTACAAGGATGAGCATAAAGTCTTACATCTTTCAGACATTAGCTGTTGGAGTCAGAAATGCTTCCGTTCAGTAACCATAAGTAAGCAGTAACATCAAGAAAAATAGGCTACAAATTACATACATTGGTTACAGGATGAGCATAAAGTCTTAATCTTTCAGACATTAGTCTGTTGAGCCAGAAATCTTCCGTTCCATAAACCTAAAGTAAGCCAGTAAACATCAAGAAACATAGGCCTACAAATATAGGCTGATTATAACATATTCGGACGACGGAATTCTAAAGATTGGCTATCTCAGATTTTGTCGCCGTTAGTTGAAAAAGAAAACTTTCGTTAACTTAATGTGACTTTAACTTTTGAACGATTTGCCACAAAATATGGCTTCAATCGAGAACAAAGCTTGGATGTCAAATTCAACGGATTCGAGCCTCTTCGAACGTTATGCGAGAATACAACAAAAAAAAAAAAAAACAAAAAACAAAACAGTGACAATTTTTCGGCAGAGTCAAATGGGAAACGTCGCTTCGCCGCTAAAATGAGAGGATTCGTAATTGTAAAGCAATTTAAATATTTATTTATTGCTGGGGTAAATGTGTCCCCACTTGCTATTTATAATTAACCTTGTTCTTTTTTTTATCACTCCACTACCAGGGATTGGTACACAAAGCCACTACATTAAGGACTTTATTCTGAAGAGGTTAATCATTTATTTTATTTAGTTAGATAAGATTTAGATCATTTGTTTTATAATTTTATTTAGATTTAGATCACCAATAATATTATAATAATAATAATTATAGTAATTTGGTGGTTTCTTTCCGCGAAAGTTTTTGATTATACTCCCTGATTTGCTGTTCCTGATTTTTGGCAAACCTCATATTCGTTTGATGGGATGTCTAATAAATAGTTTTTTCTTTTGTTTTCTTTTTTAGTTTTTTTCTTTTTTTTTCCTTTGTTTTTCCTCTTTTCTTTCATCTACACCTTTTTTAATATTTGATCTCATAATGATATAATATATTTTTTATTTGTTACCAAAATGTTGTGTTAAAATTAAAATGCATTGTTGTTGTAATGCTACTATTTCAAATATTTACGAAAATGTAGTTTATTGTTGTTTCTGCATCTAAGTAATTAGATTTATTTAGTTGTCCTCCTTTGTAAATCAGTTTTTATAACTGAATAGGATAGACGTTAAATAAATAAATGGCGGGTAAAACGAGCCATTACGTCACTATTAGCTATTGTTACGAATCGACCAATAAGCTAATGCCAAACAGTGATGTTAACTGTGTAATCTAGAAGGCGGTAGTTTATTCATTGATATTAAACAGCTTTGCACATTGGTCAACAATGCTCTAGTGCCAAATCTTGACGTCGCGAGCTGTTTGCGCGGGAAATAAAGTACTGCAAACTTTGTGCCTCAATAGAATTTAAAATATTTACTTCAAATTGGTTTTAATTGCAGTAATAGTGTTTTTAAGTGTTTTCTATACATTTCTTACACCAAGGTCAATATTTGATTTAGTGAACATTCCCTATCGTAATAACATCATTATAAAGTACTAATATCAGCAATAAATGAATGTAATATTGCATCAGTTTGTGGTCTAATGTTTTGAAAATGGTTAAAAGAAGCGTCAACAGATATAATCCGACATGTGTGGGACTTGGGAACACACGAGTATTTCAATTTTGCCAACAATAATAATTCTCTGAAAAGAACCCATTAGGGAGTAGCCTCAGAACACTGAAGATGCTCTAGTAGGTGAATCCCGGCTTCTCAACTAAGCAGCAAGATTCATCTAGAAAATAATACATCATTTCTGGTCACCTGACCACCCCTATAAAAAGACAATCTTTGAAGCCAGAGCTTCATTAAAATTACTACTGCATCATTAGAGAGAGGGTGGTCCGTGGACGACAACAACAGAGGAAGATGAGTTTGAAGGAGATGGTGCATTTTAACAGATGGAGAACGAAGACGACAACAGTGATGAAGAACGGTGACTACCAAGTGTTCATTTTAATTAATTAGTTTTTATTTATCATCGTTTACGTAACAGTCAACAACTTCACATTAAGACCACATCATTTACATATACCTGATATGCTGTATGCCCTCTCAAAAAGGTAGTGATGCATATTATTTAACTGTGTCCACCACAAATAAATTTAGCACTGCTTTGGCCATGTGGAAAGTTTAGTAAAATTTTTGTAATTTACATTTTCATTTAAAAACATTAGTAGTCAAATTTATCAGTCTTCATTTTACTTGTTTAGCTCATGGGCCTGCAATAATTAAATTCTTCCCAAAGATTTTCTTTTTAAGTGGGAAATTTTTCACCTTTGTAAAAAAATTAAATGAAATACCCACTGCCGTCTATGTAATATGTAGGCCTACCGTATGTATACATACAATTTTTACACATCTTTAATTTATGTTTTTAATATAGGCCTACCTAGTAAGTTAGGTAGGCTTACTGCGAAGTAACGCGAGTGCAGTGTTTTTAACAACTGACTCATGCCGGTTCACTACATTAGTCAGTTGTGTTTTTAGATCTGGTAGAGCAGTCACTAAGCGTATAACAGCCAGCATCATTTTACCAAACTGAATGTTAGAAGGAAATTTGTCAACTGATTGAGCTAAGATGTTCACAAGTTGTTGTTTCAGTTGGCTGTTTTCTGTTTTTCCAATTAGCAATGAAAATAATGCCAAATGGGGCTCGTCCATTGAAGATAAACTTTCAAGCAGGGCCGTGAGTATAAGATCTTTTTGTGTTTGCTTCATTGGTCTAAGCAAAGCCATAATTGTGTCCATATGCTTCGTAGGAGCTGCAATTATGGCGGGTGCAAGGAACTGCTGACAGCTTATTGCTGGACAACAACTAATAAACTTGCCAAATGCAGCTTTCACTTGATTAGAACAGCGGACATCGGACTTTTCCAGACGAGGCAGCAGCAGGTCTGTAATAACGATAGAGTTGAATCTGGCTTGATCAGTGGGCTTCATGATACACACAGCCTCTATTGCATGACAGAGTCCTCTGTCGGTGAGCCCCCGAAACACTTCAATAACCACTGTATTGGGTAAACTTGTCAGGTCTAGTTCATTTGGTCCGTTCTCCAGCAGATCTATATGTTCAGCAATTCCATCAGCCTCTTCACCCCCATGAAACTTGTCAACTAGCTCCTGTGACTGAAGCAATGGGAGTGGAGTGGCCTCATCTGACTGACTTTCACGCTTGTCTTCTTCTAACGGTATCGTAACCTGCTTGCTCTTTAAAGTCATCACTGTTAATGGTTGTATTAGATTAGAAGTTCGTAGATCTACTGCGTCTGCTACTCGATTCACATTATGGCAATCATTTGTTGCAGGCAAGCCTTTTGCTGGCTCATCATCACTCTCGTCTTCACTCTCCATTGCATAACTCTGACAAAGAAGGGATGGCGGATCTTCGTTTCCAAACAAAATGCCCCATGGATTGAAGTTTTCCAAACTGTAGTCCTGGGGATGAAACTGAGCAGCAAATTCCTCCACTTTGGTAATTGCATCATCACTGAAGTGCCACGTGCCAAACTCTGTAGATCTCCACATTATCAACAGATACGTAGGCGAAGTTCAGAGCTATTGTGGAACTAATGATCTCTTGTCAACTTTTAATGGCTATGCTACTATTGCATTACCTACTGGATGTACTGAACCAGTAGGCTAAGCCAGCACGTGTACTGAGCGTTCCGTAAATTTCTGGCCCCGTACTAGCTATGCACGCTGTGGCCTATTAGACATTGCTGGCTGGCTAGCACTACGCCCAGTAGCTACAGCCAGCAGGTAACGGAATCCAGCCTATTTATGTATTACAAACTCAAAAAGATTTAATAAATATGGTATTTATTTATAGTTTTAACTTTTAACAATAGGCCTAGTCATTTTGACTTATTGTAACTAATATCCATCTATTTTTTCCTGGTCAATTTCTGCCAATCTTTCTTTAATATCTTTTGTGTCTAATCCGTGTTCTAAATTATGTGCTAATGAAAGTTCTAACTGCTTTTCTTCAAGACCTTCAATTCGATCATATAAACTTTTTTCTAACTCTGCATCAATGTCACTTTCTTCTCTAAGAATGCAGAAGTAAATTAAAAATACGGATAGGCTAAGCGAAATAACGTATGGCTGAAACCATGGGGTGCTATCTTCATCCCCACCGCTGCGAGTGTGCTTAGCTTGCCATGCTTGAGCTTTGCTGTTCGTGAATTGTAGTGGACCCGAATCGGAATCTTCTGATGCAACTTTCTTTGAATAATGCAAATTCTGGTCCCAACGAGGTATTCTGAGCCTGTAAAAATGAGTAGGGTTAGGGTTTAGCCTACATATTTAGCCATGATGGTATGTTTATGTTAGGTGATGTTTTTGGGGATTGGTGGTGTTTTTACATTTACACATCAGATTCTGTACAATAAGGATAGGCCCTATGACTTGTGTTGGGAGTTGGTAGTAGGCCGTAATAGGCCTAGGCCTACCAAAGATTAGTAATCTTTGGTAATACTAGGCCTAGGACCTGCCTTGTACAGGATTCGAACCCACCTAGGCATAGTAGGCAGCTACCTCAGATCTGTTCGTATTAACGTTGGCCAATTTTTGATAGACTAATTTGAACCAATATTGTAATTAAAATGTTTTCATTTATCAACTAAAAGTTGCGTTATGCTTACCGTCTAATGATATCTTTGTTGATGACCGGTCGAAGAGAACGCAACATTATTGACGACGCCATTTTAAATACTTGTTTGAAGAGAAGCAGTTATGCAACATACGGTAGACAAATACATCTATTAATACAAAGACTGAGTTGAGTTTATTAATCAAAATTATCATTTTTTCCTTCAAAAAGTAATTTGTAGTAGAGACTTCAACACGTCTAATTCAACTAAACGCGTAAAAAATCTTTTTCTAGCGTAGATTTGTGCAGTTGTGTTGGTAACCTGTGAAATATTCATCGGTCGGTGTGTAATCAGCTGTGAGCACGAAACTTCTTTATCGACTCTGGTGAGCACTGAGCCCGCGTTTAATTTTTCAAGTGTTCCAAACAAATCATCAAGCATCAACATCAATTTTAACAAGGTTTTCCCTTTTGGGAAAGGGTTGTACTCTTTTTTTATAATCGTTGTTTTAAAAGGTGTAATGGGTTTGTATTCTGTTACCAAAAGGTATTTTCTAGTGCTTAAAACTCGTTAAAACGCACCAAACACACCCTAAGAATTGAAATTTTTCCGGGGCTATGCGCCCCGGACCCGCATGTTGCATGGGGCGTAAAAATTAAAACAATGAAACGTCTTGGAGGACTGATGATTTTGTTATTTTCTTGCATGTAATGAGTTTGTATTCTGTTACCAAAAGGTATTTTCTAGTGCTTAAAACTCGTTAAAACGCACCAAATACACCCTAAGAATTGAAATTTTTTCCGGGCTATGCGCCCCGGACCCGCATGTTGCATGGGGCGTGAAAATTGAGAACAATGAAAACTCTTGGAGGACTGATGAATTTTGTTTTTTTCTTGCATGTAATGAGTTTGTATTCTGTTACCAAAAAGGTATTTTCTAGTGCTTAAAACTCGTTAAAACGCACCAAACACACCCTAAGAATTGAAAAATTTTCCGGGGCTATGCGCCCCGGACCCGCATGTTACCTGGGGGGCTACCCCCCCAGACCCCCCATTCATGTGTTTATTTGTGAGGGTGGGTGGGTCCTGTAAGAGGGGGCTTGCTCCTGTTCGATTCAAGGGTTCAGCGCGCCACTGTACGCCTGCCTCTCCATATACAATAAACTGCCAAAACACATCAGAGACATCAAAAATCATACTACATTTATTAGCAAATTAAAAGCATTTCTAGTAGAAAGAGCATTTTACTCACTAAATGAATTTCTAACAGATTAACCCTTGTCCTCCCTACAAACTGTCCCTTATAGATCCGTACTATAGGCTAGGCCCTACACATATATTTTAAATTCAATAATAATACCTTTCATATATAATCATTATGTCATAGGATAGGCTACCTATTACTCATTTCATTTTTTCATTTCAATACTCAATTATTCAATTCAAATAACTTCAATTCTCAATACCGGTACTAGTATACCATACTAGTACTAGACCTATACATATAACTTGATTCTCATTGAAATTCTCATTCTATTTGATTATTTATTTTATATTCAGTAAATTTATAAATTTACCTTGTTCTCCACTACAAACTTTTCCTTATAGATCCGTACTAGGGTATAGGCCCTACACGTATATTTTAAATTCAAAACTAATCCCTATTAAACATAAAACAATAATACATAATCATATCATACCATATGCTAGCGTTTTATATTATTAGGCCTATACATCCTAATGAACATCGTATTGTATTAGGCCTATATCATATCGATAGGTAGTAACTCATTTCATTTTTTCATTTCATTATTGAATTAATCAGTTCAAACAACTTCTATTCTCAATACTAGTATACTATATCACACACATAACAAAAACTTGTAAAAATACAGCCAAACCTTACACATTTAAAAGAAATGAGATCTAAAAAAAGGGCCAAGCTCATCTACCCTTCCACATTTGCGCATTCTTAATTCATAAACGTACAGTGTCCCATAACAGCATCCTCGAAAAGCTTGGCAAAATAGAATTTGCGATTATTAATTTAAACGAAATAGTTCATCCAAGTTCTTTTTTCTAATTAATTTAAACGTAATAACATGCAAATTTTATTTTGCCAAGCTTTTCGAGGATGCTGTTATGGGACACTGTACGTTTATGAATTAAGAATGCGCAAATGTGGAAGGGTAGATGAGCTTGGCCCTTTTTTTAGATCTCATTTCTTTTGAGTGTGTAAGTTTGGCTGTATTTCTACAAGTTTTTGTTATGTGTGTGATCTCATTACTTTTTCAAGTTCCATTGCAAAATTATATGTTAAAATATAATAATTTTATCAAAGTTGATTTAATTTCTATGGTATTAGCAGTAACAATATAGGATGTAAAATATCTAGACCCGGATTCGTGTACATCCTGGGTATAGGTGGTATAACCATGGTATAACGACGGTATAAGGACTGGACCCCAATTCTTGAGTTCGTGGGAGATGAGTTGAAAACGCAATTTGAAATCGAAGTCGTTTTCGTTTTCGAAGGAATTGGTATTCTTGAACGGTATCGTGGAAAACGTCATGGGTTGTGAGTTAAAAGAGTATCACGAAATCCAAACACTTTAAAAAGATTTGCGTATAGCAAAGAGCTCGAAAAAGTTCTATATTTATTCTAGATGGCAGTGCCTTCATAAACGCGGGCCAATCGAAAGACGAGTTGCATGAAATGATTTAATTGTTGCAATTATGTAAACAAACAGATGAGCAAGCTCATATTATTCGACACCTTGCTTCGACATTGTGTTTGTGTTGTATTGTGTGGCAGAACCACCGGGCAGAACAATGTTGTGCTGGCCTAGGGTTGGCTAAGAAAGGCCTAGGGCTTGTCAAACATGTAATGTAAGTACTTATTTTATCTAGTCCTATAGCCTAATGGAACTTTAGACCTACACTTTTGCATTATAAATAATTTTCTACATCTGGGCCTAGGCCAGGGACGGTTTCTGATTTGTTTTATGAGAGTATAATGACAACTTTTCTCGTTTCACACATAGAAGCAAAATTTAAAATGTCCGCCATTTGTTAACGTATCGCACTTTCCCGCCTAACTCTGCTTATACCGTCAACAAGTGTCAAGTAACTATGGTTACTTGTTGATTGTATGCCTAGTGTTTAAGGCTTATTTTAAAACCCTTATTTGGAAGCCTTCCAACAAACTTTTTCAACTTTTTTTTCAAAAGAGACTATATTTCTATAACCTTAATGTCCATGTAAAATATGAACATTGTAGTCCCACCCGTCTGGTCAGAATCGCGGGCCGACGTATTAGATGTTAGCAGTAGTAGGCAGTAGTAGGCAGTAGCTAACATCCTTAAAGTGATTTTGAGCATGTTTCAAGCCATTTTTTCACCAAGAAGGAATGGTCGTACCCCAATAAAATTTGGCATGTGTTGTCAGGTACCTAAATCCCCTCGATTGTGATAGTTTTCAAGTTCACATCACGTTACATGACGGCTGGGTAACACCTCGAAATCACCCCAACTCTGCTTGGTGTATAAGGTGCTTGAGTGTGTAGCGCACCGCGGCATAAAACATACATACATAAAATATCTAATGGCATGTTGCCAAGTTATTTATTAGGAAAAATTGATTATGTAAATAAGGTTCACAAAATTGGTACAAGGAGCGCAAGAGGCAATAATATGTTCTTAGGAAATTGTAATTCAAAACGATGGCAAAAATCAATATTTTATTTAGGATTAAGACAGTATAATATGTTACCAAGAGATTTAAGAGAGATCAAAAGTGTTGGAATGTTTAAAAGTAAATGTCGTGAGTGGATATTAAATAAATAGAAAACAATTGTAAGTAGGATGTAAAATAGCTGTCAAGCTAAAAATAAAGATCATACATACATTGGCTGCGGCGCCCTAACGGGCAACCAAACTAATATTTAATAACTAGCACATAAAATACACATTTTATTTGATTATCCATTTTATATTTAGTAAATTTTTAAATTTACCATGTCCACTACAAACTGCCCCTTATAGATTCGTACTACTACACGTATATATTAAATACAATACTAATTCCATTTCATAATCATTATATCATATCAAACCAATTACTCATTTCATTTTTTCATTTCAATACTCAATTAATCTATTCAAACAACTTCAATTCTCAATACTAGTATACCATATATAACTTGATTCACATGAAATATGCATTCTATTTTATTATTCATTTTTTACCATGTTTTAGCCTTAGGAACTATTCACTCCCTCTTCACGAAGAGGTGTATACTTGTACCATGTATTAGTCTTAAGTGAATAAAGATCTACTCTACTCTACTCTATTATTAAACAGTCGGCTCGGGAAAACTAGCAAAACCTATTCCAAGGAGCTTCACAATACGTGTTTATCAGGCAGCATTGCACGGGCGGCTGACTGAGTAGTACTGACTTACATATGGCGATGACACAGTCGGCGGCTATTTCCCAATCGGTGGCCACAATGTGAAGGTAATCAATCGGAAGGCGACAGTGCTGCGATCCCTCGGCTGTGGCATTCTTATCTGAAACCAACTATACGGTATTCTCCCTCTCTCTGCCCAGGGGCGTAGGAACGGGGAGGGGATGGGGGGGATCAAGCCGTGATATCACTCAGGTGTCACTCGCTAACTAATGCCACCGGCGCGAAAGTTAGCCAAAGAACATTATATAATTTTGAATCACAATAATCACCAGTCATCACTAACAAATAAAAAAAACATGCCTAAAACTCGTTAAAATACTCCTCCCCTCCAGAGTCCTCATTGTACAAATCACGTATACCGGTACTTTACCTACGAAAGGCCGTAGGCCTCTATGTTATTGTTTTTTAAAAGATATTTTAGTCTGACCCCCCCACTATAAAAATTGTTCCTTTGCCCCTGCCTCTGCCTATGACTGGTTCTGACAAGCATGGGATTTTGCCAGGTCCCCTTATCCCCTAGGCTAGAGTGGCGCACTATGACCCAACGGTTGATGTGCCCAATTAATTTAAATATACTAGGTACTCAAAAGTCAAAACTTATATTAAGGAGTGTGGAATAGTAGGTATTGTTGGAATCTGAAATCAATTTACAGAAATAAAATCCAATTTTGTGAGATTTTATTAAAATATTGTAGCCCACTTTTTAATATTTCCACACGGGCCTTGTTTATCAACGTTTCTTCTATCTTAAAATCTACCTGGGCCCGGATTCACAAAGCAGGAGATTCAGAGTTTGGTGGTTTCTCAATTCCCCCGCAGGTCAAGACGTGAATGTCAGATTCAACTAATCACAGACACAGGCAATAGCTCCGATGAGCTACGACATAAAAAGATCCATTATCGGAGATTTATGGACTTGTGGGATTTATTTCCTCCAAAAATCTCCCAACAAAAGCCCTTACTACAGTGGTGTAGCTAGAAATCCACGGGCCCCCGAGCTACAGCGAGATGGTGTGCCCCTGTTATTGACGCCTAAATGTTATTTGGTATTAGGCAATTATTATCAAATTTAAGTATTATTGACACCGACTCACTGAGTCTCGGTACTCACCATTCACCTAGCCTATGGATTAGAACTTTCGCTTCCAAACTTTCCTCTCAGCAAACGTATTGATAAGGTGATCCAAATGATATCACTTCTGAGAAGGTAGGCTGTCTTGTTCTCAATCGAAAGCATCAATGCCATACAAACCAGGAAAACTAGTGGACAATGCTGCATTTTCAACAAGAAACAAGTTTGCAACTTCTTTTACTGAAGTAAGATTAACAATCTCTCTTTTGTAGCACGACCAAAATGAGACGATCTTCGACCGGCAATTGGTCAGTTTTACGTCGCGGCTGTACGTTGTAACTACTTTTTCCGCTTCTTGCATTTTTACGTCATTTCTTGCTGTCACAAGTGTTTGGGGCTGGAGAACACCAAACTTGTCGACCATTTTATTTTTTATTCCCTTAAATCGCTCTGCAAGTTTTTGGTTAATAATGTCAAGAGAGGCATAGAAAACGGTAATCCTAAATCGCGATTCACCTTTACAACAAGCCGAGTAGAACCCAGCGCCCATCTCATCATCGCACCCAACTAGTCCTCTAGCCCTACGGCCACTTAGTCCATTGTTTTTAAATTTCGGTTCAATAGACCACTTGCTACAAAGTTCTTTTGTAGATTCTTTGACTAAATCAAACCCTTTTCTCAGCAATCGCAGTTAGGTACATGCATTTTTTATGATTTTGTGGGCCATTGTGAGGTCATCATTTCTCTTTTGTCTTTTGTAGCATTTTTGTATTTCTTTTGTTTTGATAAATCGTTAATTGAATGGAGTATCTTTGATTGTATTACAACAAGAAGAACAAATTCAAATGACTCCATTTTTTTTCAATGATTTTGCTTCGTCAATACAATTTACTCTTTTGACTTGCTGATAAGAATTTTAGAGAGGGCTTTAAGTATTTCCGCGTATTTGTATCTTATGGCGAGTAGGCTAACGAGTCGTCATGCGTTGATGACCATCTTGTTGGACACAATCTTTTTAGGCTGTAGTTTTTCTCGGAGCTTATGAATGATTCGAGTATTGCCCATCGTTTGATGCTAGGCCTACGTGTCCAAAATATATGTAGATACTCTCAAAGTCCTTATAAAATGTCGCTATTTCAGCTATGCTGCATACAGAGTCATTGAGGACAAGATTTAAATTGTGTGAAGCACAATGTACAAATTGAGCATTTTCTTCTTTTTCAATGATTCTCGCCTGTACTCCGTAATATATACCACTCATGACTGCGGCTACGTCGTAGCCTTGGCCTCGACATTTCGTTAAATCTAGACCCATAGTCTCGAATCTCGATGCAGTCATTGTCAATTATTTCATTTTCTAGCTTGGTTTCTTTCTAAAAATAAATAATTCCAATTAATTCCAAATTGGTCGATTTCTCATGGAATGACCCCGTTTGATAATCGTTGTATCGAACACTATTTTCCAAAACAATCAATAATTGAAGGTCTTGCCAACAACAGCCATTTACTGTTCATTTTGTAACTGCCAAAAAATGAATCGGATAAATTTGCCCCACCTCATAATAAATCACATTTTTAAATGGATTTTAATTTTACAGGATTAGGCAACAGGTCACTGATGGTCATATATTTTTACAAGCTGCAGTGAGTCAACTCAATATCAACACCAGTGTGGCCCGCGCCATTAGTGGCCGGCCTAGCCGAGTTTATTTTCCCTTTTTTAACCTTTAAGTGTGTTCCACTACAGACACCATATTGGCTCATCTCTAGTCAGCAGCTACAAGAAACACATTTTCAAAAAAACTTGCGGCCGTGAGACCAATGCAATGTGACCTTGCTGTCCCGCCACTTTTTACTTCCGATTTCTTGCAATACGCACGCGGAATGCAGGACCTATCTTAGTTGGCATTAGGTTCGTTCACACTAATATGAAAGTTTATACACTGGCTCGTTTGTTCACTTCAATGTAACACTCTCTCACATACACTTCCTTCCGCCAATAGCCAGTGTAAAGTGCTTACAATGGCAAGTTTTGAGTGTTAACACTAGGTCTGCAAATTTAACAAATCTAAATCCATTTTGACCAGTGGGGGCTTGTGAGGGCTGCAGACCCCTGGCAATTTTTAGCATCATGTTAATATTGTTAATATACCGCCACCAATCACATTTTTAATTTTTATCAAAACAGTGTGTAATTTATTGTGTTTATGTTTCTAAAAATAATATTTCCAGTAAATAAACTTATGAGTAGGCTACAATCACAATTGAATGCGCACGTTTTTGAACGCCGCCCGCGTCAGGAAGTTTGTAGCCGGTGATACTGTGGTCTGCAGGTTTTGGAGTCATCACCTTAGAGCCTTAGCGGGGTTGAAGTGGGTTAGCGGGGTATAATACCGGGAGGGGTTGTAGGGGAAATACTGCTGCTTGGGTCTGCACTGTCTGCAGTACATTGCCATAGCCAGTTCCCGCGACAGTTCGCGTACCCACTCATTCAATGCGTTCAGTGGCAATGCTGGCGAGCGAGTGGGCTATCTTAATGTTGTATTTATTTGTGATTGTGAACAAATTAATGTAACCCAGCAGCGCAAATACTAATCTTTAAAGTTCATATTTGATACTTTTATCGTTGAAAGATAAATGAATAGGCCTATTGAAATCAAACGGTCAACCAAAAATTTTGCAATAATTACAATTAATCATCAGTCACCACAAACAAATGTTATAGCTAAAAAACGTATCTAAAACACGTAAAAATACTCTTAATCACACTCCAAGAATCAGAACAAAAAATCCGGGGCTGTTTGCCTTGTAACTCATTAATAAATACATAAAAAAATAAATAAATAAATTATTAGAGTCTGCCCACTAGTTATAAACTGATTTCAGTGGGGGACTTTAAATCAAGCGACAGCACCTGGGGCCTCCCCAGATCCCCCATTGTACAAAAGCATGTACTTTACCCATAAATTATTATTTATTTATATTTTATTTATATTTAGCCCTATTTATTATAAATTATTTTTGGATGAAACCACTGCAGACTCCCCACTGTAAACAGTCACGAGCTGCTACTGGTTTTGTCGTTTTGACCAGGGCTTGTGTGGCTTTACAAGTGCAGCTTTACGGTTTTTTATTGTAGCACGCTAATGGCCTGCTACTTTACAACATAGTCTATTGTGCAGGGCAAGGCACTTAACCTAAAGGCAGGAAACAACCAACAACCGGTAGTGGTGTATAAGTTTATTCAACAATGGATAAGAGACATAATGATTTCTTTTGGGTTTCCGTGCACTAATAACTAATAAGTTGTAATGTACCAACGTTTTCAACAGATTTCCCTGTCCATTATCAATGTAATTAACTAATAACATAAAATAATAACAAGGTCAAGGAGCAAACAAGTAACACTTAAAAGATGGTCGAAATATCACAGTCAAATATTAAAAAGCAACAGTGTGTCAAAAACACCACTTTAAAATACTAACAAAAAATTTATAAAGAACAAAATACATTATATGCAGGGGTCAAAATAACTTTTTTACCACTAGCCCAGGGCTAGTGTCATCAATAGTCCTCTAGCCAGAGAGCATTTTTACCAGCCCGTAATATTGATGTAAAACAATTGTATGTGAATGTTTAAACTTTTAAGTCACAATATTTGCCGGGTTTGACCTGTGGGCGTGGGGGACTAGGGAGTGACCAAAAACAATTTTTTACCATAATAATAAGACATTTCCTAAATTAAGAAATATTTATTCGTTAGGTTATTAGTGCAAAATAAAATAGTATTAATTTTTGAGCGGCGATTGGGAACTCTGGTAAAAGTACTCGCCCATTGGGCTAGCGAAATGAGATTTTTACTAGCCTCTGGCAAACTTCAATTTCGACCCCTGTTTATATATCTACATTTTGATAGACTATGCCTAGAAGGCTCTATTTATAATTCTGTTGGTTTGTATCACCGGGAAATATTTTTAAAGCTACCTCATCCAAGTTTCTACCTAGAAAATGTTTTAATTCTCACAAGTCAAGTTGGCTTGTAATAAAAAGGGGTTGGGTTGGTGTATAACAAAGTTGGCAATATGCAATGTATGCCTGCCCCTTTGCCAAATGTATGGACATACAATGTTAGACCTACCGGTACTTACAAAGTTACAACTAACACACTTTTTACATGTGCATACAAGTGGACAAATTATGACTTTTACCTTTGTGAGTAGGCCTGCGTATTCAACATTTTCCACACCCCACGCCCATAGAGTGTAGGTTGTTCCACATCAAAACAATGTTGCATTTTTTGCCCCACATCTAAGCTGCTGCTGCTGGCTCCATAGATATTAAACCCCTATAGTAGGCTAGATTAGCAGTCTCCAATACCTCCGCACAGGCGCGAGCGTAGCAAATTGAAGCGTCGAAAAGCCAATTCAAAATGGCGATTTGGCATTTTAATTTATGCTTTTTTAATGCAATAAAGTATTTTACTGGATTGTTTGATATGGTTTTAGCTTGTGCAGCATGATATTGAATAAATAGAAACAATAAGAAGTTATTGCATTAGGGAGTTTAGTAAACATTTGGTGTTAATGGTTAGTATGCTCACCTGTCAACCTGGCGGCAATCTTGAGAACTATTTGGGCTACAAATCGCTCCCATTTACTTAACATGCAAACAGGTATTTCAAAATGGCTTCAAATTATCACGGAAGTGGACCAATGACTGCTGATCTAGCCTACAATAGGTGTTCAATATCTATGGCTGGCTCACTCTCAGCAAAAATGCCTCTTCTTACAACGCTTTCTTCGCATCAAATGTTCTGTCTGTCTGTCTGGAAACCTTATAATCCAACTTTTAATTTCCGAAGGTCCGAATAGTTGAAATTTTTTAATTACTTTTTGTACATTAACCCTAGGAACTTACGATTTCTTAAAATAAATCAATTAATTCATCAAATAATATTAGTTTTATATGAATCATTTCACCACTTAACCGATTACCATTCGTGCTGAAATTTTACCAGTACGTATCTTAGAAAAAAAGCATGAATCAAGTCAAGATTCACTATTCATCAAATTATTATTTCATCAATAGATTATGTAATTTATTTTTCATACCTCTACTTCCAAGTCTTGAGTTTTTTAATCAAGTACGATTTGATGAATCCTTCAATATAAGGATGTGCCTAAGTGAAACATTAATTCATCGTAATTTTACTACCAAATATTTCTTTTCAAATGGGAATTTAGTTTCGTTAGGATGCCAACCGATGCATAATTCAGAACAGTAGTAGAGACATATTTGAATGAATAATTCGTTAAAGACTAAATGTATACGATTTACATAAAAATAATTTTAAAACAACTGTAGGGTTAAATGTGTATAATAAAGTAAAATAATTGAAAACTAATATACTGCTTAAATCGAAATTAAAAGATGGATAAAGTAGGCACGTACTAAGTATTGACAAAGAACAGAAGTTTGTCAGGGAAGGAAGCGCCCAAACTTAATTTCGAGAAGGCAGAATTATTAAGCAAAATTATTTTACTTTTAGACATTAAGTTAACCCTAATACATTTTGTCATTTTAAACAGTCATGCAACTGAAAAGAAAAAAACATTTAATTTATAACCAAGGAAAAATTTCACTAAAATTTAAAGTTGTGCCAGCGGTCCAGCACCAGCCTATATTTTACTTTTTTCTATAACCTCATCATTTCCAGCATGTTCTTTATTTTTTAAATCTTCAATGTTGAAGACTGTGTAAGGTCTCTTCAATATAGGATGTGTTGCCTTATGTGAGTCGATAATTATTCCAGTAGTTTTGTACTCCAAATATTTCTTTAGGAAAAAGCGATTTGTTTCGTGTACATATGGATGCTCCATGTACTCATTAATCTGCAAAACAAGAGTAGAGATAATGAATGAATAATGATGTTTGATAACAAATTAAATGACTACCGGTATTTACTACCTACATGTCTACGCCTACGTACACACTGGAAGACTTGAAAACATCTGTATTATATGGTTAATGAAGAAATAAAACAAAAATTGTAAGTCGACACATTTAAAAGATGGAAATAAAAGTAGGCCTAAGTACTACCAGTATTTGATAACAAAACAATGGGAAGAGGTGTGCGAGTAGGTACTCGAAAATTCAAATTTGAACGAACATATTCGAATCCTTTTGAACAAGTAGTTCAACCAATGCAGAACAGAGCAGAGTTATTACTTATTTGTAATAATGTACTAATAACTATTACTTATTTGGGTTAATTTTAACAAAGTTTTACATTGAGATATGCCTTATCATAAACTAAAGAAACTTAAACTTATTGTTTTTTAATTGACCACATTTTTACTATCACTTGTCAGCCTAACCTGTTTTTACTGGGTGTTGACCAGAAATAAAAAAATCTATCCCAACCGTTGTTTGAACCTGCGGGTCTCCAACATTCCGGGTATAAAAGGCGCCTTAGCCAACTAGATTAGGAAAATGCCAAAGTCGTTGTTAGACGAGTGAGCGAGTCATGTGTTGAGTACCCGGGAATATTTGCATTAAAGTTGATTGATATTATACAAGGTTGAAAGTATAAACGATATGGTTTTGAGATTAGTTGGTACAAGGGCGCGTCAACTGTCAGGCCATAATGCGCCACTCTAGCCTATAGGGAGGAAAGACCCATGCTGACTTGATCCAGCCTTAGGTAGGGGGAGGAAATCGAATGTTCCCAGGTAGGTACTCAACACATGGCTCACTCACTCGTCTAACAACGTCTTTGGCGTTTTCCTAGTTTTTCCTAGTCCACTTGAAGCTGAAACAAACGAGCAGTAAATTTGTGATCTTTCAGTTCATAATACCTTCATCCATTCACTAGCCATAATTTCTCGGTCACATTTCTTGATTTCTTCTGTTAGAGGAGTTAGACTGACAATGAAGTAAATGTCCGAACAGCCAAAGTTTGCTCCGTGTGTGTGTCGGAAAGATATGACAAAGTTGAATTTTGTCTGTATGCCAGTCTCTTCCAATACTTCTCGTATAGCTGCCTCGTCAATATCCTCACCTGAATGAACATTTAATATGATTGTGGTAATTATATCTGTGAATAAGGATTCAAGATGCATAAAATTGACATCCAAAAACATTTTGAAGATTGATTTAAAGGGATCGTTCACCTCTTAAGTAAAGGTGTACCCAGACATCTATTTACCTAAGTAGACTCCATTTACAACAAATTCTTACTCGAAAATAATCATAATCAATCACCATATATTAATTGTTAAATATGTAATGAAATTGACTACGTTTTCGCCACTTCGCTGTACTGGCAACAACGCACGACACGGCCTTGGCTTCGGAGTCGAGTAGCGGGGTGTCGCGGCGAACTGAGTTATCGTATTGGACATTTAAAGATGCTTGGGGAGGGGGGATATGACATGTAGTCAAGTATGGCATACTTGCTTCAAATTAGGTTGAAATAAAAACGCATGCCATGTGTTATTCGGCTCAAGTGTCAAGTGTAGAGGTCGACTTGATAAGCGCACAGTGCACGTACTGTATACACATACACATTCAAAACTCCGTACACCTAGCCGAAATATATATTTACTTCCGATGCCAGTACGTTATTTGTTCATCCTTTTGTCGAATATGCTGGTGATGTGGATTTTTTAATCTTTGTTTGTGTTTGGAATGGATCTTCTAATCAATATAGCAATATAGCATATATTATGAGTGGGGTGTGCCTGCATACTCGAACGATATAAACAAAAAGCGATAAGCTAATGGACCTAAAAAGGTAGAGAATAAACATTAAACACTGTCCAGAAACCTTACGCAAACCTCTTCACATCAGTTGGACACGTGCACTCGTTTCGATCAATCGTTCATGATGACATTGAGGAGTGGTGAGGTACAAAAAAATAAGAATGTTTATTATACGTTACAGGGCAAGCGAATTCTTTTCAGTAGTGTTCGTGTAGAGTTTGTACTCAAAATGTCAAAATGTCAACCAACAAAGAGTCAAATAATGTTGCGACGAGAGTGACTTTATTAGTGAATTGCTTGAACGTGAGTCGGCGCAGTGTATACTAACTAAGCATAGTAATTTTGGGCAGATGATATTATTTTCAAAGATGTTCTCAATATTTTACGCCATGAAAAGCTTTGGAAAAAACATTCATCAGTACAATAGAGAAACATTGATGTCTGGTGTAATTAAGTAAGCATACCTACTCATTGTTTATGACTACAATTTCAAACAGAAACTGATCTAACAGGCAACATAGATTTATAATTATTTATTCTGTACACAAGTGTGGTCATAAGGCGGCTTTAAATAATAAATATACGGAGTATTCCATGAGAAAATAAAATAAAATGCCGCTTGGGATAATGATACATTGTTAATCGGTTTTCGAATAGATGTAGTACATGCATAACGCGCGAGAGTTATTCGGGAGGTCCGCGGTTCGATCCTCACCACTGGCAATCCTGACATTAACATTATTCCCGGAAACTGCTGTTAGCCCCATAGCGATCGGAATTACTTTAATCATGTAATTTAACTTTTTGTGGAAGAATAATTGAATTTTTTAAATGCTAAAACCAAATGGCTTTTTTTTTTTAAAGTGCAAGTAATTCTGTATCATGTGTGTGGTGTGGGGTTTGTGTGTGTATGTAAGAATCGCTATCGCGTGTATTATGTTTTTGTATAGGCAATACTTATTCAACTCCACTGATAAGCCTACCTGTCATGTTTGGCAACATACAATTTTATAAGAACGTGCCAATATAATATTTTTTTCCATTAAATTGACGACAATAACGTATGTGTTTCAAAACAGGTGTTGGTTTAACTGTAACGTATTTTTATTCAGATAAATCGCAGGCCTTCCGCTTTTTTTTCAGTAGAACAGATATCTCGGCAGATAGACCGGGCCCGCCTCGCGCGTTACTCGCCGCTAGTAGCTGTGCTGTGTTGCAACACATCACCAGCTTCGGGTCAGTGACGTCACTGGCCCGAAGCGCGCCGATGAATTTAAAGACCCCTATTGATGTAGGTCTAGAAATATACACAATGAACTTTATTTTTATGTTCGTACTTGATTTTAAGAACAACTTGTTAAAGAGGTGAACGGGCCCTTTAAAATTAAAATGTCATTGAATTGCATGTTTACTGTCAAAGAGACTTGTCCAAAAAAGCAAAGTGTCCAAATCACATTTCCAGCACTAACAAGAGTGTAGTAGACAAGTAGCATACGGTCACACCACCACCAATTTGCGTGTTGTGGGTTGGTATTTTGCGATTTCACACTATCTGTAAATATTTCTCCCTTTTATTGGTTGACTTGCAGATAAAGTCTAGTGACAAGTTGTTTTGATCTCGAGGTGGAAGGGGAAATAACAGGTGACTTTGCGAGTGTTTTGGGCTCTTTGCAACGTTAATTTTAGTCACAAATTACCAAGCGTTTTTACGTGCCAAACAATTTCCCCAGGGACGCTACTTTTTGCTTTAGCTGCAGTTTGGGAAATTTTTCTGGAAATTTTACAAAAAATTATTTCTCAGAAAATTTCTGGAAATGTTTTTTTTTTTTTTTAAGAGGCAGTGCACTCTTTATTTTGGCGGCATTTAGCTCGGAATATTGGTAGATTAGTGCAAAATATGTTTAACATTTCTGTTAATAAAAAAATCAGAAAATTTCTGCTCTTTCATTTTCATGGCAATTTCTAAAAACATATTTTAAATCTAGTTTTAACTTTGTACCTCCGGGGCCAGGGTTATCCCATATTACAGCCAATCCTGCAAATTGAGGTTTTTATACCCTTTAGACAGCCCTGAAGCCTAATGTTACGGTTATTTTTTCCCCTTGAAATATTTCCGACAATATTTTTCCCAAAAAAATTCAGGAAATTATACATCACTAGCTGCAGTCCACTTGGTGACCAAGCTGACAGTTCCAGCAACTCTTCCAATCCCAATATTGCAGACATTCCACTCTCACTCTCAACTCTGTTTTTTCTGTTAAACCTAACAAAGTTTTGACTCTCCGTTAGCCACATGCAGCCCATTACGTACTGCAACAGGTCCTGATGAACTTACTGAAAGAATTCTTTAAGAGTGCACGTTACCTATTTCACCTTTATTATGTTCATATTAGAAATTATATATTTATATTATGCCTGTTAGCATACCGGTACAGTTTTTAAAAAAAGGTGACCTAGAGAGGCGTAAGTTGGACACTGCGACTAGGGCCTCATGGCCCTTTTCTGACTTTCTATGGAGTTGTAGATCTTTGTTTTTCATGTAATGTACAACTTCAGAAATAAATAATAATAGGCCCTACTTCCTATATTTGCATATGTGCGTACCAAATTCAACATAACCTCCCGGAAGTTTCCAATGTGGATATCCTTTCGGAAAGTATTTCTCTCGTACAACTAGAACTTCTTCGGAATTGTTGACCACTACAGCTCCAACTCCAATCATTGTGTGCGCGAAACGAGGTACGTTAGATCCCTCGTTGGTAGGCAGCCATCGACACATCATGACATATTCGGTCTGGGCATGGTGGAACGAGAAACCATTCTTCGCCAAGATGGGAACCCAATCCGAATGCCCGATGTCGATTTTGAACCAAACTCCGCGGACTCCATTGGCAACCCACTGTTTCAACGATTCTGTTAAAATTGAAAATAAACACAATTTAGTATTTATTTCTTTTATTAATGCAATATTTTGGAAAGTTTCACTTTCCTTTCACTGTCTGACAAATTTAGTGTTGTGAATGCAATTTATATTGAACACAGCCACAAGCAAATACGGGCATAGACCTAGACCTATTCATTTAAATTAAATCATTGTCCAAATAGAAAATATTGAGCAACAGGTTGACTGGAGAACAAAATAAGACTCTTGCCCACTGCCTCCTAGATGTTGCCCGTGGCTCGTCGTTCTCTGCCTGTTCACGCGCAGTGTTAATTGTTGTCCTGGCAGCGCTAGTTACCGCCCCCAAAAGCTCAGTTTTATTTTTGTTGTTGTTTTCCTTGAACTTTTAAATTAAATTTTAATTGAACATAGAAAGTCTGAATTTACAAAACACTAAGATGACATTTTAATCGTCTACTTGACAACAAAAACAAAACAGAGCTTTTGGTTTGGTTTATACGCGTCAACCGTTAGGTCATAATGCACCACTCTAACCTGGGGGGGGGGGGGAGGAGGGGCCCATGCTGGTCAGAACCAGCCACGGGTAAAGGGGGGAAGGGGGGTTTCTCACGTCGCGGGCGTCATCGTCTTTTGTTATAGTTGTTGGGGTCATTGTCATTGGGGAGGTCGTCAAGGAAGGGGGCAAGGTCCCCGACGACTATTGCTAGAGCTCGCCTCTATTTTCGGGGAGTAAAATACTACCCTTCATACTAGCCGTTGTTTGCGAGGTGGACTTTTTCTCTTGAATCGCCTTTTACGATTAGCAGAGCTATGCTCTGAGCCAATTCTACCCCGGGCCCAGATGGGGGATGGTAACTAGCGCTAGAATGGTCAACAATCAAAACTTGTTGCGTGGACAGGCAGGGAACGAGGAACCACGAGTAACATCTAGGAGGCAGTGCTCTTGCCATAGAAGAGAAAACAAGGCCTAGTAGACCCACCAGTACCTATCATAGCCTCATTGCGGTGTCAGTCAGGTAGGGAAATTGGTAGGCCTAATTATGAAGAATCACTCGGCATACATGTTGTGTCGAGTTGGATTTGAATCCACAGTTAGATTAGGCCTAGGGTACAAAAAGCGTGAGGTGTGAGCCTATGCCCAAAATGCCATTGGTTGTAAATTGGGCACTGCATGATTAATTGATGATTATTAATTAGGTATTGATTAATTAGGCCTAATTGATTTAATTAATTGATTAATATTATTAATTGATTAGTTACCCACACATTTTATGTGCATTGTATGAGGGTGCTTTGGTTATAACCAGAAGTGCATTGTTGCATAGTTTGCAACATTACCGGTAGTGCATATTATCTAGGATTAGGCATAGCTACTTAAGTAAAAAACACTTAATTTTATGATGTTCATTTTCTTCACTGGAGTCAAACATGATTGTAGTTTGTAGGGCTAGGGGCCTACACTACAGGTCTGTCTATTCTATACTCGTCGAATTTGGCTCAAAGTGCTTCCGATCCAATTCGCTTCTGGCAGCAAGTTGGAGGATACCAATCCGTCTTGACTTTTGTGATATAGGCCGTCGACACTTTAAAGCGGTTTTGTGATGTGCATGCAAACACACTACACAGCCATGCCTATATTTCCTTTTTAAACAATCGGCCTTTTTCAACCGACTTGAAGAAAGCACTTCCCAGTGTTTGTGATCTAGGCTCTATCCTATAATATAAGCGAAGCCCAAAACGATTTCTTCGAAGGTGCTTTTAGCCAAACCGCTTTGGTGTGCATGCTATACGTGGGCCCTATGGTAGCCTAGGCATGGTCAATACCTGGTACTCAATATTATTTTAGCGTCAACAACAGACGCCTCGCTTCTTGGTCCATACCAACTGCAAAAGTACCTAGCTTCTTACGTGTAGGCTTACCATACTTCGGGCTAGGGGCTAGTTAATGCTTAAATGGCCAATATGTTTGAGACCACCGTACGACCTAGGGCTAGGCAAACCAGAGTTTTGAAGTCAAAGCTAAGGGAAGTAGCCTAGGCCTACTCATAGCAAGGAGGAGGAACACAAGGGTCCCAGGCCTAGGCCTACCTAGGCTATGCTGAAAGTTGGCTCAAGGCCCCAGAGTGTATGTTTTGAAATATTTACCATTTAGTTTTTCTGTAAAAGTTACCGCATCACAACTTTCCTGTGCCGAGTCGACTGTCAGGCCTTTGTATCTGTCAGGAAGGCCCTGAAATGTCTTGTCATCTGACTTAAACATTGAGGTTATGTAACTATTCTGTATGTTCCTGTGAGACAACCTCTCTTCTTTGTTAGATTTCGTATCAACCTTTTTAATCTGATAAAAACTACTGCAGATTGCGGACCTTTGATAAACAATATTACTTTTCACTTCAAATGATAATAATAATTGCTTATTTAATAATAGCCGTAAAAATAAGCAACGCATTTACAACAATTTCACACTAATTAATGCGAGAACCTTCGTCATTGGCTATTCTTTATATAATTGCTTGTCCAACTAACTAATTGTGTATAAATTTTGAAGATGTTTCTTATCTTGCAAATTCATTGCAGTTAGCAATAACCTTGAGCAGAGCCTAGGCACAAGAAATATTGGTTGTGCCTGTGCTGGGTTTAAAAATTGAGTGCGCAAACAGAAGTACAGTCATCGTCAAAAGAAAATGACCCTTGCCAGTAGCTGGTTGTTATTTAGTTTAGGACTTTAGGTCATTATTAAATACACAAAGGCTTTATTCACATTGATCAAACATTGTGGTAGGTAGGATGTGTTTCTCAGTGAGAGAGTGTGAAAAACTATGGCTAGATTACATCATATTGTGTTAATGGTACAATAATAGTTCTAATAAATCATCAAATCTAGTATAGATCACATTTTTTTACATGATGATGATGATGATGATGATGATGATGATGATGATGATGATGATGTGATTTTGCAGGGATTAATGGTGATGTTAAATCGCCCTATACTACAGGATTCATCTACACAAATCAATTCCCCAACTCAAGATAATATCATCAAGCCTATTAATGATAATAATGCGGATGTGGCCCCAGAAAGCAGATCTGCAAGGTGGATAAGTCGACTAGAAAGAGCGTACGAGAAAGGATGGGACCAATTTGAAGAGGAGATGGCAGAGGTTACTGCAGAAATACAATCCCATGCAGACGAGAAGAAGGATAATATGAGAGGTACGCCACCACCAGGTCGTCATCGGCAACCTGGAAATCGTGATAACAACCGTGGAAAGTCGCGGTCTGATGCAGGTGGAAAGCGGGGTAATGGCGTTCCAGAAAGGCGAAACGAGCGGCACATCCGCAACCCTAGTCCTGATCAAAATGCAGACGACACCATCGATGGGCGACAGGGAGCTGCCCCCCAAGAGCAACAAGGTCAGCAGTTCAATGGTAATGATGCAAGTCGGTTGCAAAAGCTGTACCGGGTGAGTAAAAAACAAGCATTTGAGGAAATAATGCAAGGTTCTTCACCATTTTGTAGCGTAGACAAAAACAAGGTGGAAGATTACTTTAAAGACTCGTTCAATAATCCTGACTATAACTGGACACCACCCCCCAACATAATTCCAAATTTGCATTCGGAAACTACTGGAGATGATGATATATCCCGCCCTATTACAGCAGGGGAGATAAAATCACGCCTCTTTAGCATGAAAGACTCAGCGCCTGGGCCAGATTTCATAAAATATAGTTTCTTGAAGAAAATAGATAGTGAATGCAACTTATTATGTGCGATCTTTAACATTTGCCTTAAGTCAAAACGAATTCCACTGGCATGGAAAAAGTCAAGAACTGTGCTAATTTACAAGGGAAAGGGTGGTAGGGATGACTTGTCCAATTGGCGACCTCTTACATTAGGATCAACTATGAGCAAACTATATGCAGGAATCCTGGGAGGAAGGCTATCGAGCTGGGCATCTAGTAACAACATCATTTCGCCAATGCAAAAAAGGGTTCATGGAATTTGAGGGATGCCTAGAGCATAATTTGTCCTGCAATCTATAATTGACAACGCCAGAAGGCACAATAAAGAGGTATATGCAGCTTGGCTTGATCTTTCAAATGCCTTTGGGTCAGTACCACACGAGTATATGAAGGAGGCACTAAGACAACTGGGCGTACCTGAAGACGTTCTAGAGATCATAGCTGACATGTACCATGGAAGTGTTACTAGAGTTAGAACAGGTCAAGGCTATACAAATGATATTGAGCTCAAAGCTGGAGTGAAACAAGGGTGCCCGCTAAGCCCAATTCTGTTTAATCTAGCTATTGAGCCAATCATTAGAGCGATTACCAACTTAAGTGATAGTTGTGGGGCTGAAATTCATAGTCGATCGATTTCCATACTGGCCTATCCCGATGACTTTGTTTTAGCAGCTAAAAATGAATTGGCTCTACGACGTCTTTGAGAGTGGCTGGGGATGCAGCCAAGTGGGCAGGACTGACATTTAACCCAAAGAAGTGTGCTTCGCTCAGTATTGACTGCAGAAAAACACGAGATACGCTTCCAACTGTATTCCTCATACAAGGTACTCCAATGAAAGCATTGAACGATGGGGAGGCGTACCAGCATCTGGGCGTTCCTACTGGATTCAGAGTCCAACAAACGCCAGTAGCTGAACTGGAGAGAATGTGTGAAGACCTACACAAAATTGATGTTGCTCCGTTAGCACCCTGGCAGAAGTTAGATGCCGTAAGGACTTTCTCCTCCCCACGGCTTGAGTTTATAATGCGTGGGGGAGGGATGAGAAAGACTGCCTTTTATAAATTTGACCGCAAAATGAAGGCGGCAGCCAAACGGTGGCTGTCACTCTCTCGACGTGCCAGCGCAGAGGTGGTCTACATGCCCATGGCAGAGGGGGGTGCAGGCCTGTTACCAACTAATGACTCTGTAGATGTGCTGGCGGTAGCCCATCCGTTTCGGCTTCTTACGGCCAGCGATCCACTTTGTAAGGATATTGCGTGGTCCTCACTAAAAGAGGTAGTTAGGAAACGTATTGGTAGAGAACCAACGGTCCACGACTGCTGCCAGTTCCTTTCGGGAAGCATGGTTGGTGATCTGGGAGGTAGAAGTAATGACTTCAGTTCCATTTGGACTAGAGCACGTAATGCTACAAGGAGGCTCCAAACACGCATTGGGTGTCAGTGGGGGTACAGTGAGGCAAGAGGTGAGATAGCCATTACAATAAATATGCCAAATCGGACACCCGATAGGCATACTATACCGCCAAAGGCTCGCGGCTATTTGGCTAACCAACTAAGAAATGGTCTCCGTCACAACTATAAAGAAAGACTTCTTCGAAAGCCAGACCAGGGAAAGGTGTATAGACATTCTAGTAAATCTCAGGCTAGTAACCATTTCATGTCAACTGGGCGATTTACACGGTTCTGTGACTGGCGGTTTGTTACAAAGGCGCGATTAGATACAGTGGGCTAAATGGTACGCGGAGGTACGGAAATGCTCCTACTAACTGTCGCCGGTGTGACTATGGGCACGAAACTTTACCACATGTTTTGAACTCGTGTCGATATCATACTGCTGCATGGACAGAGAGGCATAATGCTGTGTTGAACAGATTAGTTAAGGCTATTCCGAGGAATCAGGCAAACACAATCCGAGTTAATCAGAAGATTCCAAATTGCGATCTGAGGGAAAGACCTGATCTAGTTATTACGAACATCATAACAAAGAAAGCTTGTATAGTGGATGTTACTGTACCCGCCGAGAACCACGACGACGCCTGCTAGCTGCTCGAGATTACAAGATCAGGAAGTATACGCCACATGCCGAAGTGCTTAGAAGCCAGGGGTTTGAAACTGTGGTTGAAGCAGTGGTTGGGTAGTCTGGGATCGTGGGATACTAGGAATGATCGGGTTGTGAAAATGCTTGGAATTGGAAAAAGGTACTCTACCCTAATGAGAAAGTTGATGGTCAGTGACACTATCCGGTGGAGCAGAGACATTTTTATTGAACATGTAACTGGGCATCAACAATACAACTGATGACGTAATTACAAAAAATACTAACTTTATACATATTTTAAGTCGTTTTAACAAACGCAGAGATTGCGTGATGTATGGTGTAAGCAAATAGGATTGACACAACGGTTCGTCTTAGACCTATTTTGTTTTGTATGAATATTATATTATTGCTTCAATTTGAGAGGTGCAAAGGAGTCTACATTGTATGCATGTACGTTTTAGTATTATTGTGTGTACCTGATATAGATTATTGTTATTGATTTTAATATGTTAACAACAATTGTCCAATTTTACCGTTTTATGTGTCTGCTGATGGTGAGGTGCAATATGTATGGTGTTTTATGCTTTAAAACAATGTACAATGTATTGTAATAACTTTGTATATTTAGTCAACAACTTCAACTGTTATTGATAAATTGTTGGTTGACGCAATGTAATGTGATAGATACTAATAAATGATGATGATGATGATGATGATGATGATGATGTGATTTTGCAGGGATTAATGGTGATGTTACATTAGTTATCCAAGGGGATGATGTTGGGTTTGGCGGTTTGGGATTATCTGAGTGGGATTGATTAAAGTATTCATCCAGCTTGTAGAAAGTATTTTCCTGTAGGAATATAGGGCAATGCCAAGCTGGTTCGCCTCGATTCTCCACCAGGATCGCATGATCGGGGAGTGACCACAGGACTATTTACATTTTGGTTTCAGTGGAACTTACACATGGCAGTGACCAAACGTCGATCGTCCTGCACTCTGGTGGGAAATCTGTCACCCACCACAACAATAATGCACTGCCGCCAAATTTGCAGTTAGACAACTGTGGTCACTCCCGATCGTTCTGCGCTCTGGTGGAAATCTGTCACCCACGTGACCCACCACAACAATAATGCACTGCCACCAAATGTGCAGTTCCTAAAAAAAAAAATTATCAATGTAAAGACAACTGTGGTCACTCCCCGATCGTTCTGCGCTCTGGTGGGAGATTAGTTTGACCATTGCCACGCCTTAAGTTGGTTCTAAAACTGGTATCATTTTTAGAGTATTTTTTTTACATTAGTTGTATTAGTTGTTGTGTCTTTTAGAAAACTTACTTGAGTTGTGGGATGTGATGGGAATAGAAGAAATTGGCTCTAGTGTGGTGGGTATGGATGGTGTTGTTGTTGTTTGTTGTTTCCTACGATTAACCTAGTTGGTCGTTCACAGGTTTCTCTTATTTCTTTTCCTTTTCTTTTTTCCTTCTCTTCCTCTCTTGCTATTTCTCTTCATTGTTCCCTTCTTTTCATTCTTTTTAACCTCTTCCAACTCCCCAATACTGCTCATCTTCTTCCTACTCCACACTAACTCCGCTTTATCTTTTAGATCTACTCCACACCACATTTCTTTTTGAATTTATGGACACATTTTGTACTATTCTTCTAGTTACTTATCTAATTTTAGTATTTTTTGCTTTGCAGAGATCAAACCGGTGTGGGTGTGGCAAAATTTTGGAACCTTAAACTCCAGACTGACATCAAAGCGATCATTTTCACATCCCGCACACAGTCGGAGACCAAATGTTTCACAACTACTATCGACAATTCAGTGCAAGTCTAAAATATACTAAATATCACATACATCACAGTGTTTTTGATGTAACGGTACAAAAATATGTGATAACGGAAAGCTTATGACCCGGAACAAAATAGAACAAGAACACACACTTAAAAACAATTAACCACTAGGTCACACACAAAAACAATAAGTGTGTGTTCTTGTTCTTTAAAATATGTAATCTGCTGTAAATTTGAAAAATTAAGCTAGGCACGAATGTGTATAGAGTAGTAGTAGTAGGAGTGTGTATTTCAAACTTTCCACGAATATTGCCCAGACAATCGTACATGTTAAATGCAGAAATATAAACCTAAGCATATAAACTAATATTAATATTATTAATAAACTCAATGTTTGTGTCTATGATATCGAAGCTACGTAGTGCGCTCCACGGAAAATAACTTTTTTCTTGAACATGAACCAAATTTACTTCTGTCTCAGCTGTGCAGTTTTAAGTGTATTGGTAATTTTATTGACAGACAATCTCACGCTTGCTCATGTGGAGGAGCTAGGAGCTATGAGTCGTCAAAGGAAACGTAAACCACAAATACGAGATACGAGATATGCTAGCAATTGCGCATAACATAAAAGGATTATAGGTTATTAATTCATATCCTTGAGCGTGTAATTGAAGGCCACAGGTGTTTTATAGGTAGGTATCATAAAAATCGTCAGCAAAATCATTTCAATACCGTGTGGTATTATAGAATTTCAAGATTTGCTCAACTTTATTCCTATTGCACTCAAATAATTTCCCATACATGGCTGAAATACTGGACAAACAGTTTTATTGGCAAGATATGCAATTCATGTGAAAGAACAACTGTTAATTTTGATGTGATTTTAGATTTGGCGCTGCATGACACACAATAATGTAAAGGTAACATAACGTAATGAAACATCGTGTTGTAGACTATGTTTAGTACCTAGCTTTTTGAGAACAAACATGTTTCTGAAATCTGAATCTGTGTGTGACTTTCAGAAAGAGATAGTAGATTATTGTAAATGGTGTCACTATAGTATCTTGGGGTCTTTGTGACTTTTATTCACAAATTATGAAAATAATTCTTAATAAACCATAATAAAATGAATCCGTTTGGAAAGCTAGGCCTAAACCATTGCCGGAGCTTGTATGAAAGTGTACAGTCAAAATTTCTTCAGGGAAAATAAGGCACGTCTATTACACCCTGGTGGACACATGCGCAAATCAACACTCAACAGTCATTTGTTGATTAGTATTGACTTTGTTGGGAGGCACATGTCAAAGTTATGAGACAATAAGACTGTTAATCGAATATAGAGAGAGGTTGTTTTACATTCTTTCTTCGTTTAGGTTACTAAAAAAAAGGTCACATCACAATACACACACTAAAAATTGTTTTGTTATACATAAAAATTGTACATACTATGTCCTTAATAAAAAGAAATTCAAAATTCAAATTGAAATATACTGATTACCCAATAGATATAGCAATAGCACAGGTTTGTTACAACTGGGGACTGACAACAGTAGCTCACAGGGCTGGACTGGCCCGCCGGGACACCGGGAAAAATCCCGGTGGGCCGCCGCCAAGGTGGGCTGTGGTGGGGCCGCTACCTTGGTGGCGGCCTATCGCTGCTTAATAAAATAAAATATTTTCTATATTTATTTCAAATGAAAGTTTCCATTTCGTTACCTCCCAGGCATAATACCACCATTCATCTTGTTGTAGTTGTTGCTATGTTTGTAATATGTATCAGGCCGGGTCAGTTAGGGCCGGTATGTCAGTGCGAGGTATGTTGGGGCCGCGAGAATGTAAAGAAGGGTTTATCAGGGCCGGTCACTGTCACCAAGAGTGCTAACAGTAACACAGACTGGCTGATGGAGCTTTACTCTCATTTATGCACTAACAAAGTCATCGGTCAATCTCTGAAGGCCTTTTCATACCATGAAGACAATAACGTCATAGTTGTTTTAAACTGAGAATTTGTTTTAAATTTCATGTGCTTTCTAAACGTTCATGTAAAAAAAAAAGTTCCTATTTATCAAAATAAAAATTTTCATTTTCGAGCATCTACATTCAACACTCAATCGTGGAAGGTCGGTCTCGCGTTCGCTATATTTTAGTGTAACTTGCGTTTTTTCAAGATAGTGGAATATAAGATGGGGGTTATAAGTCAGTGGCGGAACTAGGCCCCCGCATGGCCGCCCGTTTTAGGGGGCCGCTTTTAAAAAAAATCATTGAAAAAGTATTTCACCCTGTTTGGAAAATATTGAATTTGTTTTCGTTGCTAAAATGACCGTTTTGAGAATCTAGCATTTTGAAGGGGAAATCTAGCGGATATTTAGGAATTTTAGCGTCTAAAAACAAAACAACAATTTTTTTAAAATTTCTGAATTGTAGTAAATAGCCAAACAAGACACAAAAACATACATTATTTTGGTATTGCATTCACCCCCCAACTTTTTCAAAAACGCATCAAACGCCCTCTAAAAACCTGATTTTCAAATTTAAGCCTGCGGCGCTATTGTTGGGGGGCGAACCCCACCTTCTTACTTGGTTCCTATATAATACCCCCGGCATGAAAAGCCCAAATTTAACACTGAGCCTATGTATGTGTGTATCTGTTAGGGGGGCCCCCATAGAATTTTTGCGGGTGGGCCCCCGAAACGAATTCCGCCACTGCTATAAGTGGATCTTGGCAAATCTTGCACTGTTCATGTTAAGTATTAAACCAGAGTGCTGCATGCGTGTTTTAGTAAAGTACTGTGATTCGATAAAAGGAATAAAGTTGCATGTTTGTGTAAACTCAAAGTTACCTTGTAAAATTAAAACTATCACTATAGGAACTTAACGATTATGGTACATGAGCTTTCTTTTGCGATGTTTTAGTAAATAAAAACGTTTATTTAAAATCACATTATCCCTTATCCACGTAATAAATGAGGATACTAAATTTTGCCAACAAACTCGAAAAAATATTTACTAGCATAATAGTTAGAATTTTGGGGAAAAATTGGAACTAACTTCGATAGAAAATGGTCAAAGGGGGGGATTAACGGCCCCTATTTTATCGAGTGCTGGAAGTGACCCAAAAAAATAAAAAATTTTCGTTTTATATGCAGATCGAAAGTAATGTATTACACAGTTGAGAGTGTGGTTAAATTATCGGAAGTTAATTCAGTGAACTAAGCAACCGCGCGAATTTTCTTAAACGCATTTAGACCATCAAAATTACTGCATTACCCAAAAAAAATCGCCTGCGGCGCAAATAGCCTCCGGGGGCTGGGGCTTCGCCCAGACCCCAGCTGTACCACGCACCTGTGGGCCGGTTCTATTATGTGTCCCGGGCCGCTTGCATAGTCCCAGTCCAGCCCTGATAGCTCATAGGTGAAACTCTGTTCCGGCATCACAATTATATAAATTTCACTTGCTCCTCCAAGTATATATCTCATTCATATGTAATGTACTGAAAGTTATTAGCTATTTGTATTGCCATATACGTATATACAATCTGACTAACATGAATGGTTTCAATATCATGCGGTGGTGGTGGTGGGGAGTACTAAATGTACTCTTTCGCATACAATGCAATCAAGGTTTGAAAGTTTTTATTGCACTAATAGAACAGCAGTGGATGATTTCATCATGAATACAGCGCTTCCCACAGAGAATCCATAGCCGTTTCACCCGGCACCACACAGTCCCTTTTCACACTCCAAAACTTTTCCAGATTTGTGTACACCTTCGGAGTCCTGTTATTATAATTGAGCGCCTCGCACAGTCTACAATAATGAAAGTTTGGCGTCTTAAAGTAACCGTGTTCGTTAACGATCTCGAAATCTCGTTTCCACTCGAAATAGCGGTTGTATTCTTTGTCGGTGTTGTTGAGGTAGATGAGATATCGCGCTAGATCGCCCGGGGAGTCAAACTCTTCCGTATGGAGGTAAGACTTTGGAGGAAGGAGTTTTCTGGTGTCGCTTCTCGGTGCTCCCATGATGATCGGCACCGAGTCCTTGGCGTAGGCATTCCACCACAACTTCTCTGTGACGTACTCATGGCAGTTTGAGTTCTCAAATGCTAGGTAGAACTTGTAGTCGTCCAAGAGAGGACAGTCGGTGTCGAAATGTCCAGGGCACCTGAAACAGTTACATGAATTGTTGGTTTTAGTATCTGTTAATGGATTGATCTCGGGGCTAACAAAATAACGGTAATTATACAGATCATCTCGGTTAAAAATATGTAGCTACTAATAGAAAAGGTACTTCACACATATTTTTCTGGTCGGACAAAAACTTGCTGGTTTTCAACAGATTTAAAACCCATACCAAACAGCTTCAAGTACTATATAATTTGTTGGATGAGCGAAGCGAGTGAAGCGAAGACTTCAATTTCACTGACCCCCCAAAAAATTTAGCTCGGGTGTTTTTTTTGTTTTTTTGTTTTTTGTTTGTTTGTTTTTTTGTTTGTATTTTTGTCTGTTTGTTCGCTCTCTACGGGCAAACGGCTATGCGATCTTGATGAAAATTTGACAGGACCTTTGAAATCTCTGAACTTAGACTTGCTACTTTTTTTGGGTACAATCGAAGAAATATTTCTCATGAATATCGTACTTTTACGATTTTTTTCGATTTTTTGGTGCGATTTTTTTGTGCCATTTGGGCCAATTCTGCCCCAAACGGGTGGGCTACAACGTTCATATTTATACATGGACATTAAGGTTTATGGTGATGTAGTACATTTTGAAAGAAAAAGTTAAAAAGTTAGCCAGAATCTATAGAATAAGCTTTTAATAAAAGTTTTTTGATTTTTTGTACGATATTTTCGTGCCATTTGGGCCAATTCTGACCAACGGGTGGGTCTACAATGTTCATATTAAAACATGGACATTAAGGTTATGGTGATGTAGTACCTTTTGAAAGAAAAAGTTGGAAATGTTAGCCAGAATCCATAGAAATAAAACTTTTAATATAAGTTTTTTTACAGTAAATAATACCGTTGACAAGAAACAATAGAAACTTGACAACAATCACCTACAATGCGTAGGCAACAAAACAAAGCACTTGCAAAAGTAAAGATATCCCACGCAAACTAAAACTAAAAAAAGCCCATCCATCAACGTGGCGGGACTTTAGCGTTTTCCTAGTTATTTAAAAATTCTGGTATTAGCCTAATTGTTCAATTCCAACATTTTTTGCATCCCGGACGGTGAGAGAAAATTAAATCATAACAACAAAACCTAGGGGAGTGGGGAAATTTACAAGATCCCCCAAATCATAGATCTAAGGATGGAGGCCCATCTCCACATACATTTAAAAGGTACACATTCAGAAACTCTTTAAACAAAGCTTATGCTTATGCTAACTTTTCTCAATCAATGAATTTCTGACAACATGTGAACTTTCCAGTGGTATTTTTCTTCTTAGTATCTTTGCATTATATTATCATTTAGTTATTGTTGAAAAATCTTAGAAATTTAAAAATGCCCATTTTTTTATCATTATCAACAAAGGGTTTGCGATTTTATTACAGTGCCCATTTAGTTTCATGAAAAGGACCTTATTTTCATGTTAAACATATTACGATATTAAAATAAAGTGCACACTTCTAAAGTAGTACCTATTTAGTATAAATATACTAGATATATTATATCTGTTTAGAGAGTACTACCAGATCATATTCATCTTTAAGACAATGTAATTTAGCATTTTTCTGTCCAGAATGGTTCTACTTTAACGTTCCGCATCTCCCGTAAGTGTCCACGTGATGTATTTCTGGAGCTCTCTGACGTAGTTAATTCCCTCTTGTTCATACCCCCGCAGTTTGAGCCATGATGGCCACCATCTTGGTCTTCTTCTTTGCGTAACCCACCTCGTACACTCGTCAAACGGCGCTCGGAGGAAGGTAGACGCAGTGTCCTGCCGTACGGCACGGGGACGTCAGAATCCATCCTGGATAAACATTAAGAATATTCTTTTTTACTACTTTTAAAAACACTTTTTTTTTTTTTGTACTATTTAGTATTTCGTTTATTCACCCGTTTTCAGAGACATCCTCCCTTAACAATTGTAGCATACTAAAAGAAAGGTACTTCATGAAATCAATTACACACATATTTTTCTGGTTGGACACAACTGGTAGATTTCAGCAGATTTAAAACCCCTACCAGACAACTTTAGCTTTAGCTGATGGTCTAGTGGTTAAGACGCTCAAACCCGGAATGTGGGAGATACGTGGTTCGATTCCCGGTTGGAGCGGACTTTTTTAATTTCTGATTTGTAGTAAATAATAACAATTACACTTGTTTCCCGACGAACCAAATCAAGAATTAAGAATATTCTCTAAAGATGGTATCAAAGAGTCAAAACTTGCTCTCTATTTTTAGCGATGGAATAGAACAGAAATTTTTCCCCTGTGTCGGAGTACATTCTAATTCTAAACATGTGTGTCTCCAATTTACTCGGGATTGGATGCATGGGTTGCAAAATATCCAAACTTCTTGGGAATCATAATGACTAAATGGGAAGGAAATTAACGTCTATGTTACCGGATACATTCTGAACAATTGTGTCTTCAATTTACTGGGGATGGTGTTTAATGGGTCCAACTCTCTCAAGTATATATCACGACTAAACAGGAAAGAAATGAACTCCCATGTCGGAGTATATATTCTGAAAAAAATTACTTTCATAGTTTTGAACTAAGTTAGAATAGATTCCGAACAATTGTTGTTCCAATTTACTGGAGAAGTCCTGAAGCATTATATTGGAATGATAAGTAAGAACAATCAATTTCAAAACATGATCCAAATTTGCAAGCTATCAATTCAGGACTGTGTTCCACACGAAAACAAGAGTTACCAATCACGTCTCGCCCCTACCTGTACGTCATCGACCAGTTGAAGAGGCCCATCTAGTTTGCCAAGTTTGTTGTACGTGCTCCGGTCGAGGAAGGTGTTGTAGGGGCTCTCCTCCGTTAGAAACACCCACCGCTGGGTTGGAGGGCGCGCGCTCCCTGTTGGAAGACTTGTAGCCCCCTTCATCCGGTGCAGTGGAACAAGATGGCGTCGGCCGTGAGCAACAGGTTCTCGTCGTAACTCAGCTCGCAGTTGGAGACGGAGCAGGACTCGAATGGGTCAAGTCTGGAGAGAAAGGAATACATTTAACCCTTTCAGGCCCGAATTTAAAATTGGAAAATTAGGTAATGTGCAAACAATTCAAGTTTTTGCATTTTTTTTCCAAGAATTTTAGTATTTTTTTTTATATTTTTGATCCTGAATTTTAAAGAATTTTGGGAAATTTTAGAATTTGAATAAAAACTTCATTTAGGTAAAAATTCAAATTTGAAAAACATTCCTAAAACTAGATTTTTACCTAGATTTTTTTGCAATTTTGAAAATTTTGTAACTCAAATAATAGCAATACTAGAGATTTTTAAATTTCCGGACAAACCCGTTTTTCCCCCATTTTTAGCCATTTTTGCAGATTTTTTTTTCAATCTTCTCTAAAAAATTCACTTTTGTCCCATTGGGAAAGTGGAAAAAATTATTAATTTATTATTTTCCAAAAAAAAAAAAAAAAAAATTGGGGTCAAATTAAAAAAACTATTATTACCCAGATAAAAATTGAAAAAAGTTATGGGTCCATATGGCGCCGTTGGGCCGGAAAAAGTTAAGACACCTAGTCGGATCGGTTGCTTTTCGTTCACTCAGTAACCGGTCAGCACCTGATTGAGATGGAACTCTGCATAGTTGTCAAGCAACAAAAGCATTAGAAGCCACCAACAGTTTGAATATTTTAGGGGCTTTTCATCTCTCCATCAGTAAAGGCAGGAACAAGCGTGGAACAATACATGTAAGTTTTGTTCCTTTCTTCCCTATTCTGAGGAGACCAACTCCCTTTCCCATGTGAGTTTGAATTTTCTTACTGTTTACCTTCCCAATTAATTGAGCAGATATACTACATATTTTTGTCTGATCTTTAAAGATTTTTGTTATGTTTTTTATTTATATTTATTTTATTTATTTATTTATTTAACATCTATCTTTTTCAGTTAAAAAACTGATTTACAAAGGAGGACAACTAAATAAATCTAATTACATAGATGCAGACACAACAATGAACTACCGGGCAGTTAAATAAATATTTGAACAATGCATTAAAACACAACAATTTTGGTAACAAGTTCAAAAAGGATAGAAAAAAAGAAAGGTAGACTTGTAGTACTACTCCGTGCTTTCTTTTCCATCCCTAGGTGATGGCCACTATAGGTCCAAACTTACTTTCTCTTGCCGTACTGGTACAGCATCCTCCTCTCGATCTTAGGCCCATGTTTCCAGATTAAGATCTTGTAAATCTTGTTTGCAATTTTGTTGTGTTGTCGTCCTGTTTCTTCTCGTAGATACATTCGTCTCCCCAGCTCTGATAAGCCTGCGATCTGTAAGGAAGTGATCAGGTCATTTTATTTTTAACAAGGGCAAGGACAATGATGCCATAGGTCGTACTTGTAGTTTCTAAACTATTGTTATGATTGACTTGAAATTGTTAAAGCATAGGGATTAAAAAGTAGCAAACAAAATTACTAAACATATTTCTTTTGCAAAATTTCCTATTTTAAATTCAAAATGATTTGAAAACACTTCCATTTGACAAGATGCAATAATGGTTGTGATTTTTAGACAAACAAGCCATACTTAGTTATAATATTGATTTTAAAGATAATATAATGTATTATATGGTTGCATCAAATTTTGATTTTTATAACATTTCTTAATTAAGATGTATTGTTGAAATAATTTTAAAAGTTTAAACAGTTGCTGATTTTTTAAAGTAAAGTTCCACGTATTAACATTCAAGTTTTATTTCACAAATAGCTGTACAGACAGTGACACCCTCAAGGAACACACAAACACTTAAATGCAATTCGAAGGTTAACCCTTTCACACCCAAGTTTATAATTTGTTCTAAATTAAGTCATTTTAGGCAATGAATTCAAGTTTCTAATTATAAAATGTATTTTGGGAAATTTTGGCTTTTGAATTAAAGCTTCATTTTAAGTTCAAATTCAAATTTTAAACTCATTCCTAAATCATTTTTTAATTCGCACATTTTGTATTTTTTGTAACCATTACCAATACCAGAGATTTATTACATTTCTGGGACAAACCAATTTTTTTCATTTTTAGCCATTTTAGCAGATGTGTATTTTTAATCTTCTCTAAAAATTCACTTTTTGTTCCATTGGCATGGGGGAAAATGTATTTTTTACATTATTCACCCAAAAAAATAAAACAAAATGTGGGTCAAATTGAAAAAAGAAAACTATTTGTTCCCGGACAACAATTTAATAGTTGATATGTATTAATTTAAATGTACGAGGGGTCTGAAAGGGTTAAGTCACTGAGAAAATGTTGTTTCTATCTTTTTTTGCTAATAGTAATTATTATATATTATATAATTATTTATGCATACATTATTGGATGAGCGTAGCGAGCGAAGCGAAGATTCCATTTCACTACACTGGAGAAAAAAATCCGGAATGATGTTTTTTTTTTTTTTTTTTTCTTTTTTTTCTGTATTATTGTGTGTTCGTCAGCACGATTCCGGCTAAACCGATACTCCAATTGCAATGAAATTTTCTGGAGACCTTCGAAATCTCTGAACTTAGAACTGCCACGTTTTTGAGCGCAATCGAAAAATTATTTCTCATGAAAATCGCAATTTTACGATTTTTTTCGATTTTTTAAAAATTTCTTCGACTTATAACACCTACATGCTTTATCCGATTGTAATATTTTTTTCACAGAACCTTAATTTTATGAATTAATATATTCGTGTGAAATTTGAGCGCAATCGAATAAGTATTTCTTATGAAAATCACAATTTTATGATTTTTTTTCTTTTTTATAATTACGATTAATTAAAAAAATTAAAAATTAAAGTTTATTTTTTATTTAATTTAAATTAATTTTTTTTAAATCTTCAACAAAGTAATGATTTTTTCACAGAACAACAGAAAATCCGCATAACACATGGCGGCTCAATGCACCAATTATGCTCATCCAACAACGCGGTGGGACTTAGCGTTCTATATTCTTCCTCAAAACAATATGTAAAACATTTTTTTATCCTTGCTTGGGGCAGGGGGTGGGTCTACCCACAGAGGGAGGATATTATGTTTTCTATCTTTGAACCTGGCACCTCCACCAAGAAATTTCAACACTAAAATACACGTGCTATAATAACGGATGAGATTCTCTCCCTATATTTTGGGTAATTCCATACCAGTGTTTCTATCAATGTATTTCGTTCGTAAGTTCACTACTTCCCACTCACTGTTTTGAATAAACAACAAATAAAAACGTTGGTTATACCATGGAGTACTATTTATAACTCCATGGATATACCATACAAGGCCAAACAAACTTGCGTAAGTTCGAATCACGTATAAATATTTCCTTTGCTATATTCATCTATCAACACTTTGCCTTTAATAGACGAACTGTGTTAAAACGTTACCTAGGCATAATATACATAATAAATTAACAATCATCAGACTGTTGAATCGTACGCGACGCACATCAGAGTTGAAGCCATATGCTAAACTAAATATCGTGGGTTCAAATCCCACGCCAGGCAAGATAGGTACTAGGTTGATCTCGATTACTATCAAAAACATTCAATTCTTCACAACACCCATAAACGAAAATCCCAAGACTTACTCGATTTAAAAAAAATGTGTCTAAAAATTGGCTGAATGAAAGCTGGCAGAACAACTTTAAATTTTTGGGGCGAGTCATAACCTGGAAATCGTCAATTACATTAAAGATTCCTACTCCAGTCATCAAGAGCCGAATTAAATTTTGTGCTGTTGTTTAGTTTATTGTTTCTACGCCATTACTTTCGTAGCAGGAATTCTGTTGTCAGAGTCAGACTGCTACGAAATATTTATGAGTTTTGTAGCGGGGGAGAGAAAAGAAGGAAGACCCAACATGTAAAAAAATTACTGCTCAAAATTTAATTTTTCACTTTACGACGTAAGTCCATCAATTAATATAAAAATAATTGATGATTGAAAAGTAGTGCCCCCCCCCCCCCCCCCCCCGTTCCCCCTCCTAAAAAATGCTCTTTTAAGTCTTAGGACCTGTATAGAAATTACTAAAAAAAAAGGCGCACAACATTAATTAATTGTTGCATCAAAGGTGAAAGAAAGAAAGAAAGAAAGAAAGAGAGGAAGTGGGAGCTATAGTTGCAATATTTAAAAAAAGGTTATAGTGCGCGGAAAGAAAAGCTTTTAAAACAACGAATGACTGAATATTGTTATGGTTGGATACTTTCAAAAGGGCATAGACTTGCATGATAAATGCATGAGCGTAGCGAACGTAGTGAAGACTCAATTTGAGTGCCCTGAGAAAAAGAACTCGGGTGTGTTTTCTGTTAGTTCGCTCTCTAATGGACAAACGACTGGTACTCTTAGCATTATAACATTTTCAGGTAACCTTCGATATCTCTAAACTTCTTAGACCTTCAACGGTTTTTATTCCAAATATTTCTCATGAAATCGAACTTCTTCGAATTGACTAATTTTGTGTCTTTTTAAAAATTATTTTAGCTCTTTACTGACTAATCCGATTTTGAAGACGTTTTCATGGGAACTCCGAAATCTCCAAACTTAGATCTGTCACTTGTAGGGTACAATCAAAGATAGATTTCTCATGAAAATCGCACTGTTGACGATTTCTGTAGTGTAAAGCAGAGATTTAGCCAAATACTCTTAATCCATGAAAGGGTTCGGGAAACTGATCGGTACGTACATATTGATATTTAACTAGGGGTTTGATATCAATGGTACGTACCTCCTGGGTCGTCAGGTTCCTCCAACTACCGGCGTACACCCCCTCCACCTCCTCATCTTCCATATACTCCTCAGTATCATTCACCGGCTGTTCGCTCAACTCGTCATAATCGACAAACGAATTCTCCTCAGAACTAAATATATCGAAATCACTCTCGACGAGTAGAATCCAGGAAGCCACCACAACGACACAAACTATTACGAATACGTATTTCCTTGTACAGTGGTAAACTAATCTTCTCGGTTTACCACAGTTCATTCTACGGTGGTGTCTGTGATGCAGTCTGTTTATAATTAGCACGTGCATAGACGTGACTTTTTCTTATTACTTAACCTTATATCAAAATCTCCATCCGTCTGCACATTACTTCTTCATTTCTTGTACAGAAATCGCTTTCTATAGAGAATGTTAGCTATCAAATATAAATGTATAGTCATGTGGTCCTAAAAGTTATCTATTTTAGCTAGAGTTAACTAAGGAAATCGATTTCTACTGTTATCTCTGGAGTTTTAGGTATTACATCGTTTTTAAGTGCTTTTATTATTATTTTATATTTGCTAAATATCATTTTCAGTAAGGAGTGTCTAGCCCTTAGATAATAGTTTGTACATTTCAGTAATAATTTCACCAACAAAATTTGGACTGAGTACAATTTTTTATTGTTTTTGTGTCGCTTGTTGTTTTTTCTCGTGTTTAACCCATGTACAATACTGTACATACACTACTCTATGCTCACTTATCGTAAGTATTATTAACACACACAATTTATTCGTAGCCCTACCATTTGTCTACCAGTGTAAACCAAATTGCGCTTTAAAAAATCGTAGGGCTAAATCGTTTACACTTATTTTTTTGTTTTTTTTTCAGCTCAATCGTACGGTACTTAAATTTAAAAATTGTTTATTTGAAAAAACTCGTCGAACGCCAACGCAATTGTAATGACAATACACTCGCACTTAGCTCGAAACTAAACAATAATTGTTAACATTACTAAAAACAATCACAACATTGTTTAAAAAGAAATATATCATTAAAAAAATTAAAGCAAAGCACACTAAAATAAATTCAATTTTCATGAACGCTGTGTTATCGTTATCCCAATTAGAATGAACACTGACCAAAATTATGTTTTAAAACTTAATTCGCACAACTATCTATCAACACTGTAGAATTGCTTTGTTTTTTTACATAATATTTTACGCCAATCTCAACATTTATTAATAGTTTTTAACTTGGTGAATACGTGGTGAAATACCCAACTACGAGTTGTTAATAATTTAATATATTCAGTTATTAAAATTGACGTAGCACACACAAAAGGTGATAATGGTATCATGGTTCCCCGTTGTTTGTAAAATGTAACCACAAGAAAACCGGCAAGTTACCACGTCTGCTCACAGCACCGCTGTCTAGATAACTGCAGCTCCACTTCCTCGTGTGTCAACAGCCACGCAAACAATTGTCTCACCGTTCGACTTCACGTCATATTGCACATGTGTCTATACGCACCGCGAAGCATCCCCTAATTATGTCATTTAGACCTTAGGGGCGATGAACTTATGTCAGATGACGACTGGACGCTTTGATGACGATCATAATGGGTTGGAACTTTTAGTTTTAATTGCGGCGTCGGTCGGTACTTGAATGCGGAACAGAACAAACTGTTTGGCAAGTTGAAGTGTTTAAGTTGACAGTGATTATATTGAAAGTGTGCCCGACTACTTGGGAGTTCAACTGTTCAACCTACGTAATTAATAGTGGAGCCGTTCGACGCTATAGTTGTATTCATTAATCAATAATCGAAGTTATAGTTCGAATCGAATGATTGTACGGTCTGTCTAAAATGGGTTTATAGAAAGAAAAAAAAATGAGGATCTTTTATCGACCATGTCCTAGGAATGTGACATAATATAATAAAGCGATCTTCTCTACTCTCTAGTACTAAGTCGAGACGATGAGTGGTGATAGATGAGGGCGAAGGATGATTACAATAAACCCATGCATAGAATGCGGGGTTCGAACCCACATTCTCGTGAAGCCATATAGTATCCTAATCATATGTGCCACAACGAACGGGAACGGCTATATTTTTAGAAGTTTTGAAAAGGAGACAGCTAATTAACAATCGACTAATAGATTTCCAATGTAATAGCGATAATCAAACCACTTATCGAGTATTTATCAATTAATTAAATTATTAACCCCATACCCGTGGGCTGGTTGTGACCTGGGTCTTTCCTCCCTCCCTACATCCTGTAAGGCTCGAGTGGAGTGGCGCATTATATGCCGAGCCGAGTTTCACCGTCAGTGAACATAAAACACGAGATATTGATTTGAAACTGACAACGCTGTGTTTTGGGACTCCTTAAAACTTCACCACTAGGAGATTAGCGGAGAAGACGATATTTATTTATTTTCTAATATTTGCTTTCTCATTTACAACATGTGAACATGTTACATTATAAAAATGAAGGCAAGAATGACAGAATCTGCCCCATAGTACGCGAGTACCTGTCACCCTCTAATACAATATATTATATAATTTCCTAGTTAAATAGTGTATCAAATTTAACACCAATAAATATTATAAAATCACTTCAAAAATTAAACTAAACAACGCCACAAAAAATAACAAAATCTGTGATGGCGCTGTTGAAACTTAGGTCTGTTTGTAATTCATCTGGAAGTGCAGATCTATTGTAAAATACATTTTGATATGCTGATGTTCTAGCCCTTGGAGGAATCTAGGGAATGCCATTATTATTTCGAGGTAGCTTAGCTATAATAGTACAATTATTACATAATCGGGTTTGTATAAACCTAAAGAGGTCTCATCAGAGGTCTGAAATTTACATTGCACACAATACAATATTCATTCGCCGCATACTTAATGCTGCAAAGCAAAAAATAATGTGGAACTTAAAATTCATGAAATGGCAAATTGTATTAGTTTTTTAGTTACTTTTTTGGGTTGTTAACTTCCGGTATAATTACTTTAACCTTGCACTCGGTGACGAATTAAATATTGTTTTGTTACTAATTTATGGGTTGTGTAATGTTATCAGTAACCATGTTCATTGCAACAAACCTAAGTTGCAATGCAAGTTACCGTGTATAGTAGGGCCTACTTTATTAACGATGAGCCTCGACGAGGAAGATATTATATTATGTTTCTTTAATATTTCAGGTGTTGCACCTTATGGTGAGACCGACAGATGTATGTAGCCCAAGCGTAAAGCGCGACACTCTGACTTGGGAGGTTTCTTACATTCAGCCACCGGCAATCCTGACTGAAAGTTTTATCGAGGTTTCTTGCAATGAAATGTAAGGGATTGAGTCCCTTGGACATTCCTTTGAGAGGGGCTTTGTCCTTGGGTAGGTATCCCACGAAAATTTAAATTTAATTTAAAAAAAGTCATGGCAATGAAAATAGGTGATTTTGCTACGGTGTGATGTCAAAATGAGGGACCTTTTTGTACGCGTCCCAGCATATTTTATAATACGGGTCACGACGCTATATTTTAATTACAGTCAAACTTCACCCGTTTCTCAAACATAATCTTCCCTTCAGGATTACAAGACTACACTGTTATTTTATTATGTACCTGTTTCTCTTTTATTGTATTAATTTATTATTTACCACACTTTTCCTGATGTACCTGACCTCTTGGCTTCCTATACCTTCTACTTCCACAACTCCGACACAATGTATTGTCAGTTTCTTCTCCCTGTACTTGACATATTTTGGGTTTCTTTGGGGTCTACTACAGAGGCAGATGAAGATAATCCAGGATGTGTATCGATAATGAAATGTAGAGTGAGTAAGTTTGTTAGTGTGATTTTCGAAACGATGAGTGGTAATTTTATGATAAAAATCGACTTTTTTGTTTGCTCGAGTAACATTGTTTAATGTCAAATCAAATTTGTTTGAACGGTATTTTAATCACAGAGGGACCGAGGGTCTATCTATACTTTATCTCTTTTGGTTTTTTGCTAGATTGTGCGCATGTGCGTTTGGGGTTCCCCACGTATTTTGAGGGAGATTCTTCACTTCAATGACAGTTCGATATGTATAATGTTGTATTACCGTTTTTGTGTTTGTTTGTCCCTTGGTTCCCCACTGAGCGCTACAAACATGCCCTGTATGAGGTCCTCTCGCTGCCACCTTCTTACTGCAGCAACACTCACTGCCCACCTGACTTACCTACGGGATAGCCTGTGTTTTTCTAGGTCCATAGATTTATTTATACTAGTATCTATGGTCCCACCAAAGATACTTCTATTAATAACTGGTCCCACTGTACTGACCCTTTTCCTCAGTTGTGAATCACTTCTTACAAATTCATCAATAATTGAATGGCGATTAGCATGGTTCCTCTTTATTTTGTATTTTATCTTTTTTTCAAATGCAAAAGGAATTACAAAGTATACATATCTGGCATACAAAGATAACTATGATAATGATAATACAAATAAAATACAAGTTACAATTCAACAACAACAAATGGTATTTTTGCTACTTTTCTGATGAAAGTGAAAAAATAGGAATTGGCTTGAAAAATGACCATCAAGAAATTCTCTGAAGGAGTAGCCTTCCTATTTTAAGTGTAAGTGAATTAGATTATTTGTTTATTGCTGGTAATTTATTGTATGTTGTACCATGTTGTACTACATAACATAAGTGAATCGGTCTTTTGTCGAAAAATGTGATTTTAGATTTTGGGATGAAAATTAAATAGAACATTTTAGTATTAGATCTAGTAAAATATATACCTACTTCACTTATTGCGCATCCAGCCCGTCACTCGCCGAAAATGGTTTTTCCTTCCAACCCTAACTGCCGACGAAACTATCATTTCGGGGAAAAATACGTATCCTAGAGGGTTGAGGAGGGGGGGGGGGGGGGCACCCCAGCTAGTGCGGGTTTGGAATTTTTAACATTGCATTTTACTAGTTTTTGGAGTGCTTTTGTCAATAATTTATAAAATTGTGAAGCTGGTCAGTTTACAAAATCTTGCCATAGGTAGGGCCTACATAATATGTGTGCCGCATAGTAACTTACATAGTGCTATTTAGTGTTATTAAAAGCCTTCTGATTTGGGGGGGGGGGTCCGGATCGGACACCAAGTTCCTTATCCCCCTCCCTTCACCCCTGTGTGTCACATCTCACGATAAAAATACGCGACTTCCGATTTACACGCGTTTTTTTGTTGGCATTGCCTTTCGACAAAGGATGACACAGAATTTTTTTGGTGACCTTAGAAGTGGCTAGTCCCTCAGAAAGTTTGAAGATTTATGAAGCTTACTACCTTTGGGTAGCATGCATTCTCTTTTGTCTTGTGCCGAAATAAGCGCCTGACGTGTACACGATACTGCCCGCACAACACGCCCGTACGACAAGTTGCCTCGTATACCGTCGTGCAGCAGTACCATCCGTCTGCGAGAGATGGCACTGCAGTGCTGCCTCCAACTTGCAACTTCGTGTCCCAGAGTAGAATTTGATTTGATTTGATTTGATTTGATTTTGACAAAAACAAACAAAGAAACAAATTTCAATCGCCGACAGTGTTGGCTCGAGCATCTCTGATTCGGGAGGTTCCGGGTTCGAATTCCGTCGAGAACCGTCCTTTCTCCAAAATACCTAGTTAGATAGAGGCACCTTGGTCACTTTCCACGAGAAAAAAAAAAAATCATTATTGCATTGGCGGTATTATTACTTGTCACTGTCTGATGCAATGTGCCCCTGCCAACTGCCCCCCCCCCCCCCTAAAAATACATTTTTTTCTCGTGTTTAGTTTGTGTGAAAGGGGTGGGGGAATTTTTAGCTTGATAACCGGGATGATAAGTAGAAAGGTTCGTAAATGAACATAAACATAATTTGAAAAAAATAACTATTTAAATGTAACATACTTTTTACCTTCCACTAAAAATATTGTAGGTTTGTTGCAGTTATATTGGAAAGTGATCTCATGTAGGTACATTTTAAATTGATATGCATTGCTAAAAATAGGTTACAATACAATGCTAAACAAAGGTGATTCCCATATTTTTGGTAAATTTTGCATTTTATCGAGGTTAAAAATTATGTATACTCCGGTTTAGCATCTATGCAAATCAAAACTCTAATTTATTTTTGTCTTCTCTCTAGTGATGGGATGTCAGCTGATGTCACCTCTCGCTTTGCAATAAGCAGCATCCCTGGGGGTATCCGGGGTGTGGTGTGTGTTTGTTCACTTCACGGAGGGGTGCTCGTTGACATATGGTGCCCCCGACACTTGGAGCCACCTCCTCGCCTGACTTCCGCTACGCGATGCCTTCAAATGGAAGAGACAGCTAAACAGTGTCACCTCTGCATCCGGTATGGAGACAGGACAGGAGACGACACACACGTCCGGGTCCGTCCGCGGGGGCTCGAACCTAGGACCCACGGATCGGGGTATGACTCGGCTGACTGGCAGTGGACGTGTGGAACTCATTCGGGAGGTCACGGGATCGAATCCCGTCACCGGTAATCATGACTGAAGTTTTTTCCGAGATTTCTTCAGTCTGTCCAAACTTAAAATATCTGAAGAGGAACATGCATACTAGGCAGGTCCCCCCCCCAAAAAAAATGACTGCTAATCTTTTATCAGTCACGGAAAAATTCCACAAAATAGCGAACTTTGACAGTAAGGTTACTTTTCAAAAAGGAAACCACCCAAAAATTCCCTGCATCTAATAGAAACGGTCACCCTCGGTTCGTTTTTAAAAAAGAAAAAGAATTTTTGATTGGATGAGTGGACCACCCCCCCATCAAACCGCAACCTTAAACTCCCTGAATTTGAAAGGGGAAATTTCTCTTAAATTATTATAAGAATGTCAAGCAGTAAAAAAAAAAAATTCTCTCTTAATTGCACCAAACCCTAAATTAATTAGTGTATTTTAAAAGGAAAAGTCCTATCCAAACGATAATATTTTAAAAGGGAAATTTTGGATTTTTTGTAAAACCCCGAGTAAAAACGAAAACGATTTGAAAATAAAAAATGTAAAAATTAAACCCCAGTGTTTTAAAACAAATTTTTTAGCTGAAATTTTTTTATGCCCCCCAAAAAGCCCCCTGGGTTTTCCCCCATTTGGTACTTTAAAAACCGTTTTAAAAAAGTTAAAATGATTTATTCCCACCCCGGAAAGCTGTTCCCGTGGAAAGGGACATTTAGGGAACAACCGCCCATTGTTTATCCGGGAAAGGGGCCCGGTTTTCGTCTTTGTCAGGTCCATTTTTGCCGCGAAAATTTTTTTTTTTTCTCAATTAAATACCGCCCACGGTGGTTTTGTGGGCCAAACCTTTTTTTTCCCCTTAAATTTATTCGAAAAGTTTCACTTTTGGCCCTGGGGAATTGAATCCCCTTTAGCCAACCCGATTTTTTTATGAAAATCAAAGTTTTTTTGGGTAGGGTTAATTTTTTAAATCCCGTTAGGCCCAAAAAGCGAAGTTTTTTCGGTAAGGAGCGGGGTGTTTTGGGCGTTGGGGTATTGTTTATTTTTTTGGCCCAAACGTAAAATGCTTTTTTACGTTAAAAACCCGGGCTTTTGGGTTTTGGGTTTAATTTTTATTTATTCCCGTTAGGGAAAGCAATTCATTTACAAGGGGGGTTTTTTTCTTTTGGGGTAAAGATTTATTGTTAGGAAACAGGTAAAAATTTTTTCCCGGAAGGAGGGGGGCTTGTGGCCCGGGGGTTTAATTTTTATTCCCTTGGGCAACGGAAGCCCCGCTTTTGGAAAAATGAAAAATTTGTTGGCAAAGGGGTTTTCCCCGCCCCGCCCGCTCCACCGTAAACGACCCTATACCTGTTGAACCGGGAAAAAATTTAAAAACCCCAAAACCTTCTTTGTATTTCCCATAATAAATCGGGGTGTTGGAAAGGGGAAAAATTTTTCCCTAGGCCATACGTTCCTTACAGGGTTTCTTTATCAAAGGTGATTAGGCAAGGGGAAAAAAAGGTTTGGTGGCCCTTTTGGGAAGGGCATTTTTGGGAAACCATTCAATGCCTGGGCGGGGAAGCCTCGGGTTCCCCTTTTGTTATGCATTGCTTATTTTCTGATTTTTGACACCTCGCCGCCTTAGTCCTGCTATTTAGCCAGTAAAACCACCTCGTTTCGCCTGGACGGGGATTCTAAAAAATTTTATTTTCATTCTTCACTAGGTACGCTGATTTTTTTAGATGTTAAAAGCTATCGCGGGTTGGGCCCTTTGGGTTTTGATGAGGGGCGTCGGCGTCGACAGGGTTAGTCGAAGCTTCTTTTATTAAAAAACAATCCCAAGCTGGAAATTTGTTCTGATGGCACGGGGTACCTCTAAAATATGATTGTTATTTTGGGGTTAAAATTTGTTGGCCTTTATTTCCGCATTTTTTTTTTAAATTAAATAAATTATACAATAATTGAATGGGATATTCTTTTTAAATCTTGATTTTGTTTACTGTTCTTTTCATTTTTTTATTTTATTGCTAGTTCAGTTGCTACCCCCTATTGTCCTGGGGGTGCCTCTTTCTTTGTAAATTTGGGAAATATGGTAACTCAAACCCAGGGGGAAAACCGAATCTTACCCCATCCAACTAGAGCGCGGGGGCCCTAAATAATAGGGTTTTTTTGATATTAAAAAACAAATAAGTTGAAATAACGAAATTTTGCATCACATCTTCTTTCCGTCAACTCCCCATTATCAACAACGCCAACGACAAACTAATTATATTTTTATTTTATTTGAAAATATGTTTGAAAACCAACATAAGCACAGTCGTCAGAAAAATTAAAAATCGATGCTCTTAATGTCTAATTTGTAATGGGAGTTTATTTAAAGTGTTCTGCCTTTGCTATTCATTCTGGTTAGTAATTAAGTAAATTAGCCTCGCTGTCAGGGGTCCAAATTAGCTTTTTTGCCTCTATAGTGGCTATCATTGTTCTCACAGCTCTTTACTAATTCACTAGTCCGCATTACAGATATTAGGCTACAAATTAGATAAAATAATATTAAAAATAAAATAATTTTTTACGGATTTTTCACATGTCCTTTTTGTCTGGGTGACGGAGGTGGAGGTGGTGTGTAGAGTCTGCAAGTTTGCATAGCCTATTTAATCTCCATGAACAGCTTTTGAATGTTGCCAATAGATATTATAATAAGTTGACCAAGAAATTGACCTTTCATAATCAGTAGGGTAATGAAACATCCGATTACGATAAATTTAATTGTTTTTTAGTTCCAAATCGTAAATACTGTAGCCGTTCTCGGTGGCACGTACGATTGCTGGTCCGAACTCCGAAGCGTGTCGTTACGAGGACGCGGGTTCGAGTTCCGCACAAGGCAAGGGTTTTTAGTAATTGTACAGGTACTACACCCTCATCTGTCACCACTAAGGCACTAACCGTCTCAAGAATCAATTAATTCATCAAATAGTTTCTTCTATAGTGTAGCAGTTGGCCAGTCAGTTGCATTCGTTTCGTATGCAAAGTGCAAGCAACATAACTGCATCGTGCTGACTGCAGACTGCAGAGATTTCTCCCGGGGTGGGGTAGCCAAATGTCACTTTGATGAATTTCCCAAAATCCACATTCCTCCTACTTGTATTGGGTGTCGCGGCGTTTCAAAAGATGTGTTGGAAACCAGCCCACCGTCGGGGCGACGAGAGATGCGCTCTGAACCGCGCGCTGATATAGTCGCTCCGTGCAGTGGCAAACTCTCTTCGCGCCTTCTCTAACCTTGTTTCCAATGCCAGCAACAAGCACGCCGGTTCTCTACTTCAGTTTAGTTTGAATCTTTGCTCGTGTTAGATCGCGTTCTCGTTTCGTCTCGCGAGATTACGGATCTTTCCGCGAAAAGGTGTGAAAACTCAACAGTGCCCATTGGATTATCAGTGAATTAAGACCCAATTGGATACATTTTCGAGTGTTTTTAAAAATCAAAGTGCGTGAAGATTTCTCACATTTCAAAGTGTGCCGAAACGCGTGATGGAATTTTTCAATTTAACCAATCACATGTGTCACTAATGTATGTGTGGCTGGACGTATCTCATGCATAGTAAGTTTTTTTCTCTTTACTAATGATCATAAATTTAAGTTAATTATAGTTATTGTTCTGTCAACAGTTCACGTATCGAGACTAGCTTATAAATGGTATTGGAAATTGGTTACAATTAAGGCGGCAACTATAAAGGATTCGAAATGGGTCAAAAGTGTAATAGCTAGTAGCCTAGAGTCAAGATGTTAACACACTGTACACACACACACATAAACCAATACCCGTTTAGAAAGTAGGGGCCCGGGCCCTAATTTTCCCAGGGATTACAACCAAAAAGGGGGGCCCCAGGTTTGTAAACCTAGTCTATAATGTAGGCTAATACCCAGTGTGGGGGGCCCTACTGATACAGATAGGCATATATATTGTAGACTGCTTATCGCCGATCAATGTTGCAAGGAAATGTAGGGCCTCGTTCAATTCATAGCCATAATAATAATCTAAATGCGACAACAAACTACTGGGCTTATAGGATGTAAGCGGCAGGCCTACTTGAGGTGATAAGGAGTTGTGATAGGCCCCGCAGACATGGGTGTGAGATTAGGTGGGACTGGAACTGAACGTGTTTGTTTAGTTCAAGACAAGATAACGAGGTAGACTAAACGTATGCCTTGCTTGACACGAGTAGAGGTTCGTTGGGGCCACCAGGAACGTAAAATGTCGTCGGTTCAATGCCAGCTTCAATCAAAGGCGAATGCTGGGAGTGGGACTTTCCACTTTCCTTCATAACTCTACCTGCCTTACCATTCCCAGTCTTGGTTTTTCCTGCATGAACTTTTACCTCATCTACGGTGGCTGGGTAGCCTACACAGTGGCGTAACTAAACCTTATTGTTTGGTGTTGGGTGGGTGTGGGAGGGGGGCACTGCCCAATGCCCATTAAACTGTTTAGTATGTATGCATGTTGTATGTAGGCATATCCTTGTACAATTGGGCCATTTGGTGATCTGGGGGGGGGGGGGGGGGGGGGGAGCGAGTCTGGGGCGTATGTATAGCCACTGGCAGAACATTTAAAAATTTTATCACTGCAAATAAATGGTGCTAGGTACTTTACTAAGTTGTAAGTTTTAGCTTGGTTTCGTCAATAATTTATAAAACTGAAGATTGTCAGTTTTATTTTCAGTTGACAAAATCAAAATCTTGCTGCAGAATTGACCCTCCCCCCCCCTCGCCCCCACAGTTACGTCAATGAAAGTAGGCCTATATTTTACTTTCTTTGAAATATCTTTTAATCTTGGTGCACCCATATTATATGAGACCACTTTTCTAGGCTAGGTATGTTTACAAAATGTGTTAGACGTCAGAATATTCAACCGTTATGGCCAGCTCAGTGCCCGGGCAGCGGGCAAAGTAATCTGCCTTTTTATTCTCAAATATGTAGAGGTAGAGGTCTACCGTCTACTTGACAAGTAACAATGTCATTCATCTACGTCATGTACGTATTATTAATTTGCTAAACGATTCGTCGATTGCGTCGGGGCCTACAGGGTTGGCTAATTGGCTTGGTCACTTTAGTTTACTGTCCCCCACTGAAAATCAGTTATATAGGCCTAACTGAGTGGGTAGAATCTAAATACAATTTTTTTTATTTATTTATCATTGGAATATATAAATAATAATTAGCCTGTAATATGATAATTATTGTTGACGGGAGCGGGATTTAAATGTACGTAGGTACCTTTTATATACAGTACTTATGGTTCCGTGGTCCTCCGTACCGTAATCCGTTACAGGCATATAGTTGACTCTTTTTACTTTAGGATGTTGCTGTTGGGTTAGTTACGAAACACAGAAATCCCAACTAGAAAGAAACTGAATAACTGAATTTAAAATTCTCTCCGTTTGTTTTCTGTTTGAATGAAATTCGTTCTAAAAGGAAAAAACGTTTTTAATTAAATGGAACAAGAAAGCTCCGTCAAGAATCTGGAAAGTTTAAGATAGTAGGCTAGGAAATCGGAATGCCAAGAATGTGTAATAAGTCAAACACATTCTTGGTGTCTGCTGTGTGGATATAACCGGTACAGGGAGGGAAACGAGGGGATATTGAAAGTGTCCATAATGGACCTTTATTTCATTTTCAAACGTTGGTTCTTGCTCTTGCTTTCTTTCTGTCTCCTTGCCCCTCTTCTTATAGATAGTAGATACGTCAGTGGCGTACGCAGTATTTTTTTGGGGGGGTGGGGGTGGGTGGGTGAAAAAGACTCATGGGGGGGGGGATTCCCCCCACAATAGCGCCGCAGGCAATTGTTTAAAAAATGCGGATTTTTGAAGTGGTTGCACGAAAAAATGAATAGATGAATTTAATTATTTGCGTACCGGTACCTATACCTAGGCCCCTAGTTGATTTGTAGAATTCGGGGGTGGGCCCATGCGGATGCCCCCCGGCCCCCTAGATACGCCAGTTAGATACGTCATAACTCATAAAGTAACCAATTATCGGACATTAAAAAACTGATAGGTCTGGTATTGTGGTTCTTACTTCTTCATGCGCTGATCATTAGGCCTATGTACAACAAAATTCCAAATACATAAATACTTTTGTATTTTGAGTCTGGCCAGTGGCCATGCGCAGTAAAAGAACTGATTTTCCGTGTGGTACTTGAATTTAAAGCAGACCAAGCCAACTCTGTCGGCATTGATTCCATCGACGAACAGAAAAAACAGGAAAAAAGAAAACACCGACCAGCTCGCTGGGCACGATTCACACGCGACCAACGCCAGAATCAAAAAGGCTAATTCGCTTTATATAATTTATTTCGTGCTTTGTTGCTAGAACGGTTCCAAAGCAGAAACTTTGCGAAAGACTTTCGCTCGGTCATGGATTGTCGGTGGCGGGATTCGAAGTCGTGATCTCCTGAAACTGAGAAGTATCAAGCGTTGCACATGAGCTACCTTTGTCGGTATCATTTCCATCGTATTCGTCGTTGTTATGTTCAGACGCGTAGGAACGTTTTGAAAGTTGGGGGGCAAATCCATTAGCAAAGTTTTTGGGCATAAGGTGTGGTTTGGGGCAAAGCCCCAGCCGCCGGAGGCCCATTCGCCGAAGGTGTCAAAAATTTCACCATACTACAGTTGTTTCGTCATGTTTTAACTACACTCGGACTCTGTAAACGATGTCTTGTAGCAACTATCTGCGATCTAAAAACTTAAAAAATGAACGTGAAGTGGCCCATTTTAGTAAATTTCAACCTATTTTTTTATGTAATGACGAAGCATACAGGCAAACATATTCGACTAATACTGTCGAATTGTATACGTGTAGGTGCATATTTACTACGGAAATTCTGGGATTAATTTAATTCACGTTAGTTTTTGCCCCTCCCCCCCCCCCCCGGTTCCTACGCCACTGCTAGATACTAATTATAAAACAAAATAAACTCAATTTCACAGACGACTTTGCCGAAATCACTTCTCTTGTCTTCACGCTGTCTCGCCAGTCGCCACGCCACTGCATGCATATCTATATTCACATATGTAGCTAGCCTAATCCCTATCCGGGAACCCAGTCCCCATTAAATACAGAACAACTGGTACGTGCCTGTGGGACAGGGAGTAAAGACCTTAAAATATTGTGAACTCATTCCGTGTAGAGTTATATAGTGGGCGCTGGTAGTTCTAGCATTTACAGAATAGCTATGACGTTTTTTGTATTTTTTCCCCCTTGCCGCCGACATTCTCGGAGTTAATAATGTGGTTTTCCACAGCCGAGTGTGTACGTGTTAGGTACGTAGTTTATTTCTCTCCGAACGTGATTACTTCTCGTAACTCTTTTTTCCTCGCGTTAAATTGTTTTGTTGGAGGTGAGTGTCGACTCACGTTTTTCCGTTTTTTTTTTTGTTTCCAGATGTCAAAAGATGACATTGACAACGTGTCGTGACGGCGAGAGTGTACCAAGCAATTGAAGAAGAAGAAGAAGAAGAATAACAAAGATAGAACGCCCTGGAGAATAACATTATAAAGAATATCCGAAAGGTTTTGTTTTGTTTTTTCACAATTCCCGAGAGTAGCCGCGAGTGTTCACCTGAAAATGGTAGTAAATTAATGCGAGTGCCGAGTTGTATTGTCGAAAAGTTCATCGCCCCCCCCCCTCTCTTTGCCCTTCTCACTCATTTTGAACATCCCTTTGTGTAAATTTAATTAGAGATTTTCGTGGACGCAACACGAGAGTCGGCGTTTGAATTTTCGAACGAACAACCAATTTAAATTCGAATCGTCGGGAGCACAGTTGTAGAAAAGGAAGGCCAGGCAGGCAAGCTACGCTTGGTTGACCAGTGCCGCCGACAAGTACAGAAGCTATAGCCACACCAGCTCGGACAAAACATTGCATCTCTGAAATAACACCGCCCGTAGTGAACAATTGGTGCGGTTTTGTTTTTCAACGCTTATCGAGGACTCGATTTGGTTGGCGGCGTCGAAATGGTTGATATTCTCCGTTCTTAGCCAAAGGTGAGTACCCAACTCTCTTTCCATTTGTACTCTCCTCGCACCATCTGTACTCATTTCATCTGTTTACTCAATACCATCTGTAGTACATCCACACTCTCACACTCAACAGTGGCATACACACCCACAACACAAGGAACAAAAATAACCTCCATCTTAACCAATATCGTACAAACCTAGGTCAAAAAAACTCTGATGATTTGAAGAAAACTCTATTCAATAAACTCCCCAATCAATAAAAAACATAACAGAACACATCAAATTCAAAAATGAACTAACTAAATTCCTAATACAAAAGGCATACTACAGCATAAAAGACTTTATGACAGACAGAACTACCTAATAATTGCTATATTTTATTATTAGTAGGAGGTACCATATAATAGGCTATAGGCCTATACTATTTTGTAAAATACGTACCTATATTATATTATATTAATACTTATGTAACAACTAGTCTATGTTTAGCAAAAATGGACTACACGGTGAAAACTGTTATAAACTTTAACTGTACTTTGTATTGTTATTTGTTGTCCAAATAAATAAATAATAAATAAATAAATAAATAATCAAGGCTGATTAGTGATTAGTGATTATATTTGACGAGCACGTGGCATTGGGGAAAGAAGGTGTGAAAGTGGAGGGGACACAATGAGACACATTGTACGACTTCCAAGTTAATTATAATAGCCACTAACCCTTTTGTTTTCTGTAGGCCTACCCGACGTAGAGACTGTCAATTATAAATCAGCCATCACCACCCGACTCTCTGCGAGTTATGCCACCTATGTTTTTCTATACTTTGGAGTAATGTATTTTTTTATTTTTTTTTTAACTTTTCGCCTTCCGGGTCTAGAATCTTTTCTAAAATTAATTACATCCTACATCATGCCCTTTTCCGTTCCCGACGTCTGGGGGCTGGGGCTGTACCCCCGACCCAGACCCCTCACACACTTTCCCCCACCTATACTGCCCTCCTTGCCTCCTCTTCTTCCAACTAACTAGACAACGTGCTCGGATTCTGTCAAAACTCCTACAACCGTTGACCTTGGTAGGATGAGAGCGAAGTCTCGTTGCTAAGACAAAGGTTACCAGAGGCCATTTCTCGCTCTGGGCTTGCACCATCGCATCCCGCCCACCACTGCTCGAGAAGCTGGCCAGGTCCCGTCTGTCTGTTCTGTTTGTCTGTTGGTTTCTCTTGAATGCCGTGAATTAATTACTCGTTCACCCCTTTGAAAAGTGCAGCCGGTAACACCAGTTCACTTCGTGCACCCCAGAACCAGAACTCTTCAGGCGTGAAGCACGGAGGTAATTGCTGGATCATAACATTACCAGATGGATTCTTTTATGATGATTGTGGTACCTATGAAGTTTATGATTATTCAACAATTAACCGTATGATTTACGTAGGGGGCAATTAATGCCTCAAGAAAACAAGAACACCAAGTAAAATATCGTAATGGAAGGCTATATAATACATTTTTCTTGGTTTCATACAACTTAATTAATACATTATTCCGATTGAGATCACGCAATTTTACATCCAGAGTTGGTAGCAATTCTTAACATTCAATTCAAAAACTAGGAGTGGCATATCACCATTGAGTATATAGGCCTAACCATCAAAGATATCACCCATTATAGCCTAAATGTAAGAGTGCTGTTGGATGCTACTTTTGTCAATCGATCCTCGAAATTTACATATTATTATTAATCACTTAGGGCGTATTACCTGTGATTTAGTTCGAGCGTCCGCGGTGGCTCATGCGATTGGGACGCATGTCCGAAGCGAATCGCTCGAAGGAACGTGGGTTCGAATTGCGTAAAAAGCATGAGTCCAGACCAGTGTCCTTCACCCTCATCCATTAGCACTCATCGCCTCAAATAGTAGACTTAATATTGCAACAAAAAGATACACTAAGAAAACTCTAGTCGTTGTTTGACAAGTGAACGAGCCATGTACCCTTTGGCCCGCATTTGAGTTGATGGAAATGTAGTTGTGCAACGCAATAAACTGGTGTAGGGTCTCTTACTACTCATTATAGACTCAAAGGTGCCACCTGGCGGCGACTGTGGAACGAGGTATTACACGCAATAAACTGGTGTAGGGTCTCTTACTACTCATTATAGACTCAAAGGTGCCACCTGGCGGCGACTGTGGAACGAGGTATACGACCGGGCGAGAGATTCACACGTAATTTGCAAACTAAACGCGGCGCTCTGCACAATGAGGCGTGCTCATCAGTTTAGAGGGGATTACTCAGCAAATCACAACAACAACAACAACAACAACAACCGGAGTTTCGTTTGTTCGTTGCGGTCTCAACGAGGTGATACAATCGTTGTCACGGCAACCTGGTGTAATTATACCGACTAGTTCGTTAATGATGTCGCCTGGTTGAAGGTTGGGGTTTTGGATGATTATCTCCAAGAGAAGAATCATCATTGTCAGGTTTCCAGCAGGAGGGACTCTAAAATTAGCGTTCATTTAGCTGTTTTTGCAGTAAGATATTTTATTTTGATAAAAACGAGCATTATTTTTGTTTTCTAACTATAATTTCTCGTCAATTTTTGAAAATATATTTACATTTTAGAAAGATACGACCTAAGACATTGTAAATGAGAATTGGCTATGTTTTCTCTCAATTTAGAACAATATTTTGTAGTAATTTGTTTACTATTTAATGCAATATCTATTGTTGAAACTAATTTTACTGACCCAAACCCAAGACCTATGACGTTAGATGTAGGCCTAGGTTCCTTACGGATTTATTTAAAGTGGTTGCTAATTTAATTCTTATTAATGGTTATTCTGCAAGTAGCCTGCGTATATTCCCTTCTGAGTGTCCCGTACCCTCTCGTAATCTGGAACTAAATTATTTTGTGTCTTTTTCAATTTTTTTAAAAATTTCTGTTTTATAATAGGCCTATACATTGATTTACAGTTTTACATTATGCAATAAATCTGTGATTTTCTTGAACAAACAATCTGTATGTATCCCCCCCGCCCCCGAAATATATTCTTGGATCACGCTACGCCATGAACGTTACATGAACTACATCCCACATCTTCCAGCAAAACACAAACTGTTCTGTATCACTTTCACGTTCCACAATTTTTCACATTTCCTCTCATAATCTTTCCCTTTTCCTAAAAGGTCCTACTACTTAGCATCAGTTATTTATAATACCTTCCGAATAAATTCGTTATGCCTCTGACAATCTTTCAAATCTTATCTTAATCCTTTCTGCTTAAATACGTTATTACTCACTTCATGAGTTTCTATCTGACGGCTCTCCCAAATAAATTACCTTGTTGATTGTCTTTAAATTAATTTTACATGTATTAATTATTATTGTTGTGCGTCATTGTAAAGTAATTGCTTTTTTTATGTTTCATATTGTATTATTACATTTATCTATGTATAACAAAAAACATTTGTTAACCTTAATTTTATTATAACCTTTATTCATTTCACTCCCTACTCTCTCTCTCTAGAGAATAGGGATAGTGTTATACTTCTACTCTGTATTAGTCAAATGAATAAACTACTTATTATTTACTTACTTAGCCTTGTTTCGTAGGTAACAAGTCCAGGGACAATAGCTAGCTACCATATATATATGGTCGGACTACTGACTTGTGTAGCGAAGTTGGGTGGAAAAACCCATGGGCTATTTATAATGACTCAATCCCAGTTCGCAACTTTCGCCCCTAAAAAACTCCAGCTACGATTGTGTATCTTGCCAGAAGTGGGGATTACTTTATGTAAATCCTACCGATTCCCCCAATGTGTAGGCCTACTTCATTCGACAATCGAAGAGCGAGTTTTTGAATCTATTTCCTGGCTTAGGTACCTTCCCTTTTACTCACAATGGGGGATTTCGCGACAGTTATTTTCCTAAATCGCAAATTTTTGTGTGCGATCACGTGCTCATTTAGCATTTTTGGAAGTAGTTCATCTAAATGTATACGTTTTACAAATTTGCATAAAACAATATTTATGGAGAAAGAACATTGGTTTTGAGATGACCAAAGCCAATTTAAATTCATTTTTGGGTTGATAACTGTGCAAGTCTGTTTACACCACTCCAACTACATTACTACTTATTTTGGGTGAAGTTTCGCGAAAAGTATACGATTTGTTCCTTTGGATGGATGCATTTTAAATCGGACTATATTATGCAATAAGTTATAATGAAATGTCTATACCGATTTTACTTCAATCAATACATTGTGTTTTGCGCGATTAAAAAGTTAAAACAATCCAAGTTTCAAAATACCTCACTCAATGCATAGTCTGTAGGTGGTGTAGGCAATCTGAGTAACGTGCAACTGCAAGCAGTAATCAAAATAACCTAGATTCACAAAGCACAGGTATAAGTGTAATACCTGTGCCTAAAGCATTCACAAAAGTAAAAAAAGGGTTCTCAGAAGATATGATGCTCAGGTTGTTCTGACCAATACCTTTTTGTACCTGTCTTGATAAACGCATTTCGGCCATTGCCTATTGGTATTATTGGAACGTATCAACGAACTATAAACTTATAACTATACAAGCTAACAGTCCGAGTATCCATGGGCTATAAACCATCCCGACTTCCCACCAAAAAACCACCCATAGCTTGGCCTTAATATCTCGCACAAGACGTCACTTGGCGAGAGAAGACGAGAGTGTCTTATCCACTTTCTGGCCCGCTCCACTTGGTTTAGTTTTTGGCACTCGCTTCGTTGATGTCTCTAGCACGGCACGTCAACAGCCAGCCACACGCTATTAGGACCTAAGCAGATGGAAAGTGCACAGAGAGAGGGGGCGACACCGATAAAAGTCAACATTCGATTTTGTGATTAGGGGAATGGTGGGGGGGGGGGGGCAAAGTCGGTGTTTTCACATTCACGCGAACTAACCACAATCGAGGTACATTCCACTAATTTTTTTCGATATGCAAATGAGTGTAGGGCCTACCAGGCCTACAACAATAGTTCTTGAAAAAGTCACACATTTTCGCAGTGGGTACCGGTATACGATTACATTTCAGAGGGAATGGGACATATTTGGCAGAATTGGCGCATAGCTATTCGCTCGGCCAAGAAGCATCCGACGTGTATGAAACTTTGCTAAGTTGTCAATAAAGCATACATGGACAGCCCTGCGGTCATATATTTTTAAAATTTTGTCTTAATCAGCCAGAAAAAAATCAAGAATATGGTCGGTCAATTTTGGAGTTTTTAACAAAATTAAAATTCGTTAAAACTAATTTATTTTTTATTATATATTTTAAAATAAAATTTGGAAATGTGTTACTGCAGAGCCCTATATTTCCACATTTGTGACGTAGGCAAAATTTCAAACACCTTGTGGTGTAAGTCGGCCGAGTGAGAGTGAGTGATGACTCGCGATGATGCTAAAACACAAGGACGGGAGTCCCTGAAATAAAATTTTCTCCTGCATTGAAATCTCTTTGGTTTAGTTACCGGACGGACCCTGACCCGAAGGTTATGATGTATTTATTTAATTCTTGTAAAGGGCAATGCCAACAAGAAACGCATGTCAATCGGAGGTCATGTTTGGTTTTTATCGTGAGACGTGGCACACTGAACACAGGGTACGGACGGACAGAAAGTGATGCATATGGAAGGTTCGCTCCCTAAATATGAACGAGAATTTTGCTTTGACTATAAGAATTTTACAAGATTTTCTGCTGCTGTTCAGTAGGCCTAGAAAATTTGTAGATTGTAGGTGTAAATTGTAAATTGTAGACCTCCAAGAACCTAATTTTTATTTGATATGCCATTTAGGCATCAAACTGCATCGCATGCAGCTTATGTAAATTGCAAACCGCAATATTGTTGCAATTGTGACTATTTTGATCACTTTTGCACTCGCCAATGATTTGTGCCATTTTCATTATAGTCCAATTAAATTTACCCGTTTATTAATGTTTAAAACGACAAACATGTAACAATTAATTAATAAAACATTCCTTACACAAAACCCATAAACAAAACTAATTTTATAATTATAAATAATTGTGTTGAGATTGCGATAACAGAGCACCGACAGACTTTTTTTAGTCTTATCTTGCAATCTTTTTAGTTGCTAATTGCAGGCTTGGCGGTGTAGTGTTATGTCACGCACTGTTCCTGTGAGTGCGTGTAAAAGATGTTATCTACGTCGAAAACAAAATATGCCGCTTGTAAATCGGAATCTCGTGCAGTGCAAGCTGAATGACAATCGGTGGTTGGTTTCATTGTCATTCACAGCTGGTCGGTGTTGGATAGGATACTATGGGAGGAAGGGGAAGTGTGTGGATGGATATACTACGGTTTCAATCGTGATAAGACAATGGTGTTGTATTTCTACACGAGTGAGTGTTTTTACGCAGTTGTTATGGTTTTGGTGCATGATTGCGCTGTGAATTTGCGAGGTTTATTTGGCCCCTTTTAATTAAAAAAAAATATCTGGTAGGGTACAACATTTGTGTGGACTATGGAGGTAATGTTTTATGTACTTTTAGTTAAATTGTATTCATTGTTACATATGAAATATGATCACAATTCACAAATACTTATCAAATTTTACCCTTTTTTGGATTTTTCTAGCCGTTTGATTGACATGAATTGTAAAATTCGTACTGTTTTGTTTACGCGTAAATCACATTTTCTGTTAGAGTTTATCAGAGCCTTTGAAAATTATTGCAAATACGAAAACGTGAACCGTAAGTCGTCTACGGTAGAGTAATCGCGTGCTATTCTTGCGCAAGTATCATGAAATACTTGTTTGTTGAAATTACATTGGCGAATCAATCAACTGTAATCTGAGTAATCGAAATACCACTGTTCTTCGGACTCTGGCACACTGTTGCTGAGATAGCTGGCGATCACAAGCTAGCAATCAGACTGGCAGGCAAGCAAAGAGTCACCAGTCAGGTCCTCGGGGGGTTCGAGGGTCTGTTTAGTGTATTTCAAAGCGAGCGAGGAATTTTTCGACGGGGGGTGTTTTTTTCTATGGAGTCTTCTTTTGCTTTCTGTTCCTTTCTCCCACCAGACTCGAGTTGTCAAGTGGTGGTGGGGCTTCGTTCATTCGTCCCTTGACTTCCCTGCGTGCAGAAACCGTAGAAACTGGCTAGAAATATACAGTGCTCAACTGAAATACTTGATGTCACAACTGACTTATTTTAATTTAATTTATTTCAAATTAATTTTGGGGTTTTATATAGGCCAATTAAACCCAAACCAAAAAACCAAAATCCATGAGTATGGTTGTACAAATAACTAGACTTGGGCTTACCCACCAACCACCATCACCACCACCACCACAACCATTATATATTTTAGGCTTATGCAATATGTGAAGTAGACTACTTTTTTTGACGCAAAACACATCCTAGCTCTAGTTTTACATTTAAATGACAGTTAGCTATAGTATTTTTTTATACTAGCCACTTTTTTAATTTCAAAGTAAACAGGTTACCAGTGGCGTCGGGCTAGGTGATCAAACAATGGCGGATTGCTCGAACACGAATACATATCCCGAGTGATAGCAGGTATTTTATTCTTTGTTCAGCATGTAAGACAGAGACAGATCTTACCCCGTGTTTGGCTTGTTGGCTCTGACTTGGGATGGACCGGATGATGATGGATGACGATTGTCTGGCCAGGCTATCCTGTTCAAACATCTTGACAAGACGAATCGTTGCAAGATATTACCCCCTGCAATTCCTACAGTGAATTTGTCAAAATGTTTCATCGCTCAACAAAGATAAAGATAGTTTCGTTTGTCTGGTCTGTTCTACGTATTGCTTCATTGTGACGTGTTCATCAAACCTTTCTTCTGAACTTTTATATTCAAATATGTTCCACACACATTTACTGTTGTTCGGCATGCCTATTGTTTTCTTTTTTTTTTATCACCATCACTTTATCTTTTACTGAGTATCATCCTTCATGCCACCTTCACATTGAATATTTATTTATTCAAATAGGCCTATAATTGATACATTATTTATTGATCTTTAAAATGGTACAAGACCTATACCAGACATAAAATACAAAAAACTACACAAATTTGAAACACAAAAACGTCACTATGCCTATCACGAAACATTAATTTGTTCATAATCATGTAGGCCTTCTAGGCCTATTTTTTATTTTAGTGCTTTTGCTAATTGCTAGCATCTGAAACGAGTCTTACTTTTTAATTCGGGAGGTCGGCGGGACAATTCCAGATCATACAATCCTGACTGAAGATTGTACATGACTTTCCTTCAGTCAAAATTGGTTATGCTATTGAGTCCTGTTTAACAGCTATTGGACTTTTTCCCCTAGTATCCTTTGTCCTTTCTTACTTAGTTAGGCCTTCCTATAATCTCCCCAAAAGGGGAAATTACGTTTCCCACGAAAAAATAAAAATTGTTGAATTGAAGTAGGCTAATAACTTTCATATCTTCCTTAGTTTGTATAACCCTTTTTAGTTGTAGTACCATCTGT